>CM060952.1:77038054-77500554 GCA_030765055.1 Mantis religiosa
GAACCAACGCAATGATAACACATACACGGAAGATACTTGTAGCACTCTAGAACACATGCTTGCTCATTTCATGCTCATTTCACCCCCGAAAACAATCAGGAGGACGACAATGAATCCCACAGAAGAATAAGGATAGATCAAAAGCCAATGCCAACAGATGACGACAAAGAATTTACGAGTGAAGAGATAATCTCAAGTTTGAAAACATTTAACTCGAAGAAAACCCCAGGGGGGGCGGATTAACTAGTGACATAATTCTCAGAGCATTTAATATCTTCCCAAAGTATTTCACTGCAATGTACAACATGTGTGTCAGAAAAGGAAAGTTCCCACCGAAATGGAAACACTCCATTATCATTCCAATTACTAAACCCGGAAAAGAAAACTGCAACGATGTCTCCAAATTTAGACCTATCAGCCTGCTTAACATCGGGGGAAAACTACTAGAAAGACTTATGATAGGCAGAATTTTATCCCATATAAATTCTAATGACCTGTTCAATAGCAACCAATATGGGTTCATCCCACAAAGAGGAACAGTTGACGCTGTAATGCAATTAAAGGAATTTGTAGAAAACAGTCTGAAGCAGAAACAGTGCACAATTGTAATAAGTCTGGACGTGCAAGGTGCATTTGATGCTGCCTGGTGGCTCAGCATTTTGAAGAACCTCAGAGAACTGAAGTGTCCAAGAAACTTGTATAATTTAGCCGCCAGCTATTTTAGTGAAAGAAAAGCAACTGTATCAATAAACAACTACAGCGCAGAAAAAGAAATCCAGAAAGGCTTTCCACAAGGGTCATGCTGTGGCCCGGGATTCTGGAACATATTATATAATTCCCTCCTTAATCTACCATTCTCCAAGACAACTAAAGTTATAGCCTTCGCGCATGACTTGATCATCTTAACAAAAGGAGACTTCAAAGCAGAAGCCGAAAATTATGCAAACCAAGATGTAAAGAAAATAGAGAAATGGGCTCTTAACAACAAAATGGTATTCAACACTAATAAATCAAAAGTGATGTTAATATCAAGGAAAAGAAGAGGCGACAAGAACGTCAGTATCCTCCTAAATGATAGGGTATTAGTACAAGTAGAAGAAATGAAATATCTAGGAGTCCACTTGGATAGCAAATTTAACTTCAATGCGCACATAGCCCACACAGTAGATAAATCTCTGGGACTAATCAATATGCTGGCAAGAACAGCAAAACTTCAATGGGGTTTGGGTCATAAAGCGCTCAAGACAATTTATGAAGGCGCTCTCGTCCCAATCTTAACTTACGGAGCTCCAGTTTGGAAGGAAGCAGTGCAGAAGCAGAAAAATGTTGCAAAATTCAAGCGTGTACAAAGACTCATGAATATTAAGATAGCCAAAACGTTCAGAACAGTATCATACGAGACCTCGTGCGTGTTAGCAGGAGTTAAACCTATAAATATAACAATAGAAGAGAAAAATGAAATATATACAGCAACGAAATCCCAAAACCAGGAATACGACGCTCCATTAGAAGTGAAATATTGGCGGCACCCCGCGGAAACTGCAATCATCCACGAAGTTGAAAAACACGCTCTCTACCAGACTGAAATAGGCAGTAAAACCGGAGGAAAGGTAGGAGTGGCAGCAATCATATACACAAATGGAGAAGTGACCCACAGATTTAAGTTTAAATTGGGCGAAAATTGCACAAGCAACCAGGCAGAGCAAATCGCTATATTGAAAATCTTAGAAAAACTCCAAAAACTACTGGATATTGAAGGAAACAGGAAAAGAGTAGCAATATACACTGACAGCCAAATAACTCTAGATTCATTGAAGAATAAATTGAAACATCCCAGATTAATAGAATCTATCAGAAGCAAAATAATTGAATTGACAAAACAAAACTGGATAATCCATTTTGGCTGGGTCCGAGGACACGCTGGGATAGAAGGGAATGAACTAGCCAATGGATTAGCAAAGGAAGCAGCTGCAGAGGAAGGAGAAGCAGTCTACCAGAAAATATCCAAGGACATAATTACTACAAGAGTGAATGAAGATGGAATCAGGAGGTGGCAAATAGAATGGGAATCCAAAGGAGCGACAACGAAAGAATTCTTCCCAAGCATCATCGAGCGTATCAAGAGCAATATAAGAATCACGCCAAATTTCACTTGCATAACATCCGGACACGGCAATATACGAAGTTACCTGCACAGATTTAAAATCATGGACGAATCAATTTGTCCATGTAATACAGGAGAACAGACTGTGGAACATCTCTTGTTTCACTGTCCTATCCTCGGCAAACAAAGTAAGGATCTTGCAGCAGCAATAATTCACCAGGGCGGGAAATGACCGACTGCAAAGAAGAGCCTCACAAGAAAATTCATTAGACAGTTCAGCAGATTTGTAAATGCAATTGACTTTAAAAAGTTATAATAATTGTGACAGACATTGTGATCACTCTGTGATTTTGCGCTGGCGAAATATCAATATATAGGAAGTCATCTTGTCAAGACATTGTTAAAAAAAAATATTATGTAAATTAAATTAAATTAAATTAATGAATCATTGTGAACGACACATCAGCTCAGAAGCGCAGTACTAAGATATTATTATACTTAAAATAAGTGGTTCAACGGTATTATAAAGGTCGCAGGCTTAACAATAGAACAATGTACTCTGGCTAATGCAACGCAAGTCGCTCTGAACCGATGTCTCGGAAGATAAAGCATGTATTATTACATTGTAATGGGGCATGCTGCTCAGTCTTTTTCTCAATAATAATAAAAAAATAAATAATAATAATAATAATAATAATAATAATAATAATAATAATAATAATAATAATAATAATAATAATAATAATAATAATAATAATAATAATAATAATAATAATAATAATAATAATAATAATAATAATAATAATAATAATAATAATAATAATAATAATAATAATAATAATAATAATAATAATAATAATAATAATAATAATAATAATAATAATAATAATAATAATAATAATAATAATAATAATAATAATAATAATAATAATAATAATAATAATAATAATAATAATAATAATAATAATAATAATAATAATAATAATAATAATAATAATAATAATAATAATAATAATAATAATAATAATAATAATAATAATAATAATAATAATAATAATAATAATAATAATAATAATAATAATAATAATAATAATAATAATAATAATAATAATAATAATAATAATAATAATAATAATAATAATAATAATAATAATAATAATAATAATAATAATAATAATAATAATAATAATAACAACAACAAAAAGAGAGACACTTCTTTACTGTTAAGCAAATTTTCATTTTTGAATTACCTCTTCAGGTACGTGCGAACGCGATTGTCTTTTTTTCCTAAAAAGGTGATACCTTGCATTAACACGAGTTTTTCTACTCTTCTACAAATTATTCTTACAAACACTGTCTACTTCATATTAATCAAGATCAATGTTAATATAGGTAGGTACAAGGGATAGTGAAGTGTTTTAAGCAGCTGATCGTTATGTGATGTCTGTAATTCCATTGTCTCTACATGACCAAGAGATAAACAAATGAATAACGACTTCACCCTTTGAGAAAAGTGAGAGAATTGGAAAATTCACACAAATAACGAGGAATATCTCCGAAATTGTTCACTACACAAATAACTGTATTTGACATAAATCGTATTTTTTAAAAGATGTACAAATTTGAGCAGTAAGGTCTCTTAAAATATACCAGTTATACAAATGAGATTGAGAATGAAGACAATCCAGGAACATCATTGCCATGTAAATATTTGAAATGGTTACCTTAAATCTGTTAAGCACAGCCACCTGCCAGGGCCAACGCCCTTTCTGTGCCGGACGACCCCCGATAATTCGCAACAAGGACCAGGAGCTGGAGGTCACGGCTTGCTCTCCTACACCTCCACATTCCATACTCTCGTCTCCAGGTACGTAGTCGGCGTGTTTCTGGTCCTGGGGATCACCGCTGTCCTCTCCTTCAGAGTCTGCTGCTGCTGGTGTACATACAACACAGAAAACTGTAATGGTACCTCGGCTGTTTTTGTGTCCGCCTCATCTTTCATCAGCTCTATGCACCCTGGATTCATTTGAATACGATTTCATTCATCGTCCGATATGACAACGTTGGAGGAAGACAAAAATACATATATAAATAAATAAATAAACGAACGAATGGACAAGCAAATAAACAAATAAATAAACAAATAAATAAACAAATAAATGCATGAATGAATGAATGAATGAATAAATAAATAAATAAATAAATAAATAAATAAATAAATAAATAAATAAATAAATAAATAAATAAATAAATAAATAAATAAATAAATAAATAAATAAATAAATAAATAAATAAATAAATAAATAAATAAATAAATAAATGAATGAATGAATGAATGAATGAATGAATGAATGAATGAATGAATGAATGAAACTCTAAGGAGATATGAGAAAGAAAAGAAAAAGGGAGCGGTACCTCGTCCCCTTTTATGGTGCTCCTGCTATTATTTTATTTCAACGAGTTCTTTTTTGTTGTTTTTTCTACTTATAAAAATATCGTCATCCCCCAGAAAAAGAAAATAACTGCTTATAAAACACAAGAAACTAAACAAATTATAATAAGCGATTACGTATCGATATATTTGACGATGGCATAGGAACATAGAAAAATCATTGTTAGATCGAATAAAATTAGACCGAAACATTGAACTTGGATATTACAGATGATCCTTTTATAATTAAAAAAAAAAAAAAAACCTAAAAATAGTGCACAGAAGGTCATACATATTGGATAAAATAAAAGAGCATGATTTTATTTCAGTAAATAAAACGAAAGTGATTACATTTTCAGGAAAACAGCTACTAAGCGCGAAAATAATAGTGACAAATAATAGCAGGTACAAAGTTGTCATTATATTGAATGTGATAAAAGTTATGTATGTGATAATGATTTTCACAATAAGAATCAGAAGTGCCAATATTAATATTAGAACAACTTCAAAAAATACAAGGAAAGAGAAACAACTTACATTTTATAAAGTTATGTCCATCCCAGTAATTTTAAATGGAAGTGAAACTTGGTTTTTAAGATGAAAAGATGAAAGTCATATTCAAGCAGCTGAGAGCAGTTAAGGGAGTAACAAGATGGGATACATTAACTAACGAAAAAATAAGAAAAGATTTAAAGATTAGTGCTATAGGAGATATCACAGAGAACAATATACAGAAATGGAAAGATCATTTCTGAAGAAGGGATTCAAGCACTCTGCCAAAAAGGGGTGCTAGAATAAAAACCTAAAGGATCGAAGATTGATGGGAAGACTGCCTAATCCATGACAGGAGGAGGAAGAAGAAAAGATATTAAATTACACTTCTGCTTCAGTACCGTAGTGCGATTGTACTCTTTATTTTATATCTGTATACAACAAATAAGAGGAGCTGGTGTTCTATCAGCAGGTAGTATGTTGATTGATGTGAGAGACGAATAGGAACGCGCTGTGACGCTGTCCTTGAGGCTTTTGTAGGCATTTCATAATTAAATGTATCAAATTAAGGGGAATTTGGAATTCTACGCTACACAGGACTTTCGCCATATGTCGAGTTTGGTGCAAAACGGTACAACAGTTTGGCAGCCTCTTTGTCACTCACATTCCGGACTCTGGGGAGCATACGCTATCTTGGTTAGGAAAATGTTTCCCAAATCCAGCCAGGAATCAAACCCGGGACTTTTGTAGGGCAAACGAAGTTCTATCGACTAAGCCAAACAGTTGTTTACATCTACACAAGGTTCAGAGGCTAGGCAGCAGAGGGCAGCCTTTCTAAAACCTGCAGATTTGAAACTACCCGGTGGCCCAGACCTCCCCCGATCCGGAAGACAAAAATCTACAGAGAGCAAATTTCCATCCATCTCTCGTGGAACTTTAGAACACCGAAACATTCGACTAGGATGAAAGGAGATGGACTACAGGAATCGAATCTCGAGAATAACAGTCATAGGCATTACCGTCTGAGCCATCCTGCTCCTTTTTATTTTAATGTAATCAAAAAAGACAATTACCAAGAACCCACATTGAAATTTTTTAAATCTAAGAGCAAATAATTCTTCTTGAAGTTTTGCCAAAAATCAGCGTTTAACATTCAATTATTTCGTCACGTGAAGCATTTTATGTAATAAAAAATATCGCAAAAATTGGTTTTGGAAAAAACAAAATGTCCTCGTAAAATAAGAATGTACATTACAGAATGATAAATGTTGCCGATATCACAAACCAAAGTTGTGGGGAACAAATGCATTTTTGTTCTTTTATTGAATTGTACACGTGCATTCATTTTTCTGTGATCGTTTAAAGTCATGTTCTGTAACTCCACAACTCCCCAGTTTTCTTGCGGCTGCTTTGCCCTGTTCCTGTATATCCAGAACATAAAAATATTTCACAGTTTTTAATAATCTATTTTCATTCACAGCCATTTTTTATGTAAAGTGTTCCTAAGACCCTACAGTTCACTGTTTAATCACCACATATACGCTTAGTACACAAACGTAAAGAAATTGTTATCTACGATAGCGCGGCTTGTGTACACAAAGAGCCCGCAAATAAAGATAAAGGTCTGCCGAAACAAACAAACTGAGATAATGGAAATTTCTGGTGACATCTTAATCGATAGAAATTATTCGGTTTCTTGATTGTTCTGGAACAGTCTGGAATTATCAGATGAGGTATTTAAGGAAGCGAGACTCGCCAACAGGCAGTCGCAAACCTAACAGTAGTAGTAAACAGCTGTGAAGTGTTGTAACGAGAGCTGATGTAAACAGGTGTAATCAGAACGCTGTTGTTGTGATCATCGACCTTGGTAGATTGTGTGTGTGATGTAATACTGCTACTGTGAGTGTATTTCTACGCAACTAAAGAACGATTTGAGTTTCTGCAAATAGGATTTTTAATTCTACGAACCCACAAAATCACAATTGGTGTCAGTAGTGGGATAAAGACAACATCACCTAGAAGATGGAAGAAATGAAGGCCGAATTAACAACGAAGACGGAAGCTGCAAATAGCAAATTGGCCGCGACGATGACCGCGAAGATCACCGACACCAGGAAGAGCAGCCGGAAGAACGAGTAAGGCCCGGCGTGCCGAGGAGCACGTCAGCGCCGTCATCACCATTCCCTCGAGTGAAGCTGCATGCCATCAGCCGACGATGGATGATAGCCTCATCGCGGACGTTTGGGTGAGAGGGAAGCCGTGCCGCGTGCTCGTAGACACCGGGGTAGCCCTGACCGTCATTAAACCTGATCTGGCCAACGGTTTGCCGTCCAGGAAACCAAGCTGACCATACCAGCTTGAGACGGCATCGGGCGACACCTTGCCCGTAGAGAAGGAGGCCCTGCTGAAGTTGACCTTGGGACGGAGTGCTGTGCGTCAGTGGGTGTTCGTCGCGAAGGTGGCTGAGGAGGTGATACTGGGATTGGATGCCCTCAGGAGCCATGCCGTCGGCAGGAAGGTGCTACGGCTCAATGGAGAAGAGGTCATACTCCCGCAACCCGAAGAGCGCTTTGGAATCTGCAGGGTCATCTTAAAGGAAGACGTGGTTGTCCCCGCGAGAACCGAGGTGGTGGTGGTGGTGGAAGCACGACTGGAAGGCCATCGGACGAAGAACATGATGCTGGACCAGAAGACGCTTGTGCACGGACTATGTGTAGCCAGGATATTGTTGTCGTGCCGAGAGGAGATGCCAGTGAGACTGCTCAACCTGGCTGACACCGATAACGACGTCCAGGCCGGAACGGAGTTGGGGACGTGCGAGCCCGTGGTCAGCGTAACAGCAATCGACAAGACACAGGAGCCGTTGCCGACGCCACATCTGGGGCCTCGGCTGGAAGGCTTACTGGAGAGGGCGGTTGACCACCTGACCGCAGAACAGCTGGAGAAAGTTCGACAACTGCTGAGAGGATACCAGCGCGTCTTCAGCCAAGGTAGCAGTGACTACGGCCGCACAGACCGAGTGCTTCACTGCATCGACACCGGAGACGTCCGGCCTATTCCGCAATCGCCTAGGTGCATTCCGCTGGCAAAACAAACGGCGGTACCGGATATGCTAGATGACATGAAATCCAGGGGAGTGATTGAAGAGTCTGTCAGCCTTTGGTGTTCCCCTGTAGTTCTGGTGACAAAGAACAACGGCGAGCTACGCTTCTGCGTGGGCTACAGGAAGTTAGACGCTGTCATCCGAAAGGATTGCTTCCTCTTATTCCGGATTGACGATACCCTGAACACCCTCTTACCCCGAATTGACGACACCCTGGACACCCTTGCTGGTGCGCAGTGGACTTGAAGTCGGATTACTGGCAAGTGGCTTTAGACCCGAGAGACAAGGAGAAGACCACATTTTCGACATGCCAGCTCTTCCGCCAGGAACTGAACTACCAGAACTACCTGGGCCACATAGTCTCAGCAACCGGAGTGGCTACAGACCTGGAGAAGACACAGACCGTGAGAGATTGGCCTCGGCTAAAGGATAAGAGCGAATTGCGCAGTTTCCTAGGGCTATGTAGTTATTACCGCCGTTTCATAAAGGGGTTCTCCAACATCGCCAAACCCCTCACCCACCTGACAGAGGGAAACCGACCTTATGCGTGGACGGAGGACACTGAAAGAGCTTTCCAGCAGCTGAAGAAGACACTGCGCAGTGCTCCTATTCTGGGATTCCCACAACCAGGTAGCGCCTTCATTGTGGACACTGACGCCAGCGACCATTGCATTGGAGGCGTCCTATCTCAAGTCCAGGACGGCTACGAGTGGGTGATAACCTAAAACAGAAAGACCCGATCCAAGGTAGAGAAAAACTACTGCGTCTCCCGGCGAGAGTTACTGGTGGTAGTAAAGACACCGGAGCACTTTCGCAAGTACCTGTACGCTCAGTCATTCTACCTGAAGACTGACTGCTCCGCCCTCAGCTGGCTATTGGGCTTTAGGAACCTGTAAGGCCAGACAGCACGTTGGGTCCAGGGCAGGAGTACGCCTTCACCTCTGAACATCGTAGAGGGAAGAGCCACGGTAACGCCAACTCCATATCCCGAATACCCTGCCGAGAGGATTGCGGCCATTGCAGAAGCGTGGAAGAGAAGGAGCGTGCCGCAGTGGTCACGGCAGTTCCTGCGGATGGCTGGGATAGCGCAGGCCTGAGGAGAGAGCAGCTGGCGGACGCCGACTTGGGGCTAATCTTGAGGGAAGTGGAGGCAGGGACAAGACCAACCTGAGAGGACATTGCACCGAGGAGCGCCACCTACAAGTGGTACTGGGCCCAATGGGACGCATTGACGACAAGAGACGGTGTGCTGTTCCGGGTATGGGAATCACCTGATGGGAAGACACAGAGGGAGCTGCTGGTACTTCCCCGAAGTAAGGTCCCGGATGTCTTGGAGGAAGTGCACGCCGGTACTTCAGGAGGACAACTTGGAGCAAACCGGACGATCGGCAAACTTCGGCAAGGCCACTACTGGCTGAGGCTCACAGCAGATGCTGAGAGATGGTGCCGTCAATGTCACGTGTGCATGGCGAGTCGCGGCCTCCAGACTAGGAGCCGGGGTCGCATGCAGCAGTAGAACGTCGGAGCGCCATTCGAAAGGATCACCGTCGACATAGCTGGACCATTCCAAGTGTCCGACCGGGGCAACAAGTACCTGATGATGGTCGTGGACTACTTCACCAAGTGGCTGGAAGTTTATGCCATCCCGAACCACGGGGCGAAGACAATCACTGACTACCTCGTGGAGCAAGTGTTCTGACGATTTGGGGTACCGTTAGGGCTCCACAGCGACCAGGGTACCAATTTTGGGTGCAAACTGATGAAGGAGGCACTGGAAAGACTTGGGGTGAACAAGAATGAAGTTAGAATGAGGCCAGAGCGTAGCCAGGGTGAAGCCAGAGCGAAGCCAGAGCGACGCCAGAGCGAAGCCAGAGCAAAGCCAGAGTGAAGCCGGAGCCAAGCCAGTGCAAAGCCAGAGTTAAATTAAAAGAATGAAGTTAGAATGAGGTCAGATCGTAGCCAGGGCGAAGCCAGAGCAAAGCCCGAGTGAAGCCAGAGTGAAGCCGGAGCAAAGCCAGAGCAAAGCCAGAGTTAAATTAAAAGAATGAAGTTAGAATGAGGCCAGAGCGTAGCCAGGGTGAAGCCAGAGCGAAGCCAGAGCGACGCCAGAGCGAAGCCAGAGCAAAGCCAGAGTGAAGCCGGAGCCAAGCCAGTGCAAAGCCAGAGTTAAATTAAAAGAATGAAGTTAGAATGAGGTCAGATCGTAGCCAGGGCGAAGCCAGAGCAAAGCCCGAGTGAAGCCAGAGTGAAGCCGGAGCCAAGCCAGAGCAAAGCCAGAGTTAAATTAAAAGAATGAAGTTAGAATGAGGTCAGATCGTAGCCAGGGCGAAGCCAGAGCGACGCCAGAGCGAAGCCAGAGCAAAGCCAGAGTGAAGCCGGAGCCAAGCCAGTGCAAAGCCAGAGTTAAATTAAAAGAATGAAGTTAGAATGAGGTCAGATCGTAGCCAGGGCGAAGCCAGAGCAAAGCCCGAGTGAAGCCAGAGTGAAGCCGGAGCCAAGCCAGTGCAAAGCCAGAGTTAAATTAAAAGAATAAAGTTAGAATGAGGTCAGATCGTAGCCAGGGCGAAGCCAGAGCAAAGCCCGAGTGAAGCCAGAGTGAAGCCGGAGCAAAGCCAGAGCAAAGCCAGAGTTAAATTAAAAGAATGAAGTTAGAATGAGGCCAGAGCGTAGCCAGGGTGAAGCCAGAGCGAAGCCAGAGCGACGCCAGAGCGAAGCCAGAGCAAAGCCAGAGTGAAGCCGGAGCCAAGCCAGTGCAAAGCCAGAGTTAAATTAAAAGAATGAAGTTAGAATGAGGTCAGATCGTAGCCAGGGCGAAGCCAGAGCAAAGCCCGAGTGAAGCCAGAGTGAAGCCGGAGCAAAGCCAGAGCAAAGCCAGAGTTAAATTAAAAGAATGAAGTTAGAATGAGGCCAGAGCGTAGCCAGGGTGAAGCCAGAGCGAAGCCAGAGCGACGCCAGAGCGAAGCCAGAGCAAAGCCAGAGTGAAGCTGGAGCCAAGCCAGTGCAAAGCCAGAGTTAAATTAAAAGAATGAAGTTAGAATGAGGTCAGATCGTAGCCAGGGCGAAGCCAGAGCAAAGCCCGAGTGAAGCCAGAGTGAAGCCGGAGCCAAGCCAGAGCAAAGCCAGAGTTAAATTAAAAGAATGAAGCTAGAATGAGGTCAGATCGTAGCCAGGGCGAAGCCAGAGCGACGCCAGAGCGAAGCCAGAGCAAAGCCAGAGTGAAGCCGGAGCCAAGCCAGTGCAAAGCCAGAGTTAAA
This sequence comes from Mantis religiosa, assembly GCA_030765055.1. Taxonomy (NCBI): domain Eukaryota; kingdom Metazoa; phylum Arthropoda; class Insecta; order Mantodea; family Mantidae; genus Mantis; species Mantis religiosa. The sequence continues at coordinate 77,049,439 of CM060952.1, forward strand.
TTAAAAGAATGAAGTTAGAATGAGGTCAGATCGTAGCCAGGGCGAAGCCAGAGCAAAGCCCGAGTGAAGCCAGAGTGAAGCCGGAGCCAAGCCAGTGCAAAGCCAGAGTTAAATTAAAAGAATGAAGTTAGAATGAGGTCAGATCGTAGCCAGGGCGAAGCCAGAGCAAAGCCCGAGTGAAGCCAGAGTGAAGCCGGAGCAAAGCCAGAGCAAAGCCAGAGTTAAATTAAAAGAATGAAGTTAGAATGAGGCCAGAGCGTAGCCAGGGTGAAGCCAGAGCGAAGCCAGAGCGACGCCAGAGCGAAGCTAGAGCAAAGCCAGAGTGAAGCCGGAGCCAAGCCAGTGCAAAGCCAGAGTTAAATTAAAAGAATGAAGTTAGAATGAGGTCAGATCGTAGCCAGGGCGAAGCCAGAGCAAAGCCCGAGTGAAGCCAGAGTGAAGCCGGAGCCAAGCCAGAGCAAAGCCAGAGTTAAATTAAAAGAATGAAGTTAGAATGAGGTCAGATCGTAGCCAGGGCGAAGCCAGAGCAAAGCCCGAGTGAAGCCAGAGTGAAGCCGGAGCCAAGCCAGAGCAAAGCCAGAGTTAAATTAAAAGAATGAAGTTAGAATGAGGTCAGATCGTAGCCAGGGCGAAGCCAGAGCAAAGCCCGAGTGAAGCCAGAGTGAAGCCGGAGCCAAGCCAGAGCAAAGCCAGAGTTAAATTAAAAGAATGAAGTTAGAATGAGGTCAGATCGTAGCCAGGGCGAAGCCAGAGCAAAGCCCGAGTGAAGCCAGAGTGAAGCCAGAGCAAAGCCCGAGTGAAGCCAGAGTGAAGCCGGAGCCAAGCCAGAGCCAAGAAAAAGAGCCAAATTAGAATGAATTTAGAGTGAAGCTAGAGCGAAGCCGGAGCGAAGCCGGAGCCAAGCCAGAGCAAAGCCAGAGTTAAATTAAAAGAATGAAGTTAGAATGAGGTCAGATCGTAGCCAGGGCCAAGCCAGAGCAAAGCCCGAGTGAAGCCAGAGTGAAGCCGGAGCCAAGCCAGAGCCAAGAAAAAGAGCCAAATTAGAATGAATTTAGAGTGAAGTTAGAGTGAGGTTAGAGCGAAGCCAGAGCGAAACTGGAGCGAAGCCGGAGCGAAGCCAGAGCCAAGCCCAAGGGCGACCGGAGCAGTGACTGGAGCCTAGCCAGAGCGATGCCAGAGCCAAGCCAGAGTTGGATTGGAGAATGAGATTAGATTGAGAACAGATCGAAGCCAGAGTGAGACCGGAGCGGGGGCCTGAATCTAGCCAGAGTGTAGCTAGAGCCAAACAAGAGCCAAGTTAGAGTGAATTTAGAGTGAATTTAGAGTGAAGTCGGTGAGAAGCCAGAAATGAAATGAAATGTGTAGTGTTTAACGCCCGCTTTTACTACTTACGGCACCGCAGGCGATGACACTGATGACACATGATATGAAGATGGAGCACCGGTGGAATGAGATGGCGGGGGAAACCGGAGATCCCGGAGAAAACCTGCCCCAGCGCCATGTTGTCCACCACAAATCTCACTTTGCGGTTGCCTGGGATCGAACCCGGACCGCCTTGGTGAGAGCCAAGTGGTCTAACCACTGAGCCACGGCGTGGCCCTGAGAAGCCAGAGTGGAACAAGAGCGGAGCCAGAGCAAAGGTAAAGCAAAGCAAAAGCAAAGCCAAAGCAAACCCAAAGTGCAGCCAGAGCAAAGGTAAAGCAAAGCAAAAGCAAAGCCAAAGCAAAACCAACGTGCAGCCAGAGCAGAGGCAGAGCAAAGCAAAAGCGAAGTTTAAGTTAAGGTAAAGTTAAAGGAAAGTTATAGTAAAGTATAGTTTTTGAAAGGGCGCTGATGACCATAGAGTTGACCGCCCTTAAATATAAAGCATTATCAGCATACCCAGACCGACAGAGCGGTTCTAGCCGACGCTACAGAAAACTGTTAAAGGGCGCACGTCGACCTCGAAGTTGAAACAAGGAGTCAAACCGTCTCCGTCATCGTCGATAACGTGTTAACCTTCAAATCCAGGACTACCGATTGAAAGGTGGGCATTTTTTCTTTAACCAGGATCATTCCCAATTCTCCCTAAGGTCCGAAAGGTAATAATGAAAGTAAACCAACAAAGATTAACACTGTCACACAGCCAGGCCGGCCACTGCCGTCACAATTTGGGAAAATATGTAAACTTTTGTTCTACCGTTCAAGCTTTCGGAAAATCTGGAAACTTCAAATTCTAGATGCTTCTTCCACCAGGGTGAGCGTTCTGGTGAGTCTGTCAGTGAGAATCGAGAAATTGGGCGCTGGTGACCGCTTAGTTGAGCGTTCTGTTGACAAATAACGAAGCAGTGCACACATTAAGTAACTATTAGTGCTAAGCAGTAAGCTTAACCTGTGCTAACACACTGGATGAAATTGTCCATACGACTATAAATGTTCAGGAGGAATATAAGTGGAACTTTTAAAAAATGAAGGGATTTATGCTAAAGAAAATGGTAGAGGAAATTGACAGTAAGGGTGACCAGGGGGCTGAGAGGTAAAACAAGCGAGACGAAATATAATGCAATAGGAAGAAAGGTTAATAAAGGTGACATCAAGAGGAAGTTTAATAATTGTAATAGGGTAAGGGGAGGCTGAGTGAAGTAATAGCGATAAGATGTTGAAATAATAGGCAAACGTTGGGCAAACCTTGTACACACAAGACAGACAGGTAGCAACCATCAGCAGCAGAAATAAAGGGTAGAGGAGGAATGGTAAAATTAATGGTAATAAGAAGGTAAGCATGTAAATGTAATGAAGAGTTGCCCTAATGGTAATATGACAAGGTAATCGATAAATTATCTCTATCTTCGTAGAAAGGGGGACTTACCTTCGTTTTCCTCATCATGTTGCCGCTGTATCTGCCTGTATATCCATCTCTGACAAAAACTGCCCTCCACGTAGCAGTACGCAGCCTCCCGTATCACATCTGTACCACAAACTGCTGGTCGTTTACACCACCTATTGACATAATTATCATAACATGCCAAATTAACAACGCAAGTTGTTGAATTATCTCATCTCCAGGCCCACATACGAGGCGTGTCCTCAAAATAACGTCTCCAATTTTATTTAATATAGAAAACATGTTTATTGTCAATGAATGTTACATTTATGGAAAGGCGGAACTTACAGCTATCTTTCAACGTAATCACCATTGCGATCGATGCACTTTTGCATGCGCTGTGCCAGTTTGTGTATATCCTTGTCATAGCACTCTCTCTCTCTCTCGTTGATCTGGAAATCTGTTCCAACCTGGTGTGACTTCAACTCAGGAAACAGATGATAATCACTAGGTGCTAAGTCTGGACTGTAGGGGGGATGGGTGAGGATGTCCCATCCGAACTGGGCCAGGAGATCAGTCGTTGCATGTGCAATATGGGGACGAGGGTTGTCGTGATGAAAAATCACTCCCTTCGTCAGCATTCCCCTCCTTCGATTTTGAATGACACGTCGCAATTGTTTTAAAGTCTCACGTAGCTAGCAGCATTTATTGTTGTGCCGATAGGCATAAACTCGCACAACAATACTCCCTTTCTGTCCCAGAACACTCTGGCCATCACTTTGCCGGCAGAAAATGTCTGTTAGAACTTACGCGGCTTCGGCGAATTCAAATGCCGCCACTGACGAGAATGTTCTTTAGTTTCTAGTGTTGTGCAGTGCACCCAGGTTTCATCACCAGTGACAATTGAATTCAACAATTCCCCGCCCTGTTCTGCATAGCGCTCCAGAAATCGGTGGGCCGCTTCAACACGTTGCCGTTTATGGTCTTCGGTAAGCATTTTGGGGACTCACCTCGCTCACACCTTGCGATAATGCAAATGTTCGGTCAAAATCTTCTCAATCGTAGTCCTACTGACTTTGGGGATAAGTTCGCGAACTGTCACACGCCGATTTTTAAGTATTTCTTGCTCCACTTTTGCAATTATTTCGGCTGAAACCAAAGGCCGACTGGAACGCTGTTCGTCATGGACGCCTGTACGTTCGTCTTTGAACTCTCTGACCCACTTTCGCACGTTTTTGACGTCCATACCCTGTGGCCCATAGACTTCGCATAACTGACGATGAATTTCAGTGGGGGTAGTGCCCTTGGCACTCAAAAAACGGATCACTGCACGCAACTCGCACTTGGTGGCGGAAGTGATAGGAAGCTCCACCGCAAATGTCTGCCCAGCCAAGACTGATGGTTGCAACGGGTTTGTTGTGGTGGGAATTTGAAGGGGTGAAACCAAGCTACACGCCAGTGTTGCCGGATCTCGCGTAATAGCGTTCCTCACGGCTCCAGCGCCTTGGAGACTTTATTTTACGGATACGCCTCATAGATTGTCAGAATAATGAAAATCCAGGACAATTTCTATTCAATCGTTTACAAAAGCTTTTTACGATATCTACTTCATGTTAATGATAGGTAAAATGGAATAGGTACATATATTTTAAGTGACAGTCAAATGTTTGCAACAGCTGATCGTAAGAGATGACCGTTCTCTTTGTATGTCCAAGAGATAAAAAAATGAAAAACGATGTCTTATTTGAGAAAGTAATGTGTTCGAATATACTAAGCAATAATAAGAAGTATCCTAAAATGATTATCTCCACAAACATTGCATTTGACATAAATTGTGTTTTAACAAGGTCTACATCTTTATGTAGTAATATTTGGTCTATCTCTTACAGTTTACTGATAAAAGTCATTCAGAATGAATGGGACTTCTGAGGGCATTCCCAGAAAATTCAAGTTATACATTTCATTTAACATGAAAATACACGGGATTTTAATCAAAGCCGTTAGTATCATTTTTGAGAAAATTAAACATTTGTAAAAATGTTTCATGTAAACTTAGTTTGGGTTGGAGAAATTTCCAAAAAATCTTTGTGTTGTATTCTTGGAAGACGACGCTGTTTAAGCGACTCATCATTTTTAGGATATGCTGTTAACAAACACATATATACACACAGATCTTGTTTTTTATCACAAAGTCTTAAAACACGCATTTGCACTGAAATCTTGATTTCAGGTTTTTGGTTCGAATACAGTACTTTTACTATTTCATGTAGGAAATTCTGTGCTTCTTCAAAACTTAAGAAGGATGCAGATTTTTAAGAATCGCTCCACTTCAAATTACTCATTACAGGACACTGTCTAATTATATATATTTTTTGTTTTTTCAAAAATAACAAGTTTCTCCTCATTCTGAATTACCTTTGTATAGCTGGTAAACCGTAATAGATAGATATCTTACTGCACAAAAATGTAGATTTTGTTAAAACATACTGTTTATTTCAAATTATTTTGTATTCTTTTTTGTGTGGAGTGAACCATTTCCAAAACATTCCTCTATCATTTAGTACCATCTTCGGCGTCTATGGTGATATCGGCGGCTGTTTACCTTATGAACAAGTGCTCAACGGCAAGATGTTCACTGGCCTGGTGTTGGTTAACGATACTTTTGATTACTGCCAGGCTGTAAACCTTGAGAGATGGATGATTTCATGTTCTAGAGTACTGTAGTGCCATTTACAATACGAGAGTGGAGTCTGATACGTATATACCAAATTATGTAAAACGAAGGGGAACGGTCCATTTACACTTTGTCTCCATGTGACCTTCTTACAAATGCAGACTACGTTTAAATGCAACAGATTTACTTCGGAGACTTTTAGAACATATTGTAGTGCACTGGAATACTAATTGTCTAAAATCATATCATGAAGAACATATTTCACAATGAATATCTGGTATTTGTTTTATGAATACTCTAGATCAGTGGTTACCTTTTCCCCTCCTAGTTAACCTTCGCTGGTGACGTAATAGATATTGAGGTGAGGTAGAGGGTGCGGAAGATACCATGGTGGGTTCTCAAAATATTTATTCATATTTTTATGTGTATAATGTGTATTGAATACCATTGAGAATTATACTTTTATACCCAGATGTTAATAATCATTAGTTCATAATTTAAGTGGAATTCTTATTCTTCTTATCTATTCATTTGTCGATGTCAGGTTCTGGAACGGGACATGTTGATTATCCGAAACTTACTTGTATTTGTTTTAAAACACAAAGGGATGTCAATGTCAGTCAGCTGTTCCCCTGCTGAAGAAGGGGAAAAGGAGGGGAGTCACCCTCAGCCACACTCGATGGCACCTCTAGATATAAACGTGTTGTAAATCTGTCATATAAAATGGAAATATTTTGATTTGAAAATATACATATATTATGTGTATATTATTTATGAATTAAATTATTTCTCTGGATGAAAAAAAAAAACCGTTAAAAAGGCTTTATTTTTGAAACATTTCGAAGCGTCAACAATGAGATAGAGTGCTGCGTAACTCCCTCCCTCCATGCTGCTGACCCTGACAACCTGAGGTATAATCACAGCTAACCTGTTTCATCGGTGTCCTGAGTGTTACCTTGAATTCACTCTCGCATTCAGACTTGGAGACTTTACGGATGTCAGAAAATAATCCTGGCCAAAAGTTCCTCCCTCTCATCGGGAATCAAACCCGGCATCTTCGGATTTGAAGCTTAGCAGAGATATTCTTTGTTATTGGTTTCATTTTCAAATACTTGTACATTCCTGAAATAATAACGTCACTATTCGTTTTTCTGATCTCCTCGCAATGCATAAGAACGAATTCCTCAAATAGCGACCAGCTCTTAAGGAATGTGGCTATTGCTTAAAACGTACTGCATTCCCATATTCCCTTTGTGCTAATAAAACGAACCAGAAATTTTATCAACATAGACAGAAGAATAAACGTTTTTTTCAGGAATACCTAATTGAACAATGGATAAGAATGTTCACGTGAATGTTACGCATCATTGCAAAGACAACAGAATTACAAAGCCTTTTTTTAAAAAAAAAATCATTTGTTGAAGAATGGGTAGAGAAGGTCGTGTGAGTGCAAAACATAAGATATGTTACCAACTTTGAACAGAGTGAAGTGTATCGCGACTTGCCTGTATCGCTGTGTTGTGCACGATCTGCTACAAGGAGACCATCTGCTCCATTTGCCATACAACTTGTTATTGTATCGCAAGTGACCAGGAAACACTCTGTCCCTCCTCTCGGCGGCAGGTTTAGAGATCTGGACCACGTTGAACACATTGTCCTTTCTGTGTTTGTGTTTCCTTCTCTGTCGCTGTGTCTTACATGCCCTCCTCTGAGCTCTCCTCTTGTGAGGACAGAGTCTCTCCTCCTGCAATGTAAAGACGTCGCATAGAGAAATAAAATATTTTATTAAACCAAAAGAAAGCGTCGCAGGTTATCAGTTACCAAGTATATTCATATTACTCATTTAAAGCATTAAAACACAAAAATTGTAAAAATCATTTATTACAATGTAAGTAGTGGAATATGTAGATAGTACAGTAAAAAAGAAGAAAAAGGTCAGGACAGAAGCCAGTCCTCCACTACTACGCAGGTAGAATGAGCTTGGAATATTTCGGTCTGTCAGTTGCATTACATTTATTAAACCTACTAAGTTTTATGAAGCATATATATTTACCTTGAGGACTATATTTCCACACTTGTGAGGTTTCTGACACTTACGTCTTCGTGTCTGAAGACATCTGTGGTCACACTTAGACCAGTCGGACCACGATGTGAAAAACAGGATCTTGGATGAAGAAGCGACTGAAAGAAAAAAAAAAAACACTGAAATAAATTATAGAACACAAGCATTTGGTTTCGATACACTAAATATACTCGTATAGGCTGTTTTCATGGATAACGTAGTTTCGAGCGTGAGAGAGCCGGGTAAATGACGCAGGCAGACATGTTCCATTAAATGTGTTCTTACCACGAACATAGTAGACAGACAAGCTATTCCAGTCCACTAAAAAGTGCGATACATGTCAGTGGAAATACGTGTTTTGAAGTACAACTGAGTCCAAATAAACAATTAACAGCGCGCGTGCGTTGTGTGTGTGTGTGTGTGTGTGTGTGTGTGTGTGTGTGTGTGTGTGTGTGTGTGTGTGTGTGTGTGTGTGTGTGTGTGTGTGTGTGTGTGTGTATGTGTTGAATAGCATAATTGAAAAAAAAATTGGTTAAGTACTAAGCTTAGTATTTATGTTTTGAACATTTTAATTCTTCATAAATGGCTCCAAACGATTTTTATTAAAATAGTTTAAATTATTAATATGACAAATGAAATGCTTATCTTGAATGTTCTGCCAATGTTCTTAGAAGTCCTCTTCATTCTGAATGACTTTTGTATATATTATAAAACGTAAGAGATAGACAAATTTTACTACATAAAAATATCAATCTTGTTAAAATACATAATTTATGTCAAATACATTTTGAATGAATTTAAGCATTCCAGGTGGGTTTAATATCCCTTGTAATTTGTTGCATTTTCTAATACTCTTTGCTGAAATAGGAAGCTGTTATTAATTTTTTTATGTCTTGATCATACAAGTCATCACGTAAAGATCAGCTCTTTAAAACATTTTACTATTTCTTTAAGGTCTATCGTGTTCCCTTGTATCTAGCAATAAGATAATGTTTATCTCGATTAACATGAAGCAGATAAGTGTTGGTAGAAGATTAGAGTACAGCACATTCCTTTTCGCACACCACACTCCAATTGTGTATCATTTATCGTAGTGAATAATCGGTAATTATTAACGACGTCTTCATGCGATCGTTAATACATTTACATTTTCGATTTCGTGTCAGACAAGAAACAATCCACATCAGTTTGAACTAGATAAAATAATCTATAAAATCGCGTGAAGAGTATCCAGCATCCAGCATCACCTGAACGTGGCTGAAGGTAGAACCCGGATCTTCAAGCTCGCCAGGGAAGTTAGCCACAAAAGGTTCCCAAAAACTTTTATGGTGTAATAGAAGAATACAGGCAGCGCTATATACGGTATTGCTCTACTTATGTACGACATACATATAGCAAATAATCGTAGCACTTTGAAATAATCATTTGTTAATCACATAAATTCAAATATTTCTCTGTATACCAAGAATAGACTTTGTTTAGAACATAAGGATGTATTTGAAATTTCTCAGCCTGCACAGATAATTGCAGTAGCCACAGCAGAGCTACAATTAGCGTATTTTTCTCTTGAAATAATATTGTTCCTAGTGAGTTTATTAGAAACAGTACTTAACAGTGAGACGCCAAAGGGCAACTACCTCTTCCTCGTTGGACCCTGCAACTCTATAGCGCACGGGTAAGCATTGCATTTTATAACTGGTTATGCTATCTATGCTGATTCTAAGTCTGAGTTTTCTTACGAAAAATTTGAATATTCCGTTAATGCTACTGGAAAAACCATAAAAGGAGGCAACATATAAGAATATGGCAAAACAAGATTGTGATTATGTCAAGCAACCATTTAAAGTTAGGCAAAGGGCATTTAAGTCAAAAGGACGAAGACACATTTCAAAGCACAATAGTCATAGTGAACCTTTTAATTGTGAGAGTTACATTTCAGTTAACCATGTGACTGATTGGGTCCTATTTATGTGGGACAGGAATTAAGGATGCTGCGCACGGGAGGAACCTTTTCTCGCAAACGAACATAGTTATCAAAGTGCTTTTGAGACTCCTCCGAGCCATCCAAGACATGATGCGATCGATGCACCAGAGGAAGCAGGTGGCAGAGGTGGAACTGGGAATTCTGGTACCTGGTGAAAGCGTGTTGCCGACCACTTCCATTCAAACATGTGACATTTACATTCATACAAAGGTCATAAGGAAATAGATACTAATTTGAGCACGTTACCCATCCAGCATTGCTATACTTCCAGTGCTAGGTGAGCAGATGATTACAGTGATCAGAAGTGTGTCACCGTGTTGCCTAGGATTTCGCACTCATACTCCGCACATAAGAATAACAAACGTATACTTAACGGATGAGTTGCACGTAAAAGAAACACTCCCACAGAAATGTCGTCCTTTATAAAACAAAGCAATATAATACACTACCTATATGCCTAAGTACTTTTGTCACAACTGGATATACACTATCTAATAAAGGTACCCATGCAACTATAACATATTCTGAGTTGGTGGAAATTAACAGTAAGCATAAAATGGTAAAGTTGCCGTATAGAGATAATTTTGAGAGTCTAAAAATTATGGGAATAGACCACAAAAATCCCCGATAATTTGATGAAAAGAAATAAAATGTATAGAGGTTAAGTGTTAACTAACTTGGAATCTCAGAAGTGTGAAGTACTAGCTGCCGCATCAACAGCGGAGGATCATACATAGGATAGGTTGACATATGCGTATGGTGTGGTGGATGAGAAGGCAAGCAGTACCAGCGTCTTTAGAAATTGCTCCATATCCCTAATGAAAAAATTTAGATAAGATTGAAATAATCGGAGTGTCAGATACCATCGAATTTAACATTGAAACCAATTTGGAGGGAGAAGTGTTATATACCCCGATGTCATTGATACCCATACACCCAGTATATTTTCTACTTTCAGGTGAAAGTAAGAATTCATTTTTTCACATAAATAGTGTAGTTATTGTAAAATATACAAATTGTACAAATAAGTAATTTTCAGAATTCGTTTACAGCATTTGCTCCATGAGGCAATGTCTTTACCCTGTCTTAGATACCATCCCTTTTTTGACCTCCGAGATTAATGCTAGTTTCCTTTGAAACTTACTGCACAAGGTGAGAGACTGAGACGTAATTAAATATCGGTCAGTATATATATTTCTCAAATAAACATTTTTGTAAAGATCAAAAGCTATCTTGTGCTCAGCCTCCGTGAGCCTTGCCGCGGAAATAACACGTTTGTTTTAGTGATACTATCTCCATCCTCAAATCTGATGGCATATGTCTTTGCACGAAGGCATACAAATTGTATTATTTTTTTTAATCAACCTCGTTAGAACAGAGACCAGGCACCTTGTGTCTGCCTCAAGGACGGACTACAATCTGATGGGGCATCCTCGAAATCTAGGGAAGGGCCCCAGAGGTCCAGAGGTAGTCCTGGTCGGGCGGGGCAATTTTCCCCGTCCGGGTGTCTTTTGCCGCAGTACCTAGCCGCTTTGCGGCTTAACCTGCGAAGTGAGTCAAGTGTGATTGCTTTTGATCTGCTGGCGGTAGGTTTTGAGTGTTTAAGATTAGGTTTCAACTGGTTGCCCTTGAGTGTCCTCTAAAGGCGGGTTTGTTGTTACTTTCTCCCGTTGGGGGAGGACCTGTTTTAGAACTTTTACCCCGTTTTGAGTACGGGTGTCCTGACGCTCGAGTCATCAGGCGTTTGTAGAATGAGTATTTTTGGGGTTTTCCTTGGGTTACCCGAGGGGCCCCAATACGTCTCTGGGGAGTTTGTATGATGGCAAGCGTCTTTGCTCCCTCTGGTCATACCTGCCCAGTGAGTTCACCAAAGGGTTGCCATGGGTTTGAATTTTGTCGTACATTGAACGAGCCCTCTCTCGAATGACGTCGACAATGTACGGAATGTTTGAATGTTCGTGAAGGATATGGGCGGGAAATCTCCAGTCAGTATCGTAGATGACCCGTAGCGCCCTGTTCTGCAGCGTCTGGAGTCTGACGAAAGTGGTATTCGCCACTGTTCCCCAGATCTCACAGCCGTACAGGATCATGGGCGGGATGATCGCCCGATACAGCTGGAGTTTGAGACGGAGTGGCATGGTTGAGCGGAATATAGGATATAGGTTCCTGAGCGCGACGTGCCCAAGCTGTACCTTGCCCTTGACGTGCGGAGCGTAAGTTAATTTGCGGTCCAGCGTCACTCCGAGATACTTCGCCGTTTGAACCCATGGGATTCCACGACGCCGTAAAACGAAGTTCTGCTGCAACCGATTGGCTCTGGTTTTTGCCAGGAGAATCGCAGAGCTTTTCTCCGGGTTAATCGCCATTCGCCATTTTGCGCTCCATTCGCCAATGGCCCGGAGCTGGGTTTGGATCTGCCGAAAGCTATACCTTGGGTTTCTGTTGGCTGCGAAGATCATTAGATCGTCCGCATATTGACAGGTGTGGGTATTGTGGTGTGTAGGTATGTCAGCCATGTAAGCTGCAAAGAGTGCCGGCGACAGCACGCTGCCTTCCGGCACCCCAGCGCCAATGGGCCGCTCTGTGGACAGCTTCCACTCCATCTTTACTCGGAAGCTTCGGTTTCCGAGGAAACCGGCCACCAAGGAAATGTATGGACGGGGAATTTCATGCTCCAGGAGTTTGTAAATTAGTCCTTCATGCCAGGTAGTGGCGAATGCCTTTTCCACGTCCAGCAACACTGCTACCGTTTTAGACCGTTCCTGGAAACCCAGGGAGGCCTTCTCGGCAACCCGCAGTAGTTGCTGTGTCGTGGAGTGGCCAGAACGGAAGCCAAACTGATGTTCCGGGATTAGGCCCCTTTCCTCTAGATGAGGAAGGAGCCGGGATAGGAGCAGTTTTTCGAAGACCTTCGATAAAACTGGGAGAAGGCTTATTGAGCGGTAACTGGAAGGAAAAACCGGATTTTAATCCCCGGCTTTAAAACGCACACCACACGCGCCTCCTTCCAGATAGCTGGAAAGTGGCGCATGTATAGGCACGCGTTATAAATCCGGGTCAGGTGAATCACGGCTCTTCGTGGAAGGTGCTTGAGCATTTCCGCTGTGACACGGTCCTGCCCGGGTGCTTTGTTGTTTCTTAGAGAGTTAAGCGTGGTCGCTAACTCTCTAGGGGTAACGATGGGAATATGGAACTCCTCGTCGTCAGGGGGCGGGGCTTCTAGGAAGTCCTCCACCACCTGTTCCACGAGATCAGCATGGTCATCGTCCATTGGCTCTACCCTGGGTTGGAATTGAGCCTCCAGATAATCTGCTAGTGCATCTGCCTTTTCTTTCGACTCGTAGACGAGTCGACCTATAGGGCTATGTAGGGGGTGCTGGTGTACGGTTTTGTCTTTCCGCAGGCTACGGACTATTCGCCACGGTTTTCTCTCCTGGAGATTGGTGTGCCTTAGTAGTTTTTCCCAGGCCTCTTGGCGGTGTGCTCTTAGGAGCCGTCTCACCAGGGACTTGAACCTCTGGTGTACTTCTCCTATCCTGGGGTGGCGAAATCTCTGCCACAGCTTTCTCACAGCGTTTTTAGCCCTGATTAGCTGCTTAATGGGTCCCGGAATATCTGTAGGGTTTGGAGCGTCTATTGGGATGCGGTGTGTATGAGCACGGACCGCATTGAGGATAGATGTGGAGAACTCCTTGGCTGCCACCTCGAGTGACTCCACGGAGTCGATCCGGGGACTGGCTTCCACGGAGTTTTGGATGGTAGTGATAGCGGCATCCCAGTCGACTTCGTCCACCCAGTCAGCCGTTGCCAGAGCTGCGACGGTAGCGTCTGAATCGATCACAACTGGGTTGTGATCCGAATCCAGAGCGTTTACCGCCGTGAGGTCCAGATGAAATGGTATGTTTTTCGTGATAGCGAAATCTATGATATCCGCTCTGCCTCGAGGCGGAAAGTGCGTTGGACCCCGCGGGCCATGCGCATGAAGGGTGGGGTCTCCACAGATGAAGCGGTAGATGTTCCTTCCCCTTTCATTCTGGATGCGGCTGTTCCATCCTGGGTGTTTGGCGTTGAAGTCGCCGGCTATACACACTCTGTGATCGAGGTTGAGGAGTGCCCGGTAATCCGCTTCATGGAAGGGATGGTTGGGCGGGTCATACACCGCCACAAGCACCAGGTCTGAACCGCCTAAGGAGAGCCTTATGGCGGTCGCCTCCAAGTGTTGTAGTGGAGGAAGTGTGATACGGGTATGGGTGATATGATTTTTGATGAGGATGGCTGTACCTCCGCCCCGCCGACCGGCTCGATCGGATCGGTGGACGGTGTAACTTGGCAGATTAAACTGTACACCAGCATGCAGGTGCGTTTCGCATAGCATGAGGAGGTCAATTCCGTGGTAATTTACAAATTCCAAGATGCCCGGTCTCTGTTCCCGGACTCCATTTGCGTTCCAGAACGCAGCTCTCAATGAACGTTGAGTTCTCCTCACCGCCATTTACGAGCTGGAGTCAGGGAAGAGAAGCCGTGCAGTCTGTTGCATTATGCTGAGTTTTTGCATGGCAGGTATTCTAGGGTTGGTCAATTGCTCCCTGCAGTGCCTTAGAATTGGGAGGGAGCGTTGTATGAGTTCGGCAAACCAGGCAGAAAGCTCTTGGAATTCCGCCAGGTCTTCGTTTGATATGCCAGTGTCCCACATATCCTCACTGGCATAGGATCTGCGGTGGTGAGGCTTGGTTCCTCACGTGGAGTCGTCGCAGCCACAGGGGCTGGAGCTGGTGCAGGGGGGGGGGGGAGCAGTGGCGGCAGTACCGCTCTGTCTCCCCGTGGCGGTTTGGGCAGGCTGCCCGGCAGTTGATGCCGCAGTTGCCGGCGGGCTTTGCCGCCGGGCTGCGGTGGCCTTCTTTTGCCGTGGAGGCCGCTGTGGCAATGCTGCAGATGCAGCTGGTGTCTGGATGGCGGCTTCCCTGGGGCTAACCGCCTGGTTTGCTGCCGGAGTCTGCCTCGCCCCGGCCTGCTGGAGCACCTGTTCGTGCTTCCGCAGTGCCTGGGCAAAACTCAATCCAGGCCGAACTTGCGCTGGCTCCCTGTTGGAGGTCCTGCCCTGTCTAGCCTGCACTATGCGCAGTCTTGCTGGACACCCGCCGTAGATGCCTATATGGGCCTCTCGGCAGTTGGCGCATTTCTTTTCCTCTCTTGGGTTCGGGCAGTCCTTAACATGGTGGTTCCCGGCACAGCGAATGCACGCTGTCCGTCGCTCGCACGCATGACTAGAATGGTGGAAGCCCAAGCACCTGAAGCACTGGGCTGGCCCCTCTCTGCCATGGTACGGCTCCACCTTTATCCTGGTGTTGTAAAGGTGTGACACCTCGTCGATCTTAGGGAGACCTTCTCCCTGCTTCTCCACTATCACGAGGAATAGTGGCATTGGTGCCCTTACAGGCTCCTTGCCCTCCTCGCGGACTGTTCTGGTCAGCTGGACCACGGTACGCGGCTCAATGCCGTGTTCTTCCGCCAGGCCCGCCTTGATGTCCTCCGGGTCGGTGTCAGAGTCAAGACCCCGGATAACTCTGCGCACCAGGTTTGGTCGCTGCAGCGAGAACGTATGGAACTCAATCCCCGCTCCGCGCAACACCTCCCTGGTGGCTTCATGGTCCTCCGGGGTCGTTGTCTTGATGACGACCCGGTTAGGGAATCTGGTGGCCTGGAAATCCGCCTGGAGCTTCGCCCTCAATTCCCTCATCACCTTAATGTGGTTGGGAAAGGGGTCGGACACAATCGGCGGGATTCTGGCCGCCTTTTGTGTGCGAGTGCTCCTGGCATCCATGGGCGCTGCAGGGGTGCTGGGGGCAGCACCCTCCGGTTTCGAACCGGAGGGCCTTTTACGCCTTCCCTGCACTGTGGTGAACCCTTCGGCATCAGTATCGCTCTCAGGAAAAGGAACTGAAATACCCTGGAGAAGGGTGGCTGGATTTGGTTTGTTCCCTGGCATGGTGACCGGGGAGATGGGAACGACGGTTCCCTGGTTTAAGAGGCGAGAGGCCTTCTTCTGAAGTTTCTCTTTCTGCTGCTGGGCCTTCGCTTTTGCCTTCACGAGGTTGACTCGCGGGCCAGTTGAGGAATGGGTAGGGTTTGTTTGACTCGCTTCGTCAGGTCTTACCTGGCGGCTGGTACTCGGCATTTCGTCTTGTTTCGTCATAGCAGGTGCCATCCGGCTCCCCACAGAGGATCGGACGCCTTGCGACGCGCCTAGTGGGGCGGACCCCGGGTCCCAACCTAAGTCAGGACCCTTGGCTACGACCTTGTGGGCCTGCAGTATCGTGGTCAGTGTGTCTGTCTGTCCCGAGTACTTGCTGGCCCCAAATCTGGTCGTTCGCTATTGTAAGCAGAGGGTGTTCAGGACAGTTTTGAAAATATAAAGTTAAGCAATAGGTACCATAGTACAGAAGCTCCATGTGATCATTGACGTTCCTCTTTATTTCGTAAAACATTTATGCATCTCCAGTTTGACTAGCTATAAAATTGCAAATCTTAGCGGCACTAGCTTATTCAAAAGTACGTAGATGTTCTCTGCCCCATATAGAAAATATCTCTCCACCTGCAAAGTTTCTCTGCTTTAGACGACAGGAATTGCGACGATCATATGTACCTTCGTTCGTCGCACTACGTACCACGTACCGAACGATATCGAAAGTTGTTTTGCGGTACAGACTGTTATTCCATAGTTTGTACGTAACAGAAAAGTCCTTGTCAGGCGTGTCATGCCTTTTGGTAATGTTACATTCCAAAAATGTTATACACTGCATCCTGATCACACATCCAGACCACATACACCTTGGAAATTACAAGTCTGTATCCAAAATTAAAACGCAGTAGAGATAGGATAAATGAACCATATATTTCTGCTTGTTCATTAGGGTGGTGCATAAACTGTTATAGTAATGTTCAGGTGCGAGAGGAAATTCACGGGGCTTATCATGTAATTTTGTGGAATAGATCAGATCTAACAATGCCAAGAAGCGCTTATCACCGGCGGGGTCCTAGGGAAACCAGCCATTCGGCAAATCTGACTGATGTGCTTGGAGCCAGCCGGCAGCTTTAAGGTCATCATCACCTTGCTATACAAGAGATATAATATGAATCCCCAGCGTTTTCAATGACAACATGTCGCAAACTATATTGTAAACTGTTCCTCGTGTCTCTTTCTGGATCAAGGTATACAGTTTCTGATTATTTATTACCTTGACCTCATTAGGATTGTGTCTTACAGCACAGTACCATGTGTAAGATGGAAGTTCCTGAAACTAAGCAGGGTCGATTATGTTAACAGAAAATACATTACGCCAAAACAATTTGAAAAGTCTGTCATCCAAAAGTACATAATTATGGCACTGTTCGAATAATATAAAGTTGTTAATATCAAATTTTAAATGTCTTCCATTTTGTCCTGTTGTACACCCTCACTATCTTACGTAGACAATGTCAACTTGAATTTTTCCTTACAGGCGAAACATTCGTAGGTAAAGATCGCTTTTATTGGTAGCGTCTGACGACGCGTACCAAAATACGGTGACCGTATTGGTTAATTTCTACAAAGTAGATGCTAGGAGGTTATAGGTGTCCATAAAGCGTACCCTATAGACCTCGCTAGATACCGATAACACGTGTAACTTCTCAAAGTGTTTTGCAGATATTCTTACATTCGTGCCAAACGTCTTTATTAATACACGAACGATAAGGCGTGAATAGTATAGCCGTTGAAATTACGAAAATACACTGCACACGAGTTATCAGACCATCTGTGGTACGAGTGAGCAGTGTCATCCATATAGGTAATTTCTTCTAGAGGATAAATTATTTTAGCATCCAAATACAACAGTATATAATGCGGACATCAGGTACAAATGACCATTGGCGAATGAAGAAGCAAATATCGTTCACGAAGTGCTTGGCCAAACCTTCGCATTGCATTACTGTTTGCAATTCATTCTTAATTATCGATTTCTTGGAAACCGAGCACCAACAATAACCAGAAGGCATATGTCTATCGTCAAACCTAATGTATGTATCAAAATATGTATAACAAAGTTGTGCAGGCAGCTGTGTTTATCTGATATTCTAACCTTAGCATTCTCTCTCACCGTCTTGACTCTAAGCCTGCATGGTTCAAGTGCATGACACTTAAGACACTCGTTGCAAAACTGTTCTAGACCTATCACTTAAGAAGGCATTTAATCTAATTGATTAGCTTGTAACGGAGGTTGTCTGCATAAAAAATGGAATGTAGTTAATGGTAATATCAAAAACTGATACAGTACGTTACCTCTTCTGTTAAGTATCTGTAGATTAAATCGGTTTATTTTTTGATGCTATGCTGGAAGCAAGCTCTGATACATGGACGTCACCTGAAGCGGAAGTATTCCACAGACCCTCTTGCAGCCGTCTCCGCAATGCTTGCTGGCGCTGTCTTTTGTATTGACCCGATACGTAGGTGTGATGAAGGGTTATACTCACTAGAAGAGCAGCGGCAGTACATGCCACTTGCACATCTGGAATTGGCCATCGGTCGCTTCCAGTTCCACAACTGTAGCATCGGTGCTGATGGGGTTGACAAGGTCATCGAAAACCGCCACTGATGAATCCTGTTAAAAGTTCCTACCGCACCCGGCTACTGAAGAAATGTCCTCTGGATCTGTTAATTTAGTGAAAGCTTCTCGGAAGTCTTGCAGTTGTAGCTGGTCTTTGTCAAATATTGTGTCAGTATTCTTATGGATGTGCACAAGTACTTCCTCGCCATTCTTCAGAAACCCCGCCGATGTGAGTGTCACCAATTTCATTGATAGTTCATCTTCCAAAAATTGAACAGTAAGGTTTACAGCGCCATATTTTCAGCTGTCCAGTGGCCTTTAGTTGTAGTTGCATCACGTGTAGCCATCTCAGGGTTCAGAGAAAGCATTAATGTTGCATGAAACATTCAACTGTCACGTAAAAATTGGCGTGTGGGTTGCGGTAAGTTCTACAAAAAATCGAATTATGTTGCATTCACATCACTTTCTCTACGTTTGTACACTTATACCTTTATCTAGTTAAGTTAATGAAGAAAACATTATCTTATTGGTAGGAACAAGGGAATAAGCAGACTTTAAGTGATACATGTTTTAACTGCTAACCTGATGTCCTTTCCTTGGCATGAACAAGCGGTAAAAATGAATGACCTTTCATTTGAGAAAATGAAAAATATTTGAAAATTCAGACAAATAAAAAGCAATATCTTAGAAATTGTTCATTTTACAAAAATAATGCTGGTCATAAATAAAGAGGTTTGCTTTAACAAGATCTACTTTATTCGTAGTAAAATTTTGTCTATCTCTTAGAGTTTACCAGTTGAACAAAAGTCATTCAGAAAAGAGGACTTCTGAGGACATTTACAGAAAATGTAACATATAAATTTAATTTGTCAGGAAAATATCTGAAACATGTGGCATTTTAATAACAATTCGTCAAAACTGTTTTTGATAGAAGCAGAATTATCAAAGAAAGTTTCATATAGGGGATAATTTATGTTGGAAGGAATTTTCTTGAAAAACTTCATATCGCAACCTTAAACTAAATATCAAGTTTGATATTTTACGGAATTTTTGTTTTCGAGTTATGCTGTTCATGGACCACGAACCTCTTTATAAAAATGCTTCTTGGATTGAAGGCAGCTCAAAACGTCCATTGAGATCTGGGTATTGGGAGGAATGCAGTATCTTCTCTACTGGCTAGTACCCATTTTGTTTAACGAAACATTGAGAGGCAATTACGTATCCGTCTTGTCCATTATTGCATGTTTTAATTATCATATACCTACGTACATCTAATAATTTTGTGTCTGTTTTGAAAAGTAAATGAGCAATTCCTGAATAAGGGGTCAAAGCATTAACTAGTACTTTATTTTATCTATGGAAAGTAAGCAGTTGGTTATATTAGTGCCATGGTAAACGGCAAGACCAGGGAGACAGTACAGAGCGAGATCCTCCCGAGAGTCGAAACTCCAGAGAGGCGCAGACTCAGTGGGTTTTTCTGGTAAGGCAGTACCTGATTTCTTAAAAAGCCACGCCTTTCGAATGGAAGTGGATACACCAACCCATCCAGTAGGACTAGCGATTTCTTCTGTCGGGTCGCCGGTGTTCTAACACACTATGCTACTAGCTCTCCAGGCTAGTACTTGGGAACGTTTGGGTGCTACTCAGACGTACCCAATACCCACGGTTGTCGGCAACTACTGCACCGTCGAGTCCAACCTAATACGAACAACTCCACTGCAGTAGGGGACCAAAAGTTCAGCCCAACGCACTTCTAGTAGCTTCGGAAGTAGGCCCAGGTTAAAGATTAATAGAGAGTACTGCAATACCACAACTGCCAACTAGGATGAAGATGAATGGGTCGTAAGTTCAGAGAAACTTGTACATAACATGTGGTAGTCGCGTTTTTATTTAGAGTTACCTGGACTATTGTTGCCTAAAGTAAACCTAGAGTTAACTAACCTAAACTTATTTAAAATAAAACTACACAATCACTACGACGTACATGGCAGATAGAAAGTGTATGATTCCACCCTAAAGTTCGAACACAGATTTCACTGAAATAATGCACGTTTTGAAGTAAACCAAATCAAAAATAATTCCAATGGGTGCACTCAAATCACTTTTACTACTCTATTTTTAAAGTCGCTTATTCTGCTATTTCATGTTGATACAGATAGTTCTTTACAGAAA
This sequence comes from Mantis religiosa, assembly GCA_030765055.1. NCBI lineage: Eukaryota > Metazoa > Arthropoda > Insecta > Mantodea > Mantidae > Mantis > Mantis religiosa. The sequence continues at coordinate 77,069,716 of CM060952.1, forward strand.
TGGCTATTAACATTTTCTCATAGTTACGATAGCAATAGGAGAGTACAGTAGACTTTAAATTAGTCAAATGTTTTAAGAGCTTGTCGCTACGTGTTGGCTTTGACGTTTCCTTCTCTTTCAATGTCCAGGACATAAAAAAGTAATTAACGACTTCATATTTGTGAAAATATAATCATTGGACAATTCAGATATATAACAGGAAATTTCTGGAAAATGTTTTAACCATTGTGTAATAAGACTTCGTCTATCTTTTACGATTCACCAGTTATACAAAAGTCAACCAGAATGAAGGGAACTTCTAAGGACATTCCCGGAAAGTTCAACATATAGGTACAAACAGTTAATTTATCATGAAACTTGTATTCTAAACACGTGACATTTTAATCATAGGCATTTTTTGAGAAAAGCAAAATAGACATTTTCCCCATGAAAGCGCATTAAGGAGGTGGAGGATGATCCTGAAAATGTTTATGTCGCATCCTAGGAAGATGCTGAACTTAAATACAAGTCTGGTATTCGACTGACCTATAGGATCCTTTAGTTATGCTTTTTAGACGCATGCGGACATTTTTTTATTCAGGGAGTCTCAAACGTGTTCCTGCAGTAAAGTCTCAGCATCGAATTTTGGGGTGGAGTGCAATACTTCCTTTACATACAGTAACAAAGAAATGGAAAATGGCTCTGTGGCCCGCATTCGATTCCCATTGCCGACCTAGGCGAATAATTGACCTCCCGAATTCTCTGTCTCTCCATTTACTTTCCCTTTCATTCGGATTGGCTGTTTTAGGGTTCTAAGGAGGCGTTGCATGGAGGGAATTTGGTCTCTACCGGATCGGGAGAGGTTTCCAAGTCTTGGGTTCCCCCGGGATGTATAATCCCGTAGGGGGAAAGGGAGCCGGTTGTGAGCCGCTACCAAAGGGTTTCAATCTCTAAGTGTGATGGACCCCGTCCTCTGTTGTCTCTCAAGGTTCGGCCACCCCATCGCTCCCTTCCTTAGGACATCTCATCAGACACAAGAAATAAATACTTAGGTCCCCATCTGAACGTTGTGATAAGAGTGATTCTACATAGTAGAGAAAGTAAAGATAAATATTGATGTGCAATATCACAATTTAATACAGAAGAGAGAGAGAGAGAGAGAGAGAGAGAGAGAGAGAGAGAGAGAGAGAGAGAGAGAGAGAGAGAGAGAGAGAGAGAGAGAGAGAGAGAGAGAGAGAGAGAGAGAGAGAGAGAGAGAGAGAGAGAGAGAGAGAGAGAGAGAGAGAGAGAGAGAGAGAGAGAGAGAGAGAGAGAGAGAGAGAGAGAGAGAGAGAGAGAGAGAGCTCAAATATTTACCTGGAAATCTGACAGAAAAACTGACATTAAAATATGTTCGAGCAGCTGTTTTTTCTAAAGATCAAAACGTTGGTATTTTGTCGATTATATTTTTATAAGTTTTTAATGAGTATACATTTATAAAATCGAGATACTTAAAGGACAGGAACGTCTAAAAATTCGTTCCTGCTCGAGATATTTGGGACATAATTTAAAGAAGTCCAGACATGTGACTTCCTGTTAACGTGTTAATGAAGGCTAATGTTGAAACAAAAGATTGTGAGATTCCTTGGGAACTTTTCCTTCGTTGCACTTGTGAAGTCAGTATGGCTTACGTACACTAACGACTCCAGTATCAGCTAGTATTTTATATTTTAAGTTCCCGAAAGTTCAGAGTAACAAGTCAATTGCACGCTTTAAGAGAAGCCTGCGACACTCAAGGTCTTTCACTATCATTCAAGATGAAATTTGAGACGCGAAAAATAACTGCTTATCACTGAACAACCTTTTCTCTTCTCTCATTGTTATGTGGAAAATTACAATATTTGTCTTGAATTTCTCATTGCGATCAATTATTAAATTGTGAGTACATTGGTACACTGACAAGAGTGTTTACCTGTGGTGGAGTCTAACGTCGCGGCATCTTCATACGCTATGTGGAATGGCTGGTGATTTCTGGATGGCATCTTCGTTCGTTGCCTCTTAGTCGGTTTCTGCTAGAAAAAAAGAAAGTATATCATTATTCTATTGTCCTCACTTAGAAAATACCTAACCCTTTATTCCTAATTGGTACACCTTGCTCCACGTATGCCGTGAGTGTGTCTGTGTCTGCGCGCGCCTCAACAATATAACTCAAAAAAGGACAAATCCTTAATTAAATTCAGCATCTACCGACCGGGATGGCTCAGGTTCGATTCCCGTGGCCGACCTACCTGACTCAAGGGCTTTTTCGGGGTGTTTACTGGGTCGCTAGGCGAATGCTGAGTAGGTTAATTACATCTCCCGAATTTCTTGTCCCTCCATTTCATCTCCATTATCATTTCATATCATCTCTCATCGGGTGGTATCTTTCAGGGTAGAAATGTCGGCGGATGTCTCGGCGGTGCATGGAAGGATGATATGCTCTGAGTGAACTACTTCCTCCTCTGGTCGGTCTCCGAACTGGCTACTGGAACCGTCTTTGAACCACAGTACGGGGGAATGTCCGTTGTCCTGGAGGTTTCCATATAAACAAAATGTAGGGTCCATACCCTCTTCACTGTAGTGCCTCCTTTGGACGACCACCCTCTATCTTCTCTCGGTTCATCCTTCCCCTCGGGGATGCCCACTTGGGGGCATAGGTACAATAGAGCAAAACTGGTCACAGTGCCGAATCCCCTCCGAAAGAAAAAATCAGCATCTTCCAAGGATGCCTCGCTATAATTTTGAACAAAATCCGCTCATCCTAGACTGTCCTTTAAGTAGAACATTTTTCAAAATTTGATTTTCTGAAAAATAACTACCAGTGACGAATAAAATACAGTGTATTTAAGATATTTTCAGACCATATGAAATATATATCTCCAATTTTGTGAGAATCTCCTCACAAGTTCTCTTTATTCTTGATGATTTTTGTATAACTGGTAAACAGTAGGGGCAGACAAAATGTTAGTACAAAAAATGCAGATCTTGTTAAAATAGATTTTTTTTTGTGGAGTGAACCATTCTAGAGATATTCCTTGTTATTGATCGAATTTTTGAATACTTAAATTTTTCCCAAATAGAAAGTCGTTATTCAGCTTTTTAACTTATGGACATAGATCTGTCATATAGCGACCAGGTTTAAATGATTTGACTATCACTTAAACTTATGTATGGTCTTATTCCCATTGTTTAAAACATCTCGAAGTGTGAACTCTGAGGTAGTCACACTCATATCAGTTTGTTTTAACTCGCACTGCTGACCATTGCAATCTGTGGTGTGGACTGTACCATTTACTGTGTCTACGTTTTGCTGTCTACACAATAGCGTCTATCTCTTCGTGTGTTAAATTTGGCTAAATTAAAATATTTGGAAAGATTCACTTGACACGCGGCTGGCTCAAGGACACAAAAGAACCTTAGTCTGGTGAGAACGGGAACAGTTAATTTGGACAGCGGGTGGATCTTTCTTTGTGATCGCGTGAACAATAACACACTCCACCCATGCAATAAAAGCTATATCATTTGTCCATTATGTAGATTGTATTTCGTCATAATGACGGCCAGGAAAGGGCGACAGACAGTTAAGTCCTTTAAATGCTGATCGTTTAGCATTACACCTTCCGGACCCTATTATCTGTCACAGTTTAATTTGCTATTAACGTAAATGGCATTTTCCTTAATGGGTGTGCCGCGAATCTGATTAATCTGCGAGGCAGTTTCCCAACATTTGTCGTCGATTACGGAATAAAAACACTCAAAACTTGACTACAGAAATTAACAATTTTGTGCAACTCATGTAACGGCCACAGAACTTCCTCTGCCAATGGTAAATTCATATATTACGATCATTATATTTTTGATAAGTATAAATTTATAACAGTGAGATATTAGGGACACAATTTATTGCAACTTGCTGTTAATATACGCGCAGCACACACAACTATTCCCGGAAGATATTGATTCTTACAAGTAGAATGAGCTGAGCTGACATGTGCTGACTCTGGACTATCTTTGTCAGTTAGTACATTATATTTCAAGTTCTCGAAATTTGACATAAAGGGATCAATCGCACGCGCTAAGAGAAACCTGTGAGACACCAGGAATCTCCATAAAGTTATGAGTAGTGACAATGTCTTTACTCTTCTCTCATTGTTATGCAGATTAGTAACTAAAGTGTAAACCTTCCTTATACCACATCACAGCTCCCTTAGGAAGTAAACCATTGTGGTGCCGCCTTGCACTTTCTTAGCCTTTGGTTCACTGTAACGCCCAAGTAGCAGAGGCGTCATTCTAGACGTATTTTCTACATATAACACATTACAGTATATTCACACAAATTATTACATTGCATTACTCGTAATATATTAATGAGGTCCCAGAAATAACAAAAATTATTGTTAGGAGGATACTCGATATCGATACAAATTTTTAAGTACCAATGCTCAGCTTATAAATAGTTATAAAGGCGACAGCCTTTTCACTGAATTTGTCATTCTTAGAAGTTTTTGTGTATAAACCAATTAGGTTTTCTGCAATTTTTCATTATTTTTCCATCTTTTTCGGATGTAATTGAATCATGTTCTGACAGCGACCGGAAAATATTACAGTGGAATTATTTTTCATGCTTCTTTACGTTTGTTCTTTTGCGTGTCTTACTACCGAGCGAAAAGGATTGTGCTGCATATTTTACAGGCTTCTGTTATGACTAGTACTGGCTACTTTAGAACAATTGCACACTTCACTCATATTTCGTTGAATATCACCGTTGTAAAACAAAGCATTAATGGAAATAGACATATGGTTACTTGCTCAACACACAAACAGATGGAACAAAAGAACAAACATTTCAATGCGCTATATTATCATCTCACATCTTAACTTCTGATTTATTTCTGCTGAGAATTTATAGAGTTTGGTCACTGCAGTAGGTAAATGGGATGACCGAGTTTGAGTCACCAAGCCACGCTATGAAGCCCAGCTCAGTTAACGTTGCATGTTGCATGATTACTTCTGCTCATTGTATTACATGTTTTCATTTAAGCACAAGGGACTACGGAATGTTACATTTATTCATTCAGTCACGTTCTATCAAGAACAGTAGTCCATTCATGTCTCTATGAGACATGTGCGAGGAACTAACGTGAAACACTGTACATTCATTCCTTATCTAGCTAAAATGAAATGTAATAAATTTCAGTAATCCAAAACTTCCATATTACAAGTATGAAAAAATACCCGATGTTTATCTCAAACATATATCAGACACACTTCGATATCAGTCATCAAGAAAGTTATCGTCCGCCTCGGTAGCGTAGATGGTAGCATGTCTGCCTCATGTTCAAGAGGTCCCAAGTTCGAATCTCGGCCAGGGTGAGTTACAGTACTTTCCCTGGGTTTTCCCTTATCCTGAAAGACGAATGTCGGGTAACTCTAAGCTCTATGGAATCTCGGTTCATTTGAGCATCATTTCTCCCATTCTATTCATCGTCCGATATGACTTAACTTTGGAGGACGTAAATTACACCAAAAAGGGAAGGTCGGGCCCAAATGACCTTGTTGTCGACGGGCCCTAAAACACCACACACTCACTCACTCACTCACTCACTCACTCACTCACTCACTCACTCACTCACTCACTCACTCACTCACTCACTCACTCACTCACTCACTCACTCACTCACTCACTCACTCACTCACTCACTCACTCACTCACTCACTCACTCACTCACTCACTCACTCACTCAGGGAAGGTATCGACAGTTTTGGGCTCCAAAACCTAATAATAACACTAAAAATAATAGCAATAATTAATAACATTAATAAAGATGATAAACATAATTTCTATAACAAGCACCTAGTAGGGTATTTTACTCTACCCAAAATTTCACCGGAAATTCACGTTTCGAGCCCCCTTGAAAATAAAAAGCAGCATGTTTAGAAAACGACCCGTTGTCTGTGAAAACACTACTAGTACTAAGTAAAGAAACAAAGATACACACATGAGGAACGTTTTTGAACTGTACGTACTCACATCACTTTCTCTATTCACTCTTGTACTGATTATTCCTAAAAGGCTTATTTTTGTCAGCATCATTAAAATTACATATAAATTATAAACTTGAACATAAAATTACTTATTTCATTATGAGTGCATTGGAAAGAGAAGAATACAGTAGGACTAAGCAATACTCAAATTTTATAAGAGCAAGCTGCTATTTGAATGCTTAAAATCCACTGATCATGCATGATCTGGACGTCTATAACACGGAGAACGATTCTCTTAGAAAATTAGAGAAATTATAAAATACAGACCAATAACAACGAATATTTGGAAACTTTTTCGCTGTACAAAAAATATTTAATTATAAACTGTGTGTTTTAATGAGATCTACAGTTTTGTGCAGTAAGATTTTGTCTATTACCATTTACTACTGATATGAAAGTCATTCACAATAGAGAGGACTTATGAGAACATGAACAGAAAATGCATGATGTTTCATTTGTCATCAAAATGTATTAAACATATAGAACTTTACTGAAAATCGCTACATCCATCACAAATACTAAGTTTGCCTTTTGGACATATTTAAGCTTTCTGTTATGCTGTTCACACATATAAAATGTTTAGAAGCAGTAATTTAATTCAGGGAGATCCTAAACGTGTATTTCTCGGTATTGAGCGTTTGGGTGGAATGTACCTGGTAGAGAGTGTACAAATGTATTGGTGTGTGGCTATCATGTTCAGACAGGCTCCCAAAATGTGCCAAAGCTGGCGCCGGGCTGTTTATCACCTTGTACTCCAACCACAACTGCAACACGATCTACACCTGAAACAAGATCAACTGAACGGAAATATCGCGTTACATTGCCAGAAGTAGCCTGTACCACTGTTGCCAACATCTGCTGTCAGCTGCTTCACTGCTGACATATCCACCATTGTCCGTTCTTTGACGGTTTCTTACCACCATATACACATAAGTGTAGTTATACAATACTCCTATGTCTCTCTGTTACTAGCTGAAATACTGAAATACTCGTCGTTGTCTGTAAACTGACAGTTTACCAGTACAACATTTACACTTAAGTCGTATAAAACTTGCAAAATACTCCTGTGCTTCTCTGTTACTAGCTGAAAAACTCGGAGTTGTCCGTAAATTGACAGTTTATCTGTACAACATTTACACTTAAGTTGTACAATACTTGTACAATACTCCTGTGTTTCTCTGTTCCTAGCTGAAATATTTGGCGTTGTCTGTAATTAGACGGTTTATTTGTACAACATTTACACGTAAGTTGTACAATACTTGTACAATACTCCTGTGTTTCTGTGTTACTTGCTGAAATACTCGGCGTTGTCTGTACATGGACGGTTTATTTGTACAACATTTACACGTAGGTTGTAAAATACTTGTACAATACTCCTGTGATTCTCTTTTACTAGCTGAAATACTCGACGTTGTACATTGACGGTTTATCTCTACAACATTTTCACGTAGGTTGTACGATACCAGTACAATACTCCTGTGTTTCTCAGTTACTAGATGAAAAACTCTGCGTTGTCTGTACATGGACGGTTTATTTGTACAACATTTTCACGTAGGTTGTACAAAATTTGTACACTACTCCTGTGTTCCTATGCTACTAGCTGAAGTACTCGGCGTTGTCTGTGGTTTGTTGGTTTATCTGCATAATATTTACAGGTAGGTTGCACAATACTTGTACAATATTCCTATGTGTCTCAGTTACCTGAAATACCTAGCTGAAATACCCGACGTTGTCCGTAGTTTGACGGTTTATCTCTACAACGTTGAGACTTAGATTGTACTTGTACAGTAGTCTTGTGTTTCTTTGTTACTAGCTGAAATACCCGACGTTGTCCGTAGTTTGACGGTTTATCTCTACAACATTTAGACTTAGGTTGTACTTGTACAATAGTCTTGTGTTTCTTTGTTACTAGCTGAAATACCCGACGTTGTCCGTAGTTTGACGGTTTATCTCTACAAAGTTGAAACTTGGATTGTACTTGTACAGTAGTCTTGTGTTTCTTTGTTACTAGCTGAAATACCCGACGATGTCCGTAGTTTGACGGTTTATCTCTACAACGTTGAGACTTAGATTGTAATTGTACAGTAATCTTCTGTTTCTTTGTTACTAGCTGAAATAGCCGACGTTGTCCGTAGTTTGACGGTTTATCTCTACAACGTTGAGACTTAGATTGTACTGGTACAATAAACTTGTGTTTCTTTGTTACTAGCCGAAATACCCGACGTTGTCCGTGGTTTGACGGTTTATCTCTACAACATTTAGACTTAGTTTGTACTTGTAAAATAGTCTTGTGTTACTTTGTTACTAGCTGAAATACCCGACGTTGTCCGTGGTTTGACGGTTTATCTCTACAACATTTAGACTTAGTTTGTACTTGTAAAATAGTCTTGTGTTACTTTGCTACTAGCTGAAATACCCGACGTTGTCCGTGGTTTGACGGTTTATCTCTACAACATTTAGACTTAGGTTGTACTTGTACGACAGTCTTGTGTTACTTTGTTGCTAGCTGAAATAACCGACGTTGTCCGTGGTTTGACGGTTTATCTCTACAACATTTATACTTAGGTTGTACTTGTACAATAACCTTGTGTTTCTTTGTTACTAGCTGAAATACCAGACGTTGTCCGTGGTTTGGTGGTTTATCTCTACAACATTTAGACTGAGGTTGTACTTGTACAAAGGTCTTGTGTTTCTTTGTTACTAGCTGAAATACCAGACGTTGTCCGTGGTTTGGTGGTTTACCTCTACAACATTTAGACTGAGGTTGTACTTGTACAAAGGTCTTGTGTTTCTTTGTTACTAGCTGAAATACCAGACGTTGTCCGTGGTTTGACGGTTTATCTCTACAACATTTAGACTTAGTTTGTACTTGTAAAATAGTCTTGTGTTACTTTGTTACTAGCTGAAATACCCGACGTTGTCCGTGGTTTGACGGTTTATCTCTACAACATTTAGACTTAGTTTGTACTTGTAAAATAGTCTTGTGTTACTTTGCTACTAGCTGAAATACCCGACGTTGTCCGTGGTTTGACGGTTTATCTCTACAACATTTAGACTTAGGTTGTACTTGTACGACAGTCTTGTGTTACTTTGTTGCTAGCTGAAATAACCGACGTTGTCCGTGGTTTGACGGTTTATCTCTACAACATTGAGACTTAGATTGTACTTGTACAATAGTCTTGTGTTTCTTTGTTACTAGCTGAAATACCAGACGTTGTCCGTGGTTTGGTGGTTTATCTCTACAACATTTAGACTGAGGTTGTACTTGTACAAAGGTCTTGTGTTTCTTTGTTACTAGCTGAAATACCAGACGTTGTCCGTGGTTTGGTGGTTTACCTCTACAACATTTAGACTGAGGTTGTACTTGTACAAAGGTCTTGTGTTTCTTTGTTACTAGCTGAAATACCAGACGTTGTCCGTGGTTTGACGGTTTATCTCTACAACATTTAGACTTAGTTTGTACTTGTAAAATAGTCTTGTGTTACTTTGTTACTAGCTGAAATACCCGACGTTGTCCGTGGTTTGACGGTTTATCTCTACAACATTTAGACATAGGTTGTACTTGTACAATAGTCTTGTGTTTCTTTTTTGCTAGCTGAAATACCCGACGTTGTCCGTAGTTTGACGGTTTATCTCTACAACATTTAGACTTAGGTTGTACTTGTACAATAGTCTTGTATTACTTTGTTAGTAGCTGAAATACCCGACGTCGCCCGTGGTTTGACGGTTTATCTCTACAACATTTAGACTTAGGTTGCACTTGTACAACAGTCTTGTGTTACTTTGTTGCTAGCTGAAATAAACGACGTTGTCCGTGGTTTGACGGTTTATCTCTACAACATTGAGACTTAGATTGTAATTGTACAATAGTCTTGTGTTACTTTGTTGCTAGCTGAAATAAACGACGTTGTCCCTGGTTTGACGGTTTATCTCTACAACATTGAGACTTAGGTTGTACTTGTACAATAGTCTTGTGTTTTTTTGTTACTAGCTGAAATACCAGACGTTGTCCCTGGTTTGGTGGTTTTTCTCTACAACATTTAGACTTAGGTTGTACTTGTACAGTGGTCTTGTGTTTCTTTGTTACTAGCTGAAGTACCTGACGTCCTTGTTTTGGCGGTTTATCTCTACAACATTAAGACTTAGGTGATACTTGTACAATAGTCTCGTGTTTCTTTGTTAGTTGCTGAAATACCCGACGTTGTCCGTGGTTTGACGGTTTATCTCTACAACATATATACTTAGGTTGTACTTGTACAATAACCTTGTGTTTCTTTGTTACTAGCGGAAATACCCGACATTGTTCGTGATTTGACGGCTTATCTCTACAACATTTAGACTTAGGTTGTACTTGTACAATAAACTTGTGTTTCTTTGTTACTATCTGAAATACCCGACGTTGTCCGTGGTTTGACGGTTTATCTCTACAACATTTAGACTTAGGTTGTACTTGTACAATAACCTTGTGTTTCTTTGTTACTAGCTGAAATACCAGACGTTGTTCGTGATTTGACGGTTTATCTATACAACTTTTATACTTAGGTTGTACTTGTACAATAACCTTGTGTTTCTTTGTTGCTAGCGGAAATACCCGACGTTGTCCGTAGTTTGACGGTTTAACTCTACTACATTTAGACTTAGGTTGTACTTGTACAATAGCCTTGTGGTTCTTTGTTACTAGCTGAAATACCACATGTTGTCCGTAGTTTGACGGTTTATCACTACAACATTTAGACTTAGGTTGTACCTGTAACATAACCTTGTGTTTCTTTGTTACTAGCTGAAATACCACATGTTGTCCGTAGTTTGACGGTTTATCTCCACAACATTTGGACTTAGGTTATACTTGTACAGCAGTCTTGTGTCTCTTTGTTACTAGCTGAAATACCCGACGTTATCCGTGCTTTGACGGTTTATCTATACAACATTTACACTTAGGTTGTACTTGTACAATAGTCTTGTGTTACTTTGTTACTAGCTGAAATACCCGACGTTGTCCGTGGTTTGACGGTTTGTCTCTACAACATTTAGACTTAGGTTGTACTTGTATATTAGTCTTGTGTTACTTTGTTACTATCTGAAATACCCGACGTTGTCCGTGGTTTGACGGAATATCTATACAACATTTAGACTTAGGTTGTACTTGTACAATAACCTTGTGTTTCTTTGTTACTAGCCGAAATACCAGATGTTGTCCGTAGTTTGACGGTTTATCTCTACAACATTTAGACTTAGGTTGTACTTGTACAATAGTCTTGTGTTTCTTTGTTACTAGCCGAAATACCAGATGTTGTCCGTAGTTTGACGGTTTATCTCTACAACATTTAGACTTAGGTTGTACTTGTACAATAGTCTTGTATTACTTTGTTAGTAGCTGAAATACCCGACGTTGCCGTGGTTTGACGGTTTATCTCTACAACATTTAGACTTAGGTTGTACTTGTACAACAGTCTTGTGTTACTTTGTTGCTTGCTGAAATAACCGACGTTGTCCGTGGTTTGACGGTTTATCTCTACAACATTGAGACTTAGATTGTACTTATACAATAGTCTTGTGTTACTTTGTTGCTAGCTGAAATAAACGACGTTGTCCGTGGTTTGACGGTTTATCTCTACAACATTTAGACTTAGGTTGTACTTGTACAATAGTCTTGTGTTTCTTTGTTACTAGCTGAAATACCCGACGTTGTCCGTGGTTTGATGGTTAATCTCTACAACATTTAGACTTAGGTTTTACTTGTACAAAGGTCTTGTGTTTCTTTGTTACTAGCTGAAATACCCGACGTTGTCCGTGGTTTGGTGGTTTATCTCTACAACATTTAGATTGAGGTTGTACTTGTACAAAGGTCTTGTGTTTCTTTGTTACTAGCTAAAATACCAGACGTTGTCCGTGGTTTGGTGGTTTATCTCTACAACATTTAGACTGAGGTTGTACTTGTACAAAGGTCTTGTGTTTCTTTGTTACTAGCTGAAATACCCGACGTTGTCCGTGGTTTGACGGTTTATCTCTACAACATTGAGACTTAGATTGTACTTGTACAAAGGTCTTGTGTTTCTTTATTACTAGCTGAAATACCCGACGTTGTCCGTGGTTTGACGGTTTATCTCTACAACATTGAGACTTAGATTGTACTTGTACAAAGGTCTTGTGTTTCTTTATTACTAGCTGAAATACCAGACGTTGTCCCTGGTTTGGTGGTTTTTCTCTACAACATTTAGACTTAGGTTGTACTTGTACAATGGTCTTGTGTTTCTTTGTTACTAGCTGAAGTACCTGACGTCCTTGTTTTGGCGGTTTATCTCTACAACATTAAGACTTAGGTTATACTTGTACAATAGTCTCGTGTTTCTTTGTTAGTTGCTGAAATACCCGACGTTGTCCGTGGTTTGACGGTTTATCTCTACAACGTATATACTTAGGTTGTACTTGTACAATAACCTTGTGTTTCTTTGTTACTAGCGGAAATACCCGACACTGTTCGTGATTTGACGGCTTATCTCTACAACATTTAGACTTAGGTTGTACTTGTACAATAAACTTGTGTTTCTTTGTTACTACCTGAAATACCCGACGTTGTCCGTCGTTTGACGGTTTATCTCTACAACATTTATACTTAGGTTGTACTTGTACAATAACCTTGTGTTTCTTTGTTACTAGCTGAAATACCAGACGTTGTTCGTGATTTGACGGTTTATCTATACAACATTTATACTTAGGTTGTACTTGTACAATAACCTTGTGTTTCTTTGTTGCTAGCGGAAATACCCGACGTTGTCCGTGGTTTGACGGTTTATCTCTACAACATTTATACTTAGGTTGTACTTGTACAATAACCTTGTGTTTCTTTGTTACTAGCTGAAATACCAGACGTTGTTCGTGATTTGACGGTTTATCTATACAACATTTATACTTAGGTTGTACTTGTACAATAAACTTGTGTTTCTTTGTTACTAGCTGAAATACCCGACGTTGTCCGTGGTTTGACGGTTTATCTCTACAACATTTATACTTAGGTTGTACTTGTACAATAACCTTGTGTTTCTTTGTTGCTAGCGGAAATACCCGACGTTGTCCGTAGTTTGACGGTTTAACTCTACAACATTTAGACTTAGGTTGTACTTGTACAATAGTCTTGTGTTTCTTTGTTACTAGCTGAAATACCACATGTTGTCCGTAGTTTGACGGTTTATCTCCACAACATTTGGACTTAGGTTGTACTTGTACAGCAGTCTTGTGTCTCTTTGTTACTAGCTGTAATACCCGACGTTGTCCGTAGTTTGGCGGTTTATCTCTACAACATTTAGACTTAGGTTGTACTTGTACAGCAGTCTTGTGTCTCTTTGTTACTAGCTGTAATACCCGACGTTGTCCGTAGTTTGACGGTTTATCTATACAACATTTACACTTAGGTTGTACTTGTACAATAACCTTGTGTTTCTTTGTTACTAGCTGAAATACCCGACGTTGTCCGTGATTTGACGGTTTATCTCTACAACATTTAGACTTAGGTTGTACTTGTATAATAGTCTTGTGTTTCTTTGTTACTAGCTGAAATACCCGACGTTGTCCGTAGTTTGACGGTTTATCTCTACAACATTGAGACTTAGGTTGTACTTGTATAATAGTCTTGTGTTTCTTTGTTGCTAGCCGAAATACCCGACGTTGTCCGTAGTTTGTCGGTTTATCTCTACAAAGTTGAAACTTGGATTGTACTTGTACAGTAGTCTTGTGTCTCTTTGTTACTAGCTGAAATACCCGACGATGTCCGTAGTTTGACGGTTTATCTCTACAACGTTGAGACTTAGATTGTAATTGTACAGTAATCTTCTGTTTCTTTGTTACTAGCTGAAATAGCCGACGTTGTCCGTAGTTTGACGGTTTATCTCTACAACGTTGAGACTTAGATTGTACTGGTACAATAAACTTGTGTTTCTTTGTTACTAGCCGAAATACCCGACGTTGTCCGTGGTTTGACGGTTTATCTCTACAACATTTAGACTTAGTTTGTACTTGTAAAATAGTCTTGTGTTACTTTGTTACTAGCTGAAATACCCGACGTTGTCCGTGGTTTGACGGTTTATCTCTACAACATTTAGACTTAGTTTGTACTTGTAAAATAGTCTTGTGTTACTTTGCTACTAGCTGAAATACCCGACGTTGTCCGTGGTTTGACGGTTTATCTCTACAACATTTAGACTTAGGTTGTACTTGTACGACAGTCTTGTGTTACTTTGTTGCTAGCTGAAATAACCGACGTTGTCCGTGGTTTGACGGTTTATCTCTACAACATTGAGACTTAGATTGTACTTGTACAATAGTCTTGTGTTTCTTTGTTACTAGCTGAAATACCAGACGTTGTCCGTGGTTTGGTGGTTTATCTCTACAACATTTAGACTGAGGTTGTACTTGTACAAAGGTCTTGTGTTTCTTTGTTACTAGCTGAAATACCAGACGTTGTCCGTGGTTTGGTGGTTTACCTCTACAACATTTAGACTGAGGTTGTACTTGTACAAAGGTCTTGTGTTTCTTTGTTACTAGCTGAAATACCAGACGTTGTCCGTGGTTTGACGGTTTATCTCTACAACATTTAGACTTAGTTTGTACTTGTAAAATAGTCTTGTGTTACTTTGTTACTAGCTGAAGTACCCGACGTTGTCCGTGGTTTGACGGTTTATCTCTACAACATTTAGACTTAGTTTGTACTTGTAAAATAGTCTTGTGTTACTTTGCTACTAGCTGAAATACCCGACGTTGTCCGTGGTTTGACGGTTTATCTCTACAACATTTAGACTTAGGTTGTACTTGTACGACAGTCTTGTGTTACTTTGTTGCTAGCTGAAATAACCGACGTTGTCCGTGGTTTGACGGTTTATCTCTACAACATTGAGACTTAGATTGTACTTGTACAATAGTCTTGTGTTTCTTTGTTACTAGCTGAAATACCAGACGTTGTCCGTGGTTTGGTGGTTTATCTCTACAACATTTAGACTGAGGTTGTACTTGTACAAAGGTCTTGTGTTTCTTTGTTACTAGCTGAAATACCAGACGTTGTCCGTGGTTTGGTGGTTTACCTCTACAACATTTAGACTTTGGTTGTACTTGTACAAAGGTCTTGTGTTTCTTTGTTACTAGCTGAAATACCAGACGTTGTCCGTGGTTTGACGGTTTATCTCTACAACATTTAGACTTAGTTTGTACTTGTAAAATAGTCTTGTGTTACTTTGTTACTAGCTGAAATACCCGACGTTGTCCGTGCTTTGACGGTTTATCTCTACAACATTTAGACATAGGTTGTACTTGTACAATAGTCTTGTGTTTCTTTTTTGCTAGCTGAAATCCCCGACGTTGTCCGTAGTTTGACGGTTTATCTCTACAACATTTAGACTTAGGTTGTACTTGTACAATAGTCTTGTATTACTTTGTTAGTAGCTGAAATACCCGACGTCGCCCGTGGTTTGACGGTTTATCTCTACAACATTTAGACTTAGGTTGCACTTGTACAACAGTCTTGTGTCACTTTGTTGCTAGCTGAAATAACCGACGTTGTCCGTGGTTTGACGGTTTATCTCTACAACATTGAGACTTAGATTGTACTTGTACAATAGTCTTGTGTTACTTTGTTGCTAGCTGAAATAAACGACGTTGTCCCTGGTTTGACGGTTTATCTCTACAACATTGAGACTTAGGTTGTACTTGTACAATAGTCTTGTGTTTTTTTGTTACTAGCAGAAATACCAGACGTTGTCCCTGGTTTGGTGGTTTTTCTCTACAACATTTAGACTTAGGTTGTACTTGTACAATGGTCTTGTGTTTCTTTGTTACTAGCTGAAGTACCTGACGTCCTTGTTTTGGCGGTTTATCTCTACAACATTAAGACTTAGGTGATACTTGTACAATAGTCTCGTGTTTCTTTGTTAGTTGCTGAAATACCCGACGTTGTCCGTGGTTTGACGGTTTATCTCTACAACATATATACTTAGGTTGTACTTGTACAATAACCTTGTGTTTCTTTGTTACTAGCGGAAATACCCGACATTGTTCGTGATTTGACGGCTTATCTCTACAACATTTAGACTTAGGTTGTACTTGTACAATAAACTTGTGTTTCTTTGTTACTATCTGAAATACCCGACGTTGTCCGTGGTTTGACGGTTTATCTCTACAACATTTAGACTTAGGTTGTACTTGTACAATAACCTTGTGTTTCTTTGCTACTAGCTGAAATACCAGACGTTGTTCGTGATTTGACGGTTTATCTATACAACTTTTATACTTAGGTTGTACTTGTACAATAACCTTGTGTTTCTTTGTTGCTAGCGGAAATACCCGACGTTGTCCGTAGTTTGACGGTTTAACTATACTACATTTAGACTTAGGTTGTACTTGTACAATAGCCTTGTGGTTCTTTGTTACTAGCTGAAATACCACATGTTGTCCGTAGTTTGACGGTTTATCACTACAACATTTAGACTTAGTTTGTACCTGTAACATAACCTTGTGTTTCTTTGTTACTAGCTGAAATACCACATGTTGTCCGTAGTTTGACGGTTTATCTCCACAACATTTGGACTTAGGTTATACTTGTACAGCAGTCTTGTGTCTCTTTGTTACTAGCTGAAATACCCGACGTTATCCGTGGTTTGACGGTTTATCTATACAACATTTACACTTAGGTTGTACTTGTACAATAGTCTTGTGTTACTTTGTTACTAGCTGAAATACCCGACGTTGTCCGTGGTTTGACGGTTTGTCTCTACAACATTTAGACTTAGGTTGTACTTGTGTATTAGTCTTGTGTTACTTTGTTACTATCTGAAATACCCGACGTTGTCCGTGGTTTGACGGAATATCTATACAACATTTAGACTTAGGTTGTACTTGTACAATAACCTTGTGTTTCTTTGTTACTAGCCGAAATACCAGATGTTGTCCGTAGTTTGACGGTTTATCTCTACAACATTTAGACTTAGGTTGTACTTGTACAATAGTCTTGTGTTTCTTTGTTACTAGCCGAAATACCAGATGTTGTCCGTAGTTTGACGGTTTATCTCTACAACATTTAGACTTAGGTTGTACTTGTACAATAGTCTTGTATTACTTTGTTAGTAGCTGAAATACCCGACGTTGCCGTGGTTTGACGGTTTATCTCTACAACATTTAGACTTAGGTTGTACTTGTACAACAGTCTTGTGTTACTTTGTTGCTTGCTGAAATAACCGACGTTGTCCGTGGTTTGACGGTTTATCTCTACAACATTGAGACTTAGATTGTACTTATACAATAGTCTTGTGTTACTTTGTTGCTAGCTGAAATAAACGACGTTGTCCGTGGTTTGACGGTTTATCTCTACAACATTTAGACTTAGGTTGTACTTGTACAATAGTCTTGTGTTTCTTTGTTACTAGCTGAAATACCCGACGTTGTCCGTGGTTTGATGGTTAATCTCTACAACATTTAGACTTAGGTTTTACTTGTACAAAGGTCTTGTGTTTCTTTGTTACTAGCTGAAATACCCGACGTTGTCCGTGGTTTGGTGGTTTATCTCTACAACATTTAGATTGAGGTTGTACTTGTACAAAGGTCTTGTGTTTCTTTGTTACTAGCTAAAATACCAGACGTTGTCCGTGGTTTGGTGGTTTATCTCTACAACATTTAGACTGAGGTTGTACTTGTACAATAACCTTGTGTTTCTTTGTTACTAGCTGAAATACCCGACGTTGTCCGTGGTTTGACGGTTTATCTCTACAACATTGAGACTTAGATTGTACTTGTACAAAGGTCTTGTGTTTCTTTATTACTAGCTGAAATACCCGACGTTGTCCGTGGTTTGACGGTTTATCTCTACAACATTGAGACTTAGATTGTACTTGTACAAAGGTCTTGTGTTTCTTTATTACTAGCTGAAATACCAGACGTTGTCCCTGGTTTGGTGGTTTTTCTCTACAACATTTAGACTTAGGTTGTACTTGTACAATGGTCTTGTGTTTCTTTGTTACTAGCTGAAGTACCTGACGTCCTTGTTTTGGCGGTTTATCTCTACAACATTAAGACTTAGGTTATACTTGTACAATAGTCTCGTGTTTCTTTGTTAGTTGCTGAAATACCCGACGTTGTCCGTAGTTTGACGGTTTATCTCTACAACGTATATACTTAGGTTGTACTTGTACAATAACCTTGTGTTTCTTTGTTACTAGCGGAAATACCCGACACTGTTCGTGATTTGACGGCTTATCTCTACAACATTTAGACTTAGGTTGTACTTGTACAATAAACTTGTGTTTCTTTGTTACTACCTGAAATACCCGACGTTGTCCGTGGTTTGACGGTTTATCTCTACAACATTTATACTTAGGTTGTACTTGTACAATAACCTTGTGTTTCTTTGTTACTAGCTGAAATACCAGACGTTGTTCGTGATTTGACGGTTTATCTATACAACATTTATACTTAGGTTGTACTTGTACAATAACCTTGTGTTTCTTTGTTACTAGCTGAAATACCAGACGTTGTTCGTGATTTGACGGTTTATCTATACAACATTTACACTTAGGTTGTACTTGTACAATAACCTTGTGTTTCTTTGTTACTAGCTGAAATACCCGACGTTGTCCGTGATTTGACGGTTTATCTCTATGACATTTAGACTTAGGTTGTACTTGTATAATAGTCTTGTTTTTCTTTGTTACTAGCCGAAATACCAGATGTTGTCCGTAGTTTGACGGTTTATCTCTACAACATTGAGACTTAGGTTGTACTTGTATAATAGTCTTGTGTTTCTTTGTTACTAGCCGAAATACCAGATGTTGTCCGTAGTTTGACGGTTTATCTCTACAACATTGAGACTTAGGTTGTACTTGTACATTAACCTTGTGTTTCTTTGTTACTAGCTGAAATACCAGACGTTGTTCATGATTTGACGGTTTATCTACACAACATTTATAGTTAGGTTGTACTTGTACAATAACCCTGTGTTTCTTTGTTACTAGCTGAAATACCAGATGTTGTCCGTAGTTTGACGGTTTATCTCTACAACATTTAGACTTAGGTTGTACTTGTATAATAGCCTTGTGTTTCTTTGTTACTAGCTGAAATACCAGATGTTGTCCGTAGTTTGACGGTTTATCTCTACAACATTTAGACTTAGGTTGTACTTGTATAATAGTCTTGTGTTTCTTTGTTACTAGCCGAAATACCAGATGTTGTCCGTAGTTTGACGGTTTATCTCTACAACATTGAGACTTAGGTTGTACTTGTACAATAACCTTGTGTTTCTTTGTTACTAGCTGAAATACCAGACGTTGTTCATGATTTGACGGTTTATCTACACAACATTTATACTTAGGTTGTACTTGTACAATAACCCTGTGTTTCTTTGTTACTAGCTGAAATACCAGACGTTGTTTATGATTTGACGGTTTATCTATACAACATTTATACTTAGGTTGTACTTGTACAATAACATTGTGTTTCTTTGTTACTAGCTGAAATACCAGACGTTGTTCATGATTTGACTGTTTATCTATACAACATTTATACTTAGGTTGTACTTGTACAATAACCCTGTGTTTCTTTCTTACTAGCGGAAATACCCGACTTCGTCCGTGGTTTGACGGTTTATCTATACAACATTTATACTTAGGTTGTACTTGTACAATAACCCTGTGTTTCTTTGTTACTAGCTGAAATACCAGACGTTGTTCATGATTTGACTTTTTATCTATACAACATTTATACTTAGGTTGTACTTGTACAATAACCTTGTGTTTCTTTGTTACTAGCTGAAATGCCAGATGTTGTTCATGATTTGACGATTTATCTCTACAACATTTACACTTAGGTTGTACTTGTACAATAACCTTGTGTTTCTTTCTTACTAGCGGAAATACCCGACTTTGTCCGTGGTTTGACGGTTTATCTCTACAACATTTAGACTTAGGTTGTACTTGTACAATAACCTTGTGTTTCTTTGTTACTAGCTGAAATACCAGACGTTGTTCATGATTTGACGGTTTATCTATACAACATTTATACTTAGGTTGTACTTGTACAATAACCTTGTGTTTCTTTGTTACTAGCGGAAATACCCGACGTTGTCCGTGGTTTGACGGTTTATCCCTACAACATTTAGACTTAGGTTGTACTTGTACAAAGGTCTTGTGTTTCTTTGTTACTAGCTGAAATACCTGACGTTGTTCATGATTTGACGGTTTATCTATACAACATTTATACTTAGGTTGTACTTGTACAATAACCTTGTGTTTCTTTGTTACTAGCGGAAATACCCGACGTTGTCCGTGGTTTGACGGTTTATCTCTACAACATTTATACTTAGGTTGTACTTGTACAATAACCCTGTGTTTCTTTGTTACTAGCTGAAATACCAGACGTTGTTCATGATTTGAATTTTTATCTATACAACATTTATACTTAGGTTGTACTTGTACAATAACCTTGTGTTTCTTTGTTACTAGCTGAAATGCCAGATGTTTTTCATGATTTGACGATTTATCTCTACAACATTTACACTTAGGTTGTACTTGTACAATAACCTTGTGTTTCTTTCTTACTAGCGGAAATACCCGACTTTGTCCGTGGTTTGACGGTTTATCTCTACAACATTTAGACTTAGGTTGTGCTTGTACAATAACCTTGTGTTTCTTTGTTACTAGCTGAAATACCAGACGTTGTTCATGATTTGACGGTTTATCTATACAACATTTATACTTAGGTTGTACTTGTACAATAACCTTGTGTTTCTTTGTTACTAGCGGAAATACCCGACGTTGTCCGTTGTTTGACGGTTTATCCCTACAACATTTAGACTTAGGTTGTACTTGTACAATAACCTTGTGTTTCTTTGTTACTAGCTGAAATACCAGACGTTGTTCATGATTTGACGGTTTATCTATACAACATTTATACTTAGGTTGTACTTGTACAATAACCTTGTGTTTCTTTGTTACTAGCGGAAATACCCGACGTTGTCCGTGGTTTGACGGTTTATCTCTACAACATTTAGACTTAGGTTGTACTTGTACAATAACCTTGTGTTTCTTTGTTACTAGCTGAAATACCCGACGTTGTCCGTGGTTTGACGGTTTATCTCTACAACATTTAGACGTAGGTTGTACTTGTACAATAACCTTGTGTTTCTTTGTTACTAGCTGAAATACCAGACGTTGTTCGTGATTTGACGGTTTATCTATACAACATTTATACTTAGGTTGTACTTGTACAATAACCTTGTGTTTCTTTGTTGCTAGCGGAAATACCCGACGTTGTCCGTAGTTTGACGGTTTAACTCTACAACATTTAGACTTAGGTTGTACTTGTACAATAACCTTGTGTTTCTTTGTTACTAGCTGAAATACGACATGTTGTCCGTAGTTTGACGGTTTATCTCCACAACATTTTGACTTAGGTTATACTTGTACAGCAGTCTTGTGTTTCTTTGTTACTAGCTGTAATACCCGACGTTGTCCGTGGTTTGACGGTTTATCTATACAACATTTACACTTAGGTTGTACTTGTACAATAACCTTGTGTTTCTTTGTTACTAGCTGAAATACCCGACGTTGTCCGTGATTTGACGGTTTATCTCTACAACATTTAGACTTAGGTTGTACTTGTATAATAACCTTGTGTTTCTTTGTTGCTAGCTGAAATACCCGACGTTGTCCGTGGTTTGACGGTTTATCTCTACAACATTTACACTTAGGTTGTACTTGTACAATAGTCTTGTGTTTCTTTGTTACTAGCTGTAATACCCGACGTTGTCCGTGGTTTGACGGTTTATCTATACAACATTTACACTTAGGTTGTACTTGTACAATAGTCTTGTGTTTCTTTGTTACTAGCTGTAATACCCGACGTTGTCCGTGGTTTGACGGTTTATCTATACAACATTTACACTTAGGTTGTACTTGTACAATAACCTTGTGTTTCTTTGTTACTAGCTGAAATACCTGACGTTGTCCGTGGTTTGACGGTTTATCTCTACAACATTTAGACTTAGATTGTGCTTGTTATGTGTCTATCTCAGTTTAGGTCTACAACTTTTGCACTTAGTTTGTAGCTACCAGCTGAAATACTAGTTGTCTGTATTTGAATGGTTGGTCTCCACAACTTAGGCTGTACCTATTTCATCAATGAATAGTCTTGCGTTTGCTGAGGATCATACGGAGATAAATATACGGCGAAAGCACTGTGCAATATCACTATGGAGCAACCACGAATGCGCACTTTTTAAAATTGATTTCTTGCTAAGGGAGCTGAGTGAAGTCCTCGTTGTACCTCTGGCTATTTATAAAGAGAATCGCGTTGGGAAAGAAATAATATCAGTTTAGGTAGCGTCCGTGTATACCTCTTAGTGAACGTATACGGCAAACAACGTACACAAATCTATTAGGGAGCTATTAGAACAACAAAGTCAGAAAATAAAGGAAGGAGAAGAAAAAACGGAAAACAGAAACAAAGATTAAATTTGATGTATGTGATGAATAGAGATCTACGAATATTATATGATGTTACTGCTACTTTATTATTTTCGAAATCATGAAATCGTTAGCAATTACTCTCATTTAGCAACGTTGAAGCTACTGCGCTTATCGTAATCAAAGATGTAGTTTTTCTTGGGAGCGTTTGCAAGCTTCACATAATAGATATGTGAAATGGAGTGACATTATGAATCCTAAGTTAAACATTAATTTTCGTGAAAGGTTATCTTTGGCAAGTGTAGTCGCTATCGGCGCAACAATGGCGTAGCCTCACTCTCTCTTTCTCACTCTCACACACATACTTGAATATTTTTCTCAGAATATATATATATATATATATATATATATATATATATATATATATATATATAAGGATAAACAGCACCAGTTGTCTGATGGGATCTAATTACACTGGGTAACAATGAAAATGTTTCGGCCTTAAAAATAGTGAATTTACATGTATGTCCAGCTCCTGAATTCAAAATTCACCATAAAAATGATAGATTAGTTTTTGTTTTGAAGATAAAGTGACATTTCATTTTTTAGAGTGAAGATTTTAAATTTGGGGATTTTTTGGGGGGAGTTGGCACACCTGTCAAAATACCGTAGATGACATTAACAAGCATTTGGTGACAGTACTCCTGCAAAAATACTGTAACCTTGGATGCAACATGTCCCTTAAAATCCATTTTCTCCACTCCCACCTAGACTTTTTCCCTCCTAGTTGTGGAGCTGTTAGTGATGAGCATGGGGAGAGATTCCATCAGGACATTTCCGTTATGGAACAAAGATATCAGGGCCGTTGGAATAAAGTAATGCTTGTGGATTACTGTTGGTCTTTGTATAGGGATTCTGCGGAAATATATCACAAGAGGCAAGCTAAAAGACGACGAAGTCAATAGGACACCACATGATTCTCTTCAGACACGACTATCTGCGAAGTATTTTTCCAGCAATTAGAACTCTTAGCAAGTAATTACCAGTTAAAGAAAATCAAATGCAGTTTCATTGTTGTTAGCATCTATGTAATTAAAATGTATCCATTTCTCTCAATACGTTAATATTTAATACTTCCACCTTGTGTATATCATAGAAAATAGAGCTAACAAAATTTTTTCCATTGTCATATTTGTTTTTCTCAACCCAAAATTAGTAGGAATGCCTCATGAAGTGCCCTATGCATTCAAAATTATTTTTTTGTTGCCCAGTGTTACCTATTTGAAATGAGTTGTCAACTGTTTAAGAACTTAACTATTTCTATCACTATCGAATTAAATTTGTTAAAGTGACGTATCCAGACTAATGTGATATGTACGTTTCGTTTGTAAAATAAATGTTCAGTTAAAGATGTGACCGTGATCATTATATCTATATATTTCCCGAGCGCGTTCTTTTAACACTACGACTGCCAATAATCGATCCCAGTAAATACTTATGTAAAAAAAGAATTGAAAGATGCGAATTTAAAAATACATGGGAATATATTACCTTAAGTCCAGTCTTTCTATAGTACCGCGGTACAACATGTTGCCAATCTTAAAGCTGTTAATTCGTTTAAAAGCATAATCTTGACTCTGAACTTATTCGGTCCTGATAACGTTATGTTCGTTCTAAGATTCAAACACCCACCTCTCTACGTGCTTAGCAACTGCCTAGTGTGGAAAGAAAGCAATAAATTATGGTAGATAGAGAAAGTCGTGTAAAGTAGCATTAGATTGTTTCTTTTCCTTTTCATACAAAGAAAACTGAATTTCAAAATTATACATTTAGCAACTCGCTTTTTATAAATCTATCTGTCTACTCCTAAGGAAACAGAAGGGAGAAGTGTAGGAGAGTAGTATTTTTGCTCCTTGAATATCTTTGGCACGCTCACCTGTTAGAGAAGGCTCTACAGCTGATATAAA
This sequence comes from Mantis religiosa, assembly GCA_030765055.1. Lineage (NCBI taxonomy): Eukaryota > Metazoa > Arthropoda > Insecta > Mantodea > Mantidae > Mantis > Mantis religiosa. Next base: position 77,094,158 of record CM060952.1, read on the forward strand.
AATGACAGAAGAGAAGATGAAAAGAGCTGAAGGCATGGAATAACAGTATGACGTTCTAGCTGTAATAAATAAGTTAAACGACATTATTGGAAACGATTCCAAATTGATATTAGGAAACAAGCAAAACGTATGCACAACCCTCGCTAAGTTATCAGAATTTGTGGAGGAAATGAAGGTAGAAAATGTGAAATTATGGACAGAAAATAAAATACTGAAAGAATTTAATTTCAAGAAACAGGCAAATGACATTTGCAGAAATAGTACAGAAACCTCAAGTCCGGCCAAGTGTAGAAAAAGTACAAAGAACCATACAGAAACAAAGACAGGTAATCTTTGTGTCGTCAGAAAAGGGGAAAACAACGAAAGAAGTACAAGAGATCATTACCAAAAATCTCAAACCAGCACAGGAGAAGATCCGGATCAGCCATATGAGAACGACTGAAAGAAATGTGATAATTGAGACAGAGACAGAGGAGGATATGAATAAAATTCTTAAAAGCATATTATATGAATTTACTGTTACTTTATTATTTTCGAAATCATGAAATTGTTAGCAATTACTCTCATGTTGGCAACGTTTAAGCTACCACACTTATCGCAGTCAAAGATGTAGTTTCTGTTGGGAGCGTTTGCAAGCGTCACTAAAATTCAATATATGTGTGAAAGCAAATGCTTATCTGATAATGAACTTAAAATAGAGAAACCGAGGAAGAAAAATCCCTTAGTAATCGTGTACGATATAATGGCAGGAGAAAAGGAAGACACTCTTAAAAGGAGTTTATATCAACAAAACTTTAACTACAGGACTTGGGAAGAATTTAAAGGTAAAGTGAACTTTAAATTTAGGACCAGTCCTAGAAATGGAGCAATGGTACAACATGTGCTGGAGGTTGAGTCCCAAATAAAAACTGAAATGGTAAATAAAGGAATAATGTACTTAGGCTTTCAATCAGTATCGGTAGATGTATGCAACGTCAGGATTTAGGACATATAGTCAAATTTTGTTTTAAAAAAAAAAAGATGAAGAAGATAGTGAATGTTATCATTGCGGAGAAACAGGACGCAGGAGGAATGATTGTAAAAATAAAGAACAATCTAAAGTTTGTATTCCTTGTCATTTAAGGAAAAAGAAATGTGCATGAGGTAAAGAATGCGGAACATATAAAAAGTTTTGGGATAGATATTAATAATAGCTATGGATAGAGTTACATTTTAAATAAAAAAAGGAGAACAAAAGAAGAATAAATGTCCAAGCAGGATAAAAAGATATAGAATAAGAGCCCAAAACTATAGATTAGAAATAAATACCTGAAAGAAAGGAAGGAAATTGCTACGTATGTAGAAGGAGATATAACTGCTGCTCTCTCAGGACAAAGAGTTATAAGTACTGCAGAAATACACGATGAAACCAATAAGAGTTTGTTACCGTTAGATAAGATAAAGAAACAAGTATGTAGGGATAACAGAAAGACAATAAATGTTAATTTTGATGAAATATTAACTGATGAAAGTGTAACCGAAGAAGAGGAGGATTTGAAAGAGAAGAAAAATAATAGTTTTAAAGAATTCATAATTCAAAAAGTACAACTGCATGAAGACATGATGAAGGATATAGATGCAATGGAAGAAGTAAAATATAATGGAATCGATTCCAAGGATATATATGAAGATTTTGAAATTAAATTAAAATTAAATAGATGAGAAGAATGAAACACTGTAATGGCGGCATTAAGATACATTGTTAGGGTAATGCATCCACAAGGAGATACGTTACCAGTCCCCGACGCCCTAGACCGCATGGAACTTCGAGTAGTAAATTTTCCGACAGAAATGGATCAATTACAGAATTCACTAAGTATGGCCTTTTTGAGGAGAAATGATGCTTTTGATATAAACGAAATTTACAATAATTTTGTAATATGCTATGGAAGAGTGGTTGTTGCCCTAATTGTTATGCACATGTTAGACAGGATAAACTGACAAGACCTAATAAACATGTTGTCCCCAAACCAAAACAAAAGTAATAAATAAAGCGGGCAATGAACGATTTTTTAACGAGCTGAGACCGGACAAAAAAGTAAATTGTCATCCAAGTATACATCGATACCAAGAACAGGAGCCTAAAAGGGCAACAGAGTCAACCAAAACAAATAATATTAAGACATAAGTGAAGTGTAAAGAAATAATAAGAATAAAGGAGATAGATAGGGATCGTATAATAGGGTATTATGCTATGAAAACAGCGGAGGATCGTGAAAATATTACAAACGATAACTTACAAAATGCAAGACAATAGCTGTATTAGATTTGCGCAAATAAATGCCCAAAATAGTAAAATAGTTATGATGGAAATCCGGAAACTTATAGAAGAATTAAAATTAGACGTAATTTGCATACATGAACCCTATACATTTAAAGGTAAAGAAGTTATGTATATGCCGATAAATGTAAGAGTAATCTCTGAAGGGCAACACTCAAAAGCAGCAATTATAATAGCTAACTAAGAACTCCTAGTGCCCAAAATTTCTCAACTATGTGAAGAACACATGATTTGCATAGAAATGATACATAAAGGAGTTAGTAATATTGTCTGCAAACCGTATTTTCAGTATAAAGACAACATAGATGTACATTTGGAGAAAACAAAAAAAGTGCTAGATACGTATACAAATGAAAAGATAAATTTTACCATGGATGCCAAAGCAAAATCAACCTTATCGAAAAGCAAGAATCCAGATAATAGAGGAAAACAAGTGGAGGAATTAATACATATATACAACTTAATAGTTATAAATGAGCACAATAAAGTATACACCTTTAAAAATCGAGCTAGAGCAGAAGAAAATATAGACATAACCTTAACTAAGGGAAATACACCAAAACACGTTTTTAATTGGAGGGTTACAGAAAATCAAACGATAAGCGATCATAAGCTAATCATTTTCGATTATGAGGTGATACCGAAGTCGGATTATGAATGCGTAAGGAAAGAGACAGGATACAACTCTAAAAAGGCAGATTGGGATAAAGTGTGGGAAGAATTTGATGTACCAAATTTTTATAGTATAATAGATATAAACAAAAAGACCAAAATTATAACTAATAGAATTCAAGAAATAATTAAGAAAGTTGTATATAAAAAGGAAATGATAAAGTGAACGGCCTATGGAATGGTAAATTATATAAATTGCGAAGGAAGATGAGGAAAGCCAGAAGAATTTACCAAAAATAGGTAGTATATTTAGAAATTGACAAGAATTTAAACGTTTATAGGAAAATAAAAGAAAACTATAAAATGGAGTAGGATTCATGGGATAATTATGTAGAGGACAACCTGATTGATAATGTAAGGGGTATTCCGTATAAGATCATTATGCAGAAAATACGAGGACCGGAACTTATGTCAACCCTGGAAAAAGAAGATGGAGAAACAATGAAGACATGGAAAGAATCAATTAATTTTTTATTAGAAAAGTTACTACCATGGGATAGGATAGAACATGAGCAACAAGAACACAAATATAAAAGATGCCTTTATGAAGAAGAATACTTGGGAGAAAGACTAGTATATCCATATGGCTTCACCGAAATAAAAACTTCCATTAGGCAAGGAAAGAAAAATAATTCTCCAGGACCAGATGGCGGATAAATTATCACCAATATTAACCAAGCTATTAAATGAGTGCATATTTTTAGGAGATATCCCCTATTGTTGTGGAAACGTAGAGTCAGACTGAAAAATTCAATGCCATAGCCGAGATTTGAACCACGGATCTTCTAGTTTCCGTCCAGCCGCACTACCATTGTGCTACTATGGCCAACGTGCCGATATGACATTAAATTCTCCAACTGACTCGTATTTTCCCGGTAAACCACTTAGGAGTTCTCATAAACACATGAGACAACTACCTTAATGGCGACTTACTACATGTAAGTACTTTAAGGCCCGGGCTTTATAGTTAACCACTATTAGGTCAATTAATGGAAATTAATGTTTGAATTAAAATTTGAATTTTTCAGTCTGACTCTACGTTTCCACAATTTAGCCTACACACGGCCAGTGTGAAAGAACAATTAATTTCCATCCCCTATTGTTGGAAGGAAGCTAAATTAGTCATTTTTAAGAAACAGATAAGGACAGGTAAAATCGTATAGGCCAGTTTGCTTGCTTAATACCAACTATTGGAAAAGTGCAGGGACGACTTTTATATAAACGCATCCTGGAATATAGAATTATTATAGGTATGAGTGATAAGCAATTTGATTTTGAAAAAAAAATCCACGAAAGACGCAATAAATTATGCACTATAACGAATAAATGTAAGTGAACAGAGATATTTGATAGTTTTCTTTGATATTCAGGGAGCTTTCGATAATTTATGACCAGAACTTTTTAATATTATGAGAGATAAGGATTACCAAAGATGTCTATATAACAGCATAACAAACTACTGTACGGATAGAAGGGTTTATCTCCAAACCACTTCAGGGAAAATAGACAGAGAAATTAATAAAGGTTGCCTAAGGGTTCCATTTAAGGCCCTTATTTTGGGATATAATAACTGAAACGCTGTTAGAGGAAATTGGGAACACGCAAGGGGTATATGATATCATTGCTTACGTCGACGATTTAATGATTGTGGTAGAAGCAAAGAACTGATTAGAACTAGCGGATGATTGATGCTCTTGAACAGTGGTGTGTCAGAACCAAATTAAAATTAGCCCCACATAAATCGGCATATATGAAGTTTAAGGGAGAAGTCAAAAGAGACCCTACTATCAAAATCTATAATGTAAATATAAAAAGACACAAAACGTTTAAGTATTTAGGATAGAATTAGATGGAACATTGCTTCTAAACAGCCATATGAAGTATGTAAGAGAAAAGGCAGCAAATGTCGTTATGAAATTAGCGTCTATTTTACAAAAGAGCTATAGAAATCCTTTCACAGCAACAAGGATGTATCATATGAGTTTTGTAATAGGTATAATAGGATATGGCGCAAGTACATGGGCACATAGGTTAAGGGTCAAATCCTGTGCAAATTTAATCCTCAAAACTCAGAGGCATATACTACTTCGCAGCAGCTGAGCTACATAAACGACATCTACTTTGGCCCTATTAATAGTAGTGAGAATTTGGCCTATTGACTATATAAATAGATTAAAGGGTGCAACTTCTTGGCTAAAGAAGGAGGAATATGGAAATGTTTTTAAATTATGGGGAAAAGTTGCAGTAGTAAGAAAGAAGTGAAAAATTATTTATTACAGGAATGGCAAGAAGAGTATGTATTTATTATACGTGATTTATTTCCGGACATTAAAAGAGGCTAAAATTGGAACATATAAAACCAAGTAAAGGGTTTTCTCACTTTGTTACAGGACATGGCCCATATAATATATGTTTAAAAGGAATAGGGAAGAAAATCTCAGGTTTATGCGAGCAATGTAACTGTTTAGATTCGCCTGAACATGTTATTTTTGAGTGCAATAAACATAGTGAACTAGTAGAAGACGGTCGAAGGAAACTTCAAGGAAAATGTTTATGGAACATCTTAAGAGAAGTCGAAGATCATGCGCATTTAGAAGATACGTCTGAGATAATATCCGCTAAGGCATTATAGGATATGACCCACGACAAAATACTTCAAGAAAGAAATGTAGGAACATTTCAATCTACGAGAAAAGAATATAACTTAAGAGATCGTCGGAGGGAAATAGGACCACGAGAAACTGAAGATGCAGATTACCAGACTTGAAGACGCACAACCGATAAACAGAAGACGCCAGTTATGGATATCGGAAAGAAGAGTAGAAACCATAGAAAGAAGGAGAATCCCAGGAGAGCCAGAGGAGATATATTGAGAAAAGAGCGGGACAGACATAACTGATTAGGTATGAAGAAGAGGAATATCTGGAACTGACGAACCAGCTCCATCTACTGATGCCAATCACTTTAGGTACCACAATGAAATATGTGCTGTCTTCCGTAATTCAGGGCATGCTAGCATCTGTTTCTCGAGGTCGCATGTTCAAACCCGGCGGAGGACAATGGATTTTTTTTTGTGCGTAAAAACCTGTATCATAGATTTATGGCTAGTTGGGAAAATCAAGTCTGTTAAGGGGGCCCCTGAGCAAAATTGAGCCACCTTTCACGCTCAATATAGATTGGAACGCTAAGAACCAGAGTAGTTAAAGAGCGCCGATAAATAAAAACTGAATTTCATATAACAAAATACTGAAATATGAACTGGAAGTTTCTCTGAACTAAATAATACATTTTTTCAAGAGTACACAATATCGCATTTTTATTAACTTTATTATTATTATTATTATTATTATTATTATTATTATTATTATTATTATTATTATTATTATTATTATTATTATTATTATTATTATTATTATTATTATTATTATTATTATTATTATTATTATTATTATTATTATTATTATTATTATTATTATTATTATTATTATTATTATTATTATTATTATTATTATTATTATTATTATTATTATTATTATTATTATTATTATTATTATTATTATTATTATTATTATTATTATTATTATTATTATTATTATTATTATTATTATTATTATTATTATTATTATTATTATTAGTTTAAGATTTTGATTTGAATTTTGTTAAAATGGTGTAAACTGCTGCAAGTTTGAAAACGTCACGTGATCTTGGGAATTTATGAAATGCATAAGGAGCTCACAATAAAAAGTTCAGAAATATCCATAGGTTTCAGAAATAACAATTTCACTCTTGTCCTGCACTTTTATTTTTCACTACTACATATTTACAGTAAGCATAGGAAGTATTTGTATACCACTCAAAAATTTTGTATAAAGAATTTACCGGAATACAGGTTTTGAGAAGACCTGAATCTAAAAGGATGCCTTTCCACAAAATCACCGTGTGTGTGTGTGTGTGTGTGTGTGTGTGTGTGTGTGTGTGTGTGTGTGTGTGTGTGTGTGTGTGTATGTGCGCGCGTGCGTGTGCGTGTAATTCCTCCAACAGAGATTGTCCCTTACGTTGATCATCTGACGAAAACGTTGTATTTCTCAAAAATTCTTCAACAGTGTTATTAAAGTACTATATATTTTATGTATATACATGACAAATGAAATGCATGTCTTAAATTTTCCGGAAAGTCCTCAAGTGCTCTTCATTCTGAATGACCTTTGTATAATAGTTGGAAAATTGTAAGAAATGGACAAAATATTACTTAAAAATGCGAATCTCGTTAAAATACATACTTTATAAGTCAAAAACATTTTTTGTAGAGATAACTGTTTTCGAAATATCCCAATTCTTACACTTTTCGAAAATGGGATTCCATTCGTTCTTTTATACGTTGACCATGTAAAGATCATGGAATTTCAAAGCTTTGACATAATGAATGACCAGCTCTTAAAATTTTTTGACTAAGGGTTAAAGCCTACTGTGTTCCCGTATTTCCACTGTACCTGTAAGAAGATACGTAATGAAACGTTTTCTATAAATATTTATCTACATTACGTAAGCAGATACGACAATAGCGTTGTTAGGAATAGTTTGTACAAGAGTAACTAGTGAAATTCATAATAAGGGTTTTAGACTACATTTTCAATTTTATCAAAATCCTCTGAGTGACAGGCATATAAATATAATTATTATAAATAATTATATAATATATAGTTCATTAATTACTTGAAATGTTTGTGAAATACATGATTGTATTTTGATGAGGAGCTTTGTCCTTAGCAGTCCTAAACCTTTTATTTTTTCACAGAATCTCTTGAACACTTTATTCACAAATAACCTATCGGGGAGTTCCTCCTGCCAGGGTGGCTCTCTTTGCATTTATATTTCGTTATATCATCCTTAATGGCAATAGTGAGGGCCTTATGCTCCTTTCCTGTTCTGTCTCCTTCTCTTCTTTCCTTGCCAACTTACCTCCTTCATGAAACCTACTTTCTAGATAGTATAATCTATCCTTTGATATGCCAGAAACTTCCTGAAAAATGACAGCACAACCAGGCTCTATTTCACCATTCCTTTTTCTAACGTTATACTTCACTGCCACTGTTTTCTTCGTTTTGCATTCTTGGTGTTCACTACTCTGCGCTGAGGTGAAGAAATATACTACAAATTTTGACAGAAACTTATTCTAGCCTGGTGTATTTACGATATCAAATGATGGTGCAACTGGGTAATATCGTCATAGCAGTTCAGCATCTTCGCATTCCTTCTTTCCATTACCTTTTGAAAGAGAAGCCTCAAGTCCATGACTGCATTTAATAGTAGGTTCCATTTGACACATTTTAATTTGTGTTTCAGGTCGAGGTAATCTCTTTTTGAATCGCGATTTTCTCCTTCCGGAACATTCTTGGACTTGTATGCTGTTTGCTTCAGAATCACAAGAATCCTCATTCATTTTGATTTAGCTTTCAGAGCTTGTAAGTACACTAACACAGCAGTATCAGTTAGACTACTTAAGTGAAAGTAAGCCACAGCTGCTCTGACTACAATGAAGTCCTTTTGCATCACTGTTTCCCGCTGGTATATTGTTACAATAATGAGTAATATGATATACAGCAATATGACACACCGAGTTAGTCCATAATTACCAAAAGCGTGATAGGGAAAGTGCTACGACAGTTGTAATTTTACTACATTTGTCGCGTTTTGCTTTAACTCTTAAACTGCACATATCGGGTTCTGCTAAACCGTAGTGAAGTTAAACGCTTATATACGAGGCATTATTCGACTTTTGCTAAAACTGGGTTCAGAGATTAATGCAAAAGGTCAACATTATGTCATTACTATATCTAACACAATTTTGAAAATTTTGCATTTATGGAGTTTTGAAAAAACGCTCCTCAAATTTTTGTCGTCCACCTTTTAACATTAAAATATATCATTTTTTAGGAAATTTATATCAAGGGGAGTCGATATCACCAGTGCTGTTAATGATCCATTATCTAAGACTATGTTAGATAATAAACTGAATTTTAAGGTACGTTCATTGGTGATTTCTAATAAAATGGCAACATAAAATCGTGCTAAACTGATTTTATTTGTCAGTAACACTGTTAGCAGAGCTCTAAATTACACTTAATTTCAATTTTATAACCGCCTAGAGCAAACAAGACTGGTCTATAGAGATTAGGATAGCGCTAATGTACGTTTATTTAAGCCTCTGTTGCACACTCCAACTTTTACTACTCCCAAATTCTCGATTCTCATTGCGCAACTCTCTCGGCTCGGCCGGACAGACGGACGGACTGAGTGACCGACTGACTGACGGACTGACGGACGGACTGACGGGCTGACTGACTGACTGACTGGCTGACTGACCGACTGACTGACTGTCTGACGGACTGACTGACTGACGGACTGACGGACTGACTGACGGACTGATGGGCTGACTGACGGACTGACTGACTGACTGACTGAGGGGCTGACTGACGGACTGACTGACGGACTGACTGAGGGGCTGACTGACGAACTGACTGACGGACTGACTGACAGACTGACTGACGGATTGACTGAAGGGCTGACTGATGGACTGACGGGCTGACTGACGGACTGACGGGCTGACTGACGGACTGACTGACGGGCTGACTGACGGGCTGACTGACGGGCTGACTGACTGACTGAGGGGCTGACTGACGGACTGACTGACTGACGGACTGACTGACTGACGGACTGACTGACTGACGGACTGACTGACTGAGGGGCTGACTGACGGACTGACTGACTGACGGACTGACTGACGGACTGACGGACGGACTGACGGGCTGACTGACGGACTGACTGACTGAGGGGCTGACTGACGGACTGACTGACGGACTGACTGACTGAGGGGCTGACTGACGAACTGACTGACTGACAGACTGACTGACGGACGGACTGACGGGCTGACTGACGGACGGACTGACGGGCTGACTGACGGACTGACTGACTGACGGACTGACTGACTGACGGACTGACTGACGGACTGACGGACTGACTGACGGGCTGACTGACTGACGGACTGACGGACTGACTGACGAACTGACTGACTGACGGACTGACGGGCTGACTGTATGACCGACTGACGGACTGACTGACGGACTGATTGACTGAGGGGCTGACTGACGGACTGACTGACGGACTGACGGACGGACTGACGGGCTGACTGACGGACTGACTGACTGAGGGGCTGACTAACGGACTGAAGGACTGACTGACTGACGGACTGACTGACTGAGGGGCTGACTGACGAACTGACTGACGGACTGACTGACAGACTGACTGACGGACGGACTGACGGACTGACTGACGGACTGACTGACGGGCTGACTGACGGGCTGACTGACTGACGGACTGACTGACGGACTGACTGACGGACTGACTGACGTACTGACGGACTGACTGTCGAACTGACTGACTGACGGACTGACGGGCTGACTGACGGACTGACGGGCTGACGGACTGACGGACTGACTGACGGACTGAGGGGCTGACTGACGGACTGACTGACTGACTGAGGGACTGACTGACTGACGGACTGACGGACGGACTGACGGGCTGACTGACGGACTGACTGACTGACTGACTGACTGAGGGGCTGACTGACGGACTGACTGACGGACTGACTGACGGACTGACTGACTGAGGGGCTGACTGACGAACTGACTGACGGACTCACTGACTGACAGACTGACTGACGGACTGACTGACGGACTGACTGACGGACTGACGGGCTTACTGACGGACTGACTGACTGACTGAGGGGCTGACTGACGGACTGACTGACGGACTGACTGACTGAGGGGCTGACTGACGAACTGACTGACGGACTGACTGACAGACTGACTGACGGATTGACTGAAGGGCTGACTGACGGACGGACTGACGGGCTGACTGACGGACTGACTGACTGACGGACTGACGGATTGACTGACGGGCTGACTGACGGCCTGACTGACGGACTGACTGACTGACTGAGGGGCTGACTGACGGACTGACTGACGGACTGACTGACTGACGGACGGACTGACAGACTGACTGACGGACTGACTGACAGACGGACGGACTGACTGACCAACTGACTTCTCACTTAACTGTGAGATCGCTCACTGTGTCACGGTAGAATGATTCTAGAAGCATCTAGAACGGGTGTTTCCAGAATTGCCGAAGTCGAAAGATCTCGAAGCTTGAGCGGCAGAACAAAGGTCTTGTGACGGCAATGGCCATCGAACGTAATGCACCGTTCGTGTACCCTAACTCCCTCCTCACCGCCGGCCCGATTTTGGAACCTCCCATGGCAATATTCACACTCGACTTATGAAACAAAACACATATTTCAGCAAAAGTGAAGTTATGATTTTTTTAATATACATTGTCATTCAAATATTCATATATGAGTAAAAACGTCTTTGAGATGAACTAGAAGGTATAAAATAGTTTCTTCTACACAGATTTTTAACACCAAGATTAGCTGTCCTAAAAATTTGTGATTGTGAATTTTTAATAGCTATGAAATTTTAAACTAAAAACCCGGGACAAATGCATTAGGTAACAATAGTTAATTTAAGTAAAAAACACTACAAATGATACGAATTGTTGCGCGGGTTTTCTGCTACTCTTTGCATTCCCTATTATCTATTATTTGAAATCTGTATGGGGCTAAGATAAATTTTTATTACTAGTTTTTTTTAAAATATGATAACCTCTGCATTTTTATTGAAACAATTAAACAATAAAAAAACCTACATGTGTATTTCTTTTTCATTTAGTTTTGAACTATGTTTAAATTTTCGAAAGACTTCTTCGAAGGCTATTCACAGAATATTCAATGTCGTACGTATCATGTGCCATGAAAATATATCATATACACGGCGTTTTAATGAAAAACTGTTAGAACCATCTTTAAGAAAATCAAATTCTTTTTCACTTAAGTTTAGTTTCGATGGGAACGTTCTTGAAAGCAAATTAACACTACAGTGGCACCCAGGTCTGAGCTGTGATTAAAGTTCCAACTCTCCAGCTCAAAGTGAAGTACATAGTTTAAAACTGTTTCCATGTAAAAGGTAGTTTGAGATGGTGGATTTTCTTATAAGCGAGTTAATATTGCTCTGTCGTACAGTTCTGAGATGCGTTTAAAATATCGAGTTTATCTCAAGTGGAGATAGAAATTAAAGTTAGTGAAGTTAGTTTGAAATTAACTGCAAAATTTTTACGTATAGGCAGGTAAGGAAGCGATTAATAAAACAGTTCAGAAGTGTTTACATCAAGCTCTGGAAGTGAAAATTTCACGCATCTCCTGCATTATTTCCATTTGTGTAAATGTCGAGTTATCGCTTGCGCAGACATTCATCGTACCCATGTACATTGCGCGGTGATGTACAGTGACAAATTATACCAAACGTTTGTCTATACCCTTCGCTGTTTGCATGTTGTCCAAAATCTCAAGCATTTGTTTGTTTGTGTTTGTGTGTGTGCGTGTGTGTGTGACAGAGAGAGAGAGAGAGAGAGAGAGAGAGAGAGAGAGAGAGAGAGAGAGAGAGAGAGAGAGAGAGAGAGAGAGAGAGAGAGAGAGAGAGAGAGAGAGAGAGAGAGAGAGAGAGGGAGGTGAGTGAAGAGCAAGTTGAAAACGCAAAGTCTGTTAAATACCAAAATTGTATTTAATTTCAAGAACTTCCAGGTATATCACACGAAGGTTTTCAAGAAAATATCCTCATTCCACATTACGGTTTACATGGGAAGCATATCGAGAATTTGTATTTTTCAAAAATGGCTCTAACAATTTTCATTAGAAACCATGTTTAAGATAACTTCATGACAAAATACGTAAATCGAATTTACCGGGAATATCCTCAGAAGTCCTCTTCATTGACAGACACAAAATTTATCTCCAATATATTTTTGGTGAGCACAATTTGAGATGTTCCTTGCGTTTTTAAATTTTCAAGTAATTATACTTTCCTCAAATGGGAAATCATTCTTCTTTCATGTTCTGCACCTGCAAAGACAGTGCAATTTCAAAGGCATCACATAGCAACCACCTCCTAAAGTATTTGAGTGATGGTTAGGTGGGTAGTTTGAGATAAAAACTTTAAAAATACAACTAATAACAAATATAATAATAATAATAATAATAATAATAATAATAATAATAATAATAATAATAATAATAATAATAATAATAGTAATAATAATAATAATAATAATAATAATAATAATAATAATAATAATAATAATAATAATAATAATAATAATAATAATAATAATAATAATAATAATAATAATAATAATAATAATAATAATAATAATAATAATAATAATAATAATAATAATAATAATAATAATAATAATAATAATAATAATAATAATAATAATAATAATAATAATAATAATAATAATAATAATAATAATAATAATAATAATAATAATAATAATAATAATAATAATAATAATAATAATAATAATAATAATAATAATAATAATAATAATAATAATAATAATAATAATAATAATAATAATAATAATAATAATAATAATAATAATAATAATAATAATAATAATAATAATAATAATAATAATAATAATAATAATAATAATAATAATAATAATAATAATACCTATTTGTATTTGAATGCAATAAACATTTAAGTATAGAAACAATTATTTAATTATAATCATTAGTTTCAGAGTGATAATTTTAGAGGCAAGATCTTGTAGATAGTTAAAAAAAGTACCCACCATTTAATATAAAAGTTTTAAAGCTCATTTACCACAAAGTCATTTTTAAAACCTTTTGCTGTACAATCCAAAAACTATCTAAAATGTTGAAATTACACCTTTTGTGCATGTTATGTATTATAACCAAATATATGTACCAAAGTGTCGAGAAATATATTCCGCTCTTTGGTAGTTTTTTAAGTTTATGATTAAATAATATAGAAAATTTGTTTTTCTGATTTGAAGATAAATTTATAATAATGTTTATGAGATAAAAGTCTACTTCCGGTCATTTCTATAGAACAAAGCTAAATCTATAATACAGAAATAAAAGAATTCAAATATTTTTAAAAATGGTGTATTAATACAGACTTGGTTCCAGCAAACCAAAATGTCCCCAATTTGAATAATTATATTAGGCACAAATTGATTTTTTGAAATTGAAAATAAGTTCATAAGGCATTAAAAAAATTAAATATTTTAGACTCCATTGGTGACTTTGTATGGTTGATCTATAAATTATTAATTGAGTATCACCAAATGTTATACCACTTGACTTGTATCTCCTCCCTTAAGTCTGGCGTTGCACCCTCACTTTTTTCTTCATTAACGTGGAGTAGAGTGAGTAAAAAAGGAGATGTGATTGCACACACGAGGTTTAGTAGCTTTGATGAAAAGGTTGCAATGTACCAGGAAATTGACCGCAACCAACGGTGCATTCACCTGCAAACACTTGTTGCAATTAATAAGGTAGCAACGCCGCGTAGCGGAGGAGCACCTGGTGAATCAACAGGTAATTGCCTAATTAAATATCGTACCTGCTGCACCTTTTGTACGGCGGGAGGAAGCTAACAGCTAAAGATCGAAATGAAAATCATTAGAATCATTTTTATGAACAATAGAAGGCGGTCGCATTCTTTGAAATTGTTCAACTTAATTTTAGTTTTATTCAGGGGATTAAAAAACATGTATTTCCAGTGAAATCTCGAAATGAAATTTTAGGTGGAGTGCAATACTTGTATGGCAGGATAACCACTGAAATGGAGTCATGTGAGACGTAGTACATTATTTGTTATCCTGAACTGTAATGTTCATGGTTGCAGCTTTGTGCAAGAACCAGAAAGTGAACTTGAAGTCAAGGCGGCAGCCTCATCCATATTCAACAAGTGGTAAAACCTACTTGACCACCACAGATAACTTACGGTATCCAAGAGTTGAGAAATTCACTTCTACAATAAACAAAATCTTATGCTCACTTTCACACAAACCATTATTACAAACCTCCAAACATTATCTTACTGTTAGGTACAAGAGAATACAGACTTTAAGTGATAGTCAAAAGTTTCCAACAGCTGGTCGTTATTTGATGGCTATGACACTCCAGTGTCTTTGTATGGCTAAGAGATAAAAAAAATTAATAACAACTTTATATTCCACAGAAGCGTATTTGAAAATTCAAACCAGTAACAAGTATATACTGCTGAAATTTACCTCAGACTTGAAAGCACAACTATCTTATTTCTTTATTTGTTATTTATTTACGTCCTCCAACGCTGTCATATCGGACGAAATGATGCTCAAATGAGTCCAGAGTCCACAGAGCTTAGAGTTACCTGACATTCATCTTTCGGATAAGAGAAAACCGCGGATAAACCTCAACCAGATAGCTCACCCTGACCAAGATTGGATCTCGGGACCTCTGGAACGTAAGACAGACATGCTACCACCTACGCCCGAGAGTGAGGCTGAACGTGCCTATGAAGATGTGTATAATGTTGGGAGGAGACGGTTGAACATTTCAAAGGCAGTCGCCCTCGAACTGTCTCCATGGAACAAACAGTGAGAAAACAGGCGTCAGTAAGACATAGTGCAGTGTAAGAAATGATCGAAACCTTGGGTTATCGAAAAGTTCGTGGTCCTACCTTTATTGACCAAATACCATCAACCAAAATCTTCTTCAGAGATTTAAAAATGAAGGGAATTATTTTTTTGAAACTTGGTTCCATCATTACAAGCCTGGAATGAAACACTAACAAAGTGGTACTACTTGGAACGGAGTTTACTGGTAAGGATATTTTCAAAATGTATGCAAGGAAATGTAGATAACTTTTAAAAGTGACAGAAAAGTCTGTAAGATGACGTACTTAGTTTACACAATAAAGATATCATTTTTTTTAAACTGTTGCTCAGAACTAAATATTAACCTCATAATAAACGAAGCAATAAATGATGAGTGAGTTAGATAGAACTTGTGTCATATTAGCGAGATTGTATGTGTGTGTGATTTGAGAGACCTAAGTCCAGACAAAAGGGCGTAATAGCGTACCAGTAATGTTTGTTATGATAATGTCACATTTCATCAGATGCAGGTGCTAGAAAACCATCAACAATCATTTGGCATGGATGTCTGACATGCCTATTTGGAAGTCAAATTTGCAAGGGACAATGTCTCTCTCAGCTGCAACAAAACATCTGCATAATGCATGCAACATGTCCGTAATTTGTACCTCAATGCATACAAAGGTTTAGAAAGGGCAACGCTCTAATCCTTGGTCGAATCACTTTTTAACATTTCACAATTTTATGCAAAGCCTCTACAAGGTTGACGTGCCTAAATAATACAAGGTGTCCGAAATAAAACCTTAAAAAAAATAGTTTGCTAGACATCCACCAAAGTTACGTGTGGCCTATTTGCATTAAAATGTACAGAAATTCATGAAGTCGCTATGTCTTGAAATTGTCAAACCTGTTAGTCCTAATGTTGTATACATAAATTGTTTTCCAAAACAGCTCCATTCAGGCTACAATAAAAATTTCGGCGCTTTTATTGGTTAGCAGAGTTTAAATTTACATGCATGAGGATCACTAGGACCAATCCACCCTCTATGAAAAATGTAGTTTAAAGCTCGAACGACTGTTCCCTAATAATGAGGGGGAGCCCTGTCCTGCTCGATGATATACCCCTCTTGAATATGGGATAGAGTGAAATTGTTCGATGGCACAACGTTTGCTTTATATTGGAACTTGTAGAGATATGGCAACGGTGGAGGTAGGAAGCTCACGAAGAATGAACCAGTGAATCACTCACACGGGTTCCAAGAAATCTATCAGATGAACGAGTCGTGATCGTGTTCTTAAGAGACTGAAATTAACATCTTACAACCTTCAGTTGGTGCAGAAATTGCAGCTCAACGTTCTACCAATACTTTGCAGTTGATACCTCCTTTCATGAAGCCCTCAACAAAATGACATTTTCTGATCAAGCAACGTTCTACGTCTGCGATAATGCTAATCCTCGCAACTATGGCGTCCGAGAATCCACGACGTAACACACCAAAGTTAAATAACTGGCATGCATTAACCAGGTAAAAAGTTACTGGACTCTTTTTCTTATAGCAAAAGCAGTGAATACTTTATATCTTGATATGCTTGAAAATTTCACCCTACCACAGATTTCCGAGGGGTACAAGTTCCAGCAAGACGGTGCTCTTAATCATTATTGGGAAACAGTTGTTCCAGAGGGTGAGCTGGTCGTGATGTTTCTATTACATGGAAACAAACTGTGCTATTCAGTAACAGTACCTAAATTTCTCTTGTAGTGTGAACAGAACCATTTTGGAAAACAATCTGTGTAGACATAGTAGGGATAAAACGTTAGCTGATTTCAAGAGTTTCTTAATCTTTTATTGCAAATCGACGGCATCTATCTTTTATTGATGTCTACCTATTCCACTTCCTTATTGGTAATTTCATTCCGGACAATGTATACCTATCCACAGTACTGTCTGCCCAACACAAGAAGGCAAGCTAGAGGAATGTGTGACGTAAACAAATTTGCTGTCCGCACTGTGTATATGCTCGCCTTTCCAGTATGACAAGGATGCTAAATACGTTTAAAATACGCAAGTATTGTCACATAATTCACCCATGCATAATACCTATCACTACAATTACTGCATCAAATATTCGATGTGGCAGCATGCACTCTCTCACACTCATTTTCTAGTAAACAGATCCACTAACAGAGCAGATAAACAGTTCAAAACCCTCTCCGCCTCATTCGTCTTTTGCCCTCTTGTGCTGGGTAGACGGTACCAGGCTGATAAGTCCCGGGCATCACAATAAAAAAAAATTAAATATTTTCTCTTTAATTCTTAACATAATCTCCAAAAAGGCTAATACATTTGTCATATCGGTGTTCTAATTTAATTAAATCATCTCTGTAGTGCGATTTATCATGTTTCTCAAAATAGCTATTTACCGCATCAATGATCTCGATGCTGTGAGATCTTCGTCCTCCAAGAAATTGTTTGAGGTTCGGGAACAGAGGTAACAACGGGTGCTAGATCTGGCGAACAGGGTGAACGTTCAAGCAATTCGAACTTTAATTTGCGCATTTTCCCCATTTCAATGACTGATCGATGGGCCGGAGTATTGTGAAGAAACAATATTTTTTCTTTTCTAATTAGGGTCTTTGTCTTTTGCCCTCATCACCCAAACGTTGCAGTAAGCTTCCGTAGTAGTCACCATTGATACTGTTTAACATTTCCAAATAATCAATAACAATAATTCCCTGTGCACCCCAGAAAACACTCGCCATAACCTTGTTAGCTGACAAAATTCACTTTGGCGTTTTTGGAATTGGTTCACCTGGCGCAATCCATTGTTTAGACTGTGACTTAATTTCTGGAGTGTAGTGATGTATCTAGGTATCATCCATGGTAATAAGCGATTTCAAAAATTCATTGGGATTTTTATGGCAGAGCTCCAAATTATTAACAGAAACAGCATTTCTTTACAACTTTAGATCAGGTGTGAACAAATGCGGCACCCATCTTGCATAGACCTCATGAAAGCCCAAAACATTACTTAAATATTACCTGCACGTTCTTTTGATATGTTTACAGCCTCTGCTATCTCAAAACACTTTAATCTGCGGTCTTCCTGTACTAAACGATGATGATTTTTCAATGATCACTGGTGCTGTGGCTTCCACAGGGCGCCCATCACTAGTGCTCGTAGTCCCATTTTAAATTCTGTAACCCACCTTTTAATCATTGTATATGATAAGACAGAGTCGCATTTCAATATATTGCCCGTTTCCTCCTTGATTTCTTTAAGCATTAAGCCTTTCAAATGGAAGTATTTAATCGCTGCTCCTTTTTCCAAATTCTCCATTTTCATGAAACCTCTACGCCTGCCTTGTTTAAAATGCTATCATTTAAAGAAGCTATTGACCTGTAATTATGGATACAAGCTAGTCTAGAGTTAAACTACACGATGCTATCCGTCAAACTGGCCCAGTGGCGCTATCTCTATATGACGCTTGATACTTATCAGCTGATCTATGTGAAGCAACCTGAACCTCGCGAAATTCCTATACCGCTCGCAAAAGTTAAAGGCATATGAACACTGGCCAAAGCTAAAGCGCAGCGCTGTTGCCAAGCATGGTGAGTGTACCGGCAGAGGTTCTGTACACGCCAGCAAAGGTTCTGCCCATTTTCCCCGTAATTAAACAACACATTAAATATTCCTAAAACATTAAAGTATTACCTTGACACACGTAACAGCGGTGGAACAGCAAGCATGGTTTCCAATCCAATAACCTGCTTTCCAACTTCGTGCGTCTTACTTGCACGCATGAAGCTGCTTCACTACAAATTCGTGACACTGTATGTGCACTACCTACACCACAAGCTTCTACAATTAATTGCTGGGCTTTTGAAAAATCTAAACTTGTCCAATATTCTGGATTGGAGAGCTATCGTAAAAAAATGTTCATATTAAATATAATTTTTCTTTCTTGAGAATGAACCACTTCACGTTTGTTGATCGAAAAATCACTTGTCCCAGCTTCGAGGGACATGTTCACGCATTCGAATCACAAACACTGGAGAAAATATATGTGTATAATAATAATTTAATGTAATATTAACAATATTTCAGCTCGAATTCGACTCACGACTTAACGATGTCGTTCTCTTTAACAAAATAACAAAACCTACTCTGAAAACGAACTGAACATTAACTCGGTCTGTTTCAAACTTCGTGCACTAGATGAACTGTTTATTTATGCTTGAGATAAGTATTGTCAGGAGGGAATGTTGTTGTTTTTCAGGCTTATCTATGTAATGCATGGATGTTGGGTAACCATAACCACATGGAAAATAAAACGTGCATCCCCCGCGTTCTAAGTATTGTACAGATTGGATTTTTGTAAAGTATTTATTTTATTTTAAATGATTTAGTATATTTTGTTGAATGATATATTGTTAGATTAAATTCTTCTTCTATTGTAATAACTTTATTACAACTTTATTGTCGTGATCACAAAATAAAATTCATTTTTATTATGAGATCGGCATCTGTCATTTTCAAACATTAATATCCGAGCGTAATTAATGAGATAATGTTCTCAGTTCAGGCTCCTGAGATGCGTGTACCACTTTTTGCAGCGCTGGTAGGAGGAGCAAGCTTAGGATTCGCTGGAGTTTGCAATACGGCCCGCCTCCATACGCCTTTAACTTTTGCGAAGATTATAGCTTAATATAATTGTGCAGTAGTGGAGTACTCTGATATACCGAAGTTGCAAAAGTGCGTTTCTGTAGCCTGTAGCCTCCTGTCCTTCCTTCGCTACTGGGTGCAGTGCAGTGTACGGGGTCTGCCCTTCCTTCCGTTATATAATATTCGGATCCCAGCCACGTGGCACAACTCGCACTCTCGTTTGGGTTTTCCCCTTGTCCAGTAATGCCAAGTTCAGGACAATTCTGAACCACATTGGCCCTCACACCATACATCACTGCTAGGAGCGTTACCTATCTGTCCACAGATAGAGCCTTATGTAAAGTTTCCCTTCTTGAACTAGGAGAACGATTAGATACAGGTTTGATTGTGTCAGTCGTATATAGAACCTTACTTTACGAGATTAAAATAATAACGTATTGTTACAATTTCTGTTTTGGTTTATGTTATACAGATTATTAAACCTGCTCTAGAAGAACTTTTGTGAACCGTGAAGCACAACCATTTGCTGACATGTGCATGCTTCTTAAAACAGCAAGCCATGTTTCAGACTTTTAATTCCAGACAGAAAGGTCAGGGTCAAATGAAGAAATGGACAAAAGAATAATTACGGCCTTAGAACACCACCTTTGATATCAATTAGTAGTAAATATATCTATGAATAGTGATAGAAAGCGTAATGCAGTAGCTTCATAATCCTGCTATCCTTAAAGTGGAGATTCTTAACTTTTTGGAATTGAAAATAAGAGCGCATTTCCTTGGATTATTTTCAAATGGGTAAAACGACATTAAACAGAATTAATAATAGGATTTGGGGATATGCTCCGAAATTAAACTCACCGTATGCGATTGTTCATAATATTTTGTTTCTTTAATACAGTATACATTTTGCTATTAGGTACAATATATATGGTGAAAACATGGGAAGTAACATTTGTCGTCTACAAATTGTCACAACGTAAAGTTACACAGCAAGGGGTAATTATGATACAATAACATTCAATATTAACATGCTTATTTACTGAAAAGCATGAACCTGGATTTCTGAAAACGACTTACTGCAGAGGAGTTGCTCGTTTAAATAAAATAAAGGTTCACCACTTTCTGTGCTAGAAGTTTTGCCCTGTGTCACAATACACAACACAGTATGCACACTCATATTGCACGCTTTGATCGTGAGTTCCTGGCTTTGTGAAAAATTGATTCACAATATCTTAAAGAATCTGTGCACTTTAAAACTAATATTTCTGGCCTGAGAGCGGAATACTTTACCTTTAGTATCTACGACACTGGTACGAGACTTTGAAAGTGACATTGTTAACAGTTCACAAAACACAGCGTAAACATGTGAATTTTTTGCTTATTGTCACAGTGACACAAGGCCCCTTACACTCAATCTGCGTTACACTCTTGAACCGAACTTCAAAGAGTA
The DNA here is from genome assembly GCA_030765055.1 of Mantis religiosa. Classification (NCBI taxonomy): domain Eukaryota; kingdom Metazoa; phylum Arthropoda; class Insecta; order Mantodea; family Mantidae; genus Mantis; species Mantis religiosa. The sequence continues at coordinate 77,115,838 of CM060952.1, forward strand.
CATACGTGAACACGCTGCTGGATGAAGTGATCTTTTGTCAGTTAATTTATGAATTAAATGGATGCAGTTGCTAACGACACATCGTAATGTCTTACTCGGACTTGCGTAATGAAAAGATGTGACACAAGGCAAGACTGGAAGTTGAGGCACACCATAAGCATAAACACTGGAGTCAGGTGTTTATTCTCGAAGCGATACGTCGTAGAAATATGGCCATTGTACAGGCTGCCTCAAAAGTTCTTACGGTATATACCAAGGCATGTTGCACTGTCGAATTTCCAGTAGTAATTTTCGGTACATGAAAAATAGATATTTCTGTTGCTCACCTTTGTGCTCTGCGTACAAAACTAGGCAACGCTGCACGCCTATGATAGGACAGTCGCTCTAGCCAAGCCCTCCCTAGCTCCGTCTTGTATGTCTTCTAAAACCGCACGCCTTATAATAACCTAGACTATTTCAGTCTGACTCTATCTATCCAAATCATCGCCTACACACGGCTAGTGTGCAAGATCGATTAAATTTTCTACCCTAGTCAACTTTATTTTTATTTCTTTTTACATTTATTTTTTGACCGATCAGCAGGTTTGCTTTATAGGCTACTGAGAAAAAATAACAATATATCATTAATACGATAACAGGTCCAGGTTGACTGATAAGGCACATCTATCATAATGAATTGTATCTATAGTTATATGATATATACATGTTAATCTGATTAATATTCAAACCATGTTGTAGTAAACATTTTGTATAAATGTAATACAGTGTTCACAATTAGATGTATAGTATTACTCGACAGAGCGTTGAGGCGTATCGAGCAGCGCTGTGATCGTCTCTTATCAGCTCTTATCTGGTCGATTAGAAGAGTGAAATATTAGTAATGTGACTTTGTGGGTTCGTAGAATTAAAAGTCCAATTTGCAGAAATTCAAATCGTTCTTTATTTGCGTAGAAATACACTCACAGTAGCAGTATTACATCACATACACAATCTACCAAGGTCGATGATCACAGCAGCGTTCTGATTACACCTGTTGACATCAGCTCTCGTTTCAACACTTCACAGCTGTTTACTACTACTGCTCGGTTTGCGACTGTTCACGACTGCCTCTTGGCGAGTCGTGGCCTTCTTAAATACCTCATTGATAAATTCGAGAAATTTCTGGAACAAATAAGAAATGGACTGTTCTATCACCTTCCAGAAGCGTCCTTTATCTCCGGCGCTATGTTTATCTGCTTATGCAAGCTCTTTATCTCCGTGAAACACTATCCGTCTGTTATTTATTTGCGCCGAACCTTTTATGCCCGTCGCCGCGGCTGTAAGTCGATGTACAGTAAGTTACGAAACACAAATAGAGCGGTTGGAAGCTGCGTGTGTCTATATCATATGTCTTCTCGCGCCTGCCGATGTACGACACGTTGCTGTCCAGAAGACATGATTACCTATATATCTGAACTCACTATACATACACTGGACTGCTGTGTATGTGCGATAAGCTCAGGTAAACATCTCTGTGTTGGGAATTCTTCCCGCTACGCTTTCTCGCTTTGCCATGTAGTAACAGATAATCAAGGAAATGAAAAAATGTACATAAAACATGTTTAATGTTTATTATTACGCAATTTATTCTTGGTGAGAAAAATCACGTCTTCAGTTTGTCTAACTAGGATATCCTGAGACAATGTTTTACTCTGTCGGGTTTTTGATCCTGAGCTGCATAGGCATTAATTAGTATGTTAAAGAATGATTTGGCCAGAAGTCTGAAGTACTGATTTATGGGGAAAATACCTAGTTCTGGACTGTTTTTTATAAACCAAGGAGCGTTGGTGAAATTCGAGTATATTTATTTTGCAGAAGTTGTAATTGATGAATATGCGCGTTGCTGGCTGCACTCCATACATGACCAGCATACGTGATGAGAGCACGGATCTGTGATTTATGTATTAGCATTAAACATTCCACAAGCTTGGCGCGTCTGTTGATATAATTTGGTGATTGGAGAAGAAGCAAGTATCAACCTTGTATCTAGCAGAACGCCAAGATATTTTACTGGTGTTTTAGTTGGTAACCATGTTGATGCAGGAGCTACACTGACGGTGGATATTGCTAAGATTTTACTGACAAGATTTTAGATTCAGTTTTGTTCGTATTTGGAGATATATGCCAGATCGTGAAACATTCCGTCAGTTGGGAAAGGGAAGACTGTAGACGATTGATAACCATTTTCAGTTTGCAATTAGAGTACAATATCATCGCATTATTGCTGTCAACTTGCACAAGAATTATTTTTTCCTTTCGGAAAATTTGCGAATTTGCGAATCCGGGGATTCAGCGTCCGACGCAGCCACCAGGGGTCGTTTTGACTCCTATATCCTGGCCACGTCTGTGTTGCTCCTGCGTGACGTAACATGCTGGCCTCTGTTCCGAGGTTGCGTCCATAAATGAAACCTCAATTTCAACTTCTTACTTTCATACCACGATTTTCGTCACTTTATTCTTACTTCCATACATCTCCTTTCCATCATTTCCCTTCTCATTTCATTTCCTTGTCATCCTTTAGGCTCGGACTTTGGTTCCCACATAAAGAAGTCTCAGCACTTGTTAGGGACTTCCAAACGAATGCTGCCACACTTCATCCCTTCGTCTTGGGTTAGAGTGGTAGCCTCAATATGTAGATGTAGGTGATACAGATGGTGAACTTCCCTTTGCTAAGAAACGTCAACCTGTCATCCTGGGTGTTGGAGATTTACGAGGTAGGAAAATAAAATGAGAATGTCTCATAATAACAGAGTCGGTCGGAAAGTTGTCAAATTCGTTTTGTGTGGGTAGGATCAAACACGATGACCTGGATTTCCGTTCCTATAATTTAGCGAAGGGTGTGGCGACAAAGCAGATAATTATGTCGTTCATAAGACAGTATTCCCGCCCCAAATTTGGAATTGGACCCGTGTTTATACGAGCGATTATCGATACCAGACAAAACCTTGACATCGATACTGCATAATACCATTTCAGCTTTGTCGCTTTTATTTCACTACGTCATCATGTTTTGAGGTCCTTTATTTGTGTTTCTGAGTAGCATAACTCTAAAACGGAATGTGCGTATTAGACAGGCCCCGATTTGAGGTACCCATTTCGAATTAATTGGATATATAATCATAACCACCAACCCCGTTCCACTTTCTGTTCGTTCAAAACAAAATGTTTCACAAATTCACGCTATTTATATCCATTTTTTATTTCTCTAGCACGTACATCGTAAGTAGAGAAGGTATTGCATTACACTAACAATTCGATACTAAGAAGACATCTTTTCAGATTCCTTTCAACAACAAAAAAGAAAGGTCTCCCTCTTTCCCCTCTCTCCCGCGCGCGCGCGCGCGCGCGCGCGCGCGCGCGTGTGTGTGTGTGTGTGTGTGTGTGTGTGTGTGTGTGTGTGTGTGTGTGTGTGTGTGTGTGTGTTTGAAGAGACCAACTCAAAAATGAAAATTTGGTTAAGTACCAATGTTCACGACATGCTGCTCTTTAGGACAGCGACACCCCTGCTTTCTCAAAGAGTTGGTGATTGTCCAGAGAAAAACCACCCGCTTTCTCACCTATATCCCCAAGTTAGACAAAGGACGGTATGTCAATCCTCTGGGCACTTATAGTCTGCTGTTACTACAACAAGTGCAAAATAAGAGCTATACCACCCCTTCCTTATGTGTGAACGTCGGGCCGACTCTTGTCATACTAAGGATTACAACCGCAAGGCACACCGCGGTAACTTCAAAGCATATCCATCAACTCCATGCTATCCTACCTAGAGTTTCTTGCAATTCAATATTTTAACCAACCCCCAGTGAAAATAGTTTTCACCAACGGCAGTTGCATCCCGGGAGCAAATACACTACCCTCCTTTCTCTCAACCTCATTCCCCCTCCTCTACAAGTGGTTGGACCCTAGCATCTAATACATCTCGTTGCCAACGCTTGATCTTGCGTATTTAATTTTAGCATCTTCCAAGGATGCAACACCAACATTTTCAACACAATTCCCCACCCTAAACTACTCTTTATATTGAACATATTACGAAATATTTTATTTTCTCAAAAATTGCTTTAACGATTTTGATTAAACATCATATGTTTAAGACATTTTCATGAAAAATGAAATGTATACCTTGAATTCTCTGTGAATATCATTAAAAGTCCTCTTAATTCTGAATGACCTTTATATAAGCCGTAACAGAAAGATACAATCTTACTAGACAAAAATGCATATCTTATTAAAATACACAGAGTTTATGTTAAATGCAGTGTTTGTGATATAGGTATTTCTTATTATTTGTCTGAATTTTGTAACACTTGTACTTTTCTAAAATGGGATGTCATTCGATTTTCTCTCCTGGAAATGCAAAGAGAATGCCATTTCAAAGTCATAACATAACGATCAATTCTTTAAAACACTTGACTATCACTTAATCTACTGTATTTCCTTGTACTTAGAATAACATAATGTTTAACATGAAGTAGAGAGAGTAACAAGAGTAAAGAAAATGCAACACAATGTCAAAATGAAGACTTGACGGCAAGGGGCAAGGTGCTCCTTGTCCGTTACATAGTCAGACAGTAGTTACATGAATACAATCGAGGAAATGAAAGAGAGACAGACCAGTTTTTCATACGCCCTCTAGCTCCTCCCCATACATAAGCTTTTCAAAAAGTATCCGAGGTCAATATCCTCTCTGTGTGATGGCGTCATCAATGATGGTTTTCGTCAAGTAAATGTTCTTTAAACTAGCCCTAACTACTGCAACATATCACTCAAGAACAGGGAACAGAAGATTTTGTGTTGTACAGTGGCGTATTCTGAAAATGTTAAATGTTCGCACCAAGTTCTTCAGTTTGTCTCAAGTCTTTCAAATCGGGAGTTGGTCTCCCTTATTTGAACTAATCACATACTGAACCTGATTGAAAAGGTTTATGAAATACGCTTAATATAACATCACATTCAGAATCTCAATCTGTGCTTAAAAGCAGCAGTCTCATTTAAGTAGATTCACTCCTGCGGGACGACATTCCAGCACACCGACTACACCGATTAGATCCTAACAATTGACTGCATTGTTAACAAATAAAATGTATTTGTACAGTCACCCATTCAACGTCAACATTCACGCGACAAACGCTGGCAATTTGAATGTATGTGGTGTGCGATATGGTGTGGCATCTAAAATAGACTTAGAACACTAGAACACGGTCTAGCTTTTACGTTATTGTTGATTCATCAGACAGTCAAATGGAGCTAAGAGATTAATGTTCGTCATATCATTACACTAAATTCAATGTATTCAGTGAGGATTCGCCACTGGTTTTAAGGTTAACTCTGCGATTTCCTCCAGGAAATTGCAATCACAAGCTTTCCTTAGCCTGCCTTCATTTTATCTTTCTTCACCCTATTTTCTGGAATTAACCTAAAATAGTACATTTTTAAGGCTTTAACTAATTTAGTATCTACTGATGAAGTAAAAATATGTCACATTTTACAAACATACGCCTTTCTCTGTTCCTAATCTGCGTAACCCCGTCTTCTGAAGAGACGAGGAGACGCTGAACATTTTCAAAACACCATCTTTAGCTAATGTTTTGCGAATTGATTGTCACTTATTTTTTATCGATTTGCTCTTATAGTTTGTTAATTTTCATAATTTAAAGATTTATTCTTCATCCAAAAATGAATTTGACCAGAGGCATGTTCGAGCTATGCTTTTTTACGCCTGAAGTAAATACATCTGGCGGAAGACCTCCTTCTCAGATAGTTTATAATAGTACAGTTGAGTTAAAAGAGACTGGTTACATTTATTACATTGAAATTGTTACAATTGTTACATTGGTCACAATTAATAATCTTAGTGATGAATTTCATGGACACCCAAAAACTGCTGATATTGCCACTGTTCGAGAAATGCTTGAAGAGGATCGAGGCACAACTTATGAATTTATTTGGGAATTGGTATGAGTCAAATTCAAGGCATTTTACGTCAACAGTTAGACGGGAGAAAACGTTATTATCGATGGATTCCACATAAACTGATTCCTGACTGAGGAAGAGTTCCAGGCGGCACTTCAAATTTGGGTTGGAATATTTTTACTGTTGATGAATCTTGGATTTATCATGATCCTGAAAATAAAATGAATTGGCTCATTGGGTCTTTCGAATTAAACCCAAGTCTACAAAAGTTGTTCTAAGGCGGGTCATATTGCTGCTATAGCATTAGAAGGTAAGACATAACGTTAATGGCGATTGGTACACAAATGCCTGTTGATAGCAAGTTTTTTTAAAGGTTAACGAGAAACGCCCAAAAGCAAAAATCATGAAAACACACCATCGCATACATTAAAACTAAATACTGAGTATCTGGATGCTCTAAGAATTAGCACCTCTTCATAAAGTCCTGACCTAGCACCTTGTGTTTCCAAAAGTGATGCATACATTGTGTGGAATCACCTTTTCGTCATCAGATTAAGCAGTGCAGCATTATAAAAACCTGATTTCTGAAGTATCGCAGGAAGAGTGGCATCATTACTTTAAGGACTGTTTTCAAAAATGTATTGTTGTCAAAGGGAAATAACTTGAAAGCTAATATAATTTAAAAATTTAAAACTAATTCTTGTTTGATTTTCTAAAAATGTTCTGTGTCACAGCTGCGTCTGTTCTGCGAACTCTTGGTAACGTCCACAAATAATTCTTGCGAAAGTTGAGATTATAAGAGTAAGTCTCAATTACAGTTCCACGCTCCCAAGAACATCAGCGTATAACAAAATGACTAAGTATTGAACAATTTAAACAATAATATCAGAAATGGTAATGCCACAAACATTTTAAATTATCAAGCAATCCAAATTTTTAAATATGAAGATTTTGTATACTTCCTGCGCTCTACTAGTAGGTATTATAAGAAAGACTTGAGAGGACATTACCAGAAAATTGAAGATGTGCATTTCATTGTCTGGAAAATATCTTCAACATGTAATGGTTTAATTAAAATAGAGATATTCTTGTGTACAAACTGAAAAACTTTCTCTAGAGGACACATTTTGGGATGGAGGGCACATTTTATTAAACACATTCGTGTCACATCTGTAGGATGACCTTTTACCTGTAGGATGACCCTTCTGGTATGGAGGTCAGATGCAGCAGACAAACTCTGTATCGGAGACAGCAGCCACGATGTGTGATCAGCCCAAACTGAGCAAGGAGATGGATCAGTTGGTGGAATGAATAGCGGAGGAACCCACCTTAAATACCACATACGGTCCCTTGAGGTTTGAACCCAGCAACCTTGGTAAGAGGCCAGCGGTCAGTACGGTAAATACACCGTGATAAGTACAAATGGTCTTATTCTACAAACGTTAGTAACCAGAAGGGATATTTGTCCTACATCTGGTAACTAATATCAAATTAGAACGATCCTGCAAGAAGACGAAACGTAACTTTTTTACTTTAGGCCGCTGATTGAGTGTTTCTCGCCTCCCGTATGTTTACAACAGATGCAGATTTTAGCTAGCTAAGATGTTCACATAGGAGTTTACGCTAGGTAAGAGGCCCTGGTCACGAAAACCAACATTCCAGCTGGGAGATGCCGAGATGCTGACCACATCCCCTCTCCGTATCGGTTGGATGATCGATCGCCCAACTCTGCCGTGCGTAAGTGAGCGTGAGGCTGGCAGTCGGGTTGGAAGGCCTTGGCCCTCTTAGGGCTGTCACGCCACTGTTTATTTTATTTATTATATTAAGATGTTCACATGTGTAAGCTCTGTTCTATAACGTTGCCATGTGTTCTTCAAATGTATGTCAAACAAGCCGTGTGCAATGGATAAAAAACACGTCACCATAAGAGGCAGGTTTAAACTGAAGCATCCATCCATTTGTTGTTGCGAATTTACGTTATATATACAGTTTTAACGATTAAATCTGACAATTATTTTAAAATGTATTAAGATAAATTATGTCAAATAGGGCAGTATTTGCATTGCAGAACAACCAATTTCATATCAACAAAAGTTTACTAAAGTTACATGGAACCGACCTTAGATCTGTTGCGCAAATTATATACGATCTAACCTCAACACCTGCAGGCCTGATACACTCCCTTATTAATTGCGATACCACGACAAGAAAGGTAACTGGTAATTATCCCTAAATACGACGGAAAACAAACTATTGTTTAAAGGTAACGTTTAAAGTTTTAATTTGCAATTCATATGCGTTTTTATCAGTTTCTGGACCATAGAAAGTCACTTAATTATATACGTACCGCATTTTACCGTTTCAGGAATGTATAATGTACCTTTAATAGTGCAATTTGCAAGACAATGCTGCCTTCCATTTACTCAAATTATGCCTTACGTAACTCAAAATGCAATATGGCAGAGTTCATTATTATTACCAGTTATATACAGGTGTGTAAAATTTGTACAAAGTTAGTACCGAATTTAAGTAAAAACATTTTAGTACACCACAATTTTAAAAGATATTGGCCTCATACATATTTATTACTCCCAACAGATTCTTCTGAAAGTTAGCGATTGTGCATTTTTATAGCTATGAAAATAATTGTAACGTTTCATACCAAAAATGTGGTTCGCATGCAACATAATTATTGATATATGAATATTTCACGTAAGTCACTAACATTTTATACCCAACTACGTCTAAATGTTGTAATTATAATACTAGTAGCTGCACTTTAATGTCATTCATTAAAATGCACCTCTTGTTTCGTGATCTAGGCGCTGACTGCGGAGGTCGTGGGTTCATACCCGGCGGAGGGCGATGGATTTTTTTTTTCGGGCGTAAAAATCTTTAGTATGGCTTTATTTTGTAAGGGAAATAAAACCGGTGGTTTCACTTCCAATCTAGAATGAGGCGCTAAGAACCAAAACAGTTAAAGAGTGTCAATAAATAAAACTCAATTTCAGTTTTATTCATTAAAGTGCAAGTTTGCATCAGTAAAAAGATCCGTATATAGAAATCAATCCGTTGCGTCTACACACATCTCGTAACGCTACCAGGCACCAACTGTTGAAAGCGAAACTATCAACTGTTCTCTTATCTTCAGTCGAACACGAACTAGCACGACTTAAGAAAAAGTAAAACTAGCGACATTGAGATGCAACTTAAAATGCCGAAAATTTCTGCAAATACACACAATGCGACTGACAGCTTATTGCCACATAAATCAAGAAACGTGTACTAAACATTGGGGTCACAATTCATGGATTGGAGAAAATAAAAAAGGTATCTCAAAAAAGATATATTGATGGTACACTTTGTCACAGAGTATGAAACCATCGTCTTTGTGGACCCACTACTGCATTTGAAATTAACAGTTAATATTAAGCACCAAATTAACTTACCTAAGAAGATATCCAAATTAGAAAAGTTTACTGAAACGTAAATCAGTGGAATCAAAGCGTAAGATAAGGTCAATATCAAAGGCAAGATTTTGTGTCTAATTATTTATAAAATTCGCATTAATAATTTTAATTGGTGGTGTTTTGTGTTTTTTTTACCATAAATTCGCATTAATTTCACGAAACTTTTCGGGAAGAATTAACGAGTAATTACATGGCTGAAATGAAAAGTAAGAGGTAACTAGAGTAGCACAAGTGTTTAAACCCCTTTATCCAAATTAAAATATTTTATTTGAAATCAGCAGCATACAACAAGTTGTGATATTTTCGCTTTTCATTCTTGTTCTGTTGTCTGTTACAACTAAGTTATATGTAGAGAAAAATTTCTCACTCTCAGCGTTTAACATCGGCAACCAAAGATATTGAAGGGACTTTTCACAGAAAATGCGTTAAGAATCATCTTTTGCCTTCAATACCAGGAGTGCTGTTACTACATCTAATCTGTTATTGTTAGCAACATGGCTTTGCTGTTCAACAATGTCACAAAGCTCTTTGTAACAAAGAAGAAAATCAGAATCACAAGCAATACCACTGGGTTTAAGTGCATTTAGTTCTTTAAATGCTGACATTAGATGATTTAAATCTTGATTTAGTAACTAACCTAGAAGGCTCAAACGAATGATCTAAAGCTTTTATGGTTATATCATCAGTTTCTTTTGCCATAATGGAGTTCATGTAGACAAAGTCATACGGTAGCAAACTTTTAGATTCTCTTCTACTGCTTCTCTAACACTGGGATCCATATGATCTACAAGTGCTATTAGCCTGTTTCCAAAGTGACCACTCTTTAATATTTAACATTTGGCTTTCAGCGAGTTCATTGGGGATAAAGCAAAATGAGCTACAGGTTTTTGTGTAGATGGAAATTCTAATATTGGATCTGTTATAATTCTACAATTGTCAGAACTAAATGTTGCCTATACATTTACAATATTGCAGCACTTGACATCGCAAAAATGATCATTCAACAAATTTTTCGCAGGAACTAAAAGATTTTATTTTTTTAATAAAAGAAATCGACAATTGCATCAAAATAGTTGGCAATGTACGCTACTGAATTAAGCCAGCTAGACGAGCGTGTCAGTATAGGCAATGGGAACAGTTTAGTTTCTAAATCTGGGTGGTTTTCAGTGAGGTATTGTTTGTATTCACTTTTTAACTTTCGTGCATTTCGGAACACATTCCTAAGCTCTGAGAGACAATATTTTCATGTAGAGTAGCTTCCAAGAAGTTCAAACTTCTCAGTACCTTTGGTCAGCATAATAGAAGTTTTTTTGCTGTGCACGGTGTGGTATCCAAAAAGTAACATTTCTAGTTAGCATACGACAAAGAGTCCTCAGAATCACGGACCAGCCCGGTGCTGTGGTGTCAATTTATTGTTGCACTCCTTAGCTGTTTTTTTCAGTGCGCATGATGATGTCACTGTATTGACTTTCTCAAGTGCTACATTTTATCTTGCTTTCCTTAAGTTTATAAACATATTTTTCATGATTTCTAGCTTCAAGCTATGATGGCATGAATGTTACATTCAAGTTATATTTATCTAATTCGTAATACATGTAAATTTTCATAGGCAGACTAAAATTAATACAAATTTCCTCATTTATCGCTAAAAACATATTATTCTCAGAAAAAAAAGGAAAAATTCGCAAAAATTCACCAAAAAATTGTTAAAAACAAAAACTCTTGCCTTAGGTCAAAGTCCTTCTTAATGCAGTTAGACATAGAATTTTAAAAATAATTTTAAAATATTTTAAACATAAGATATTTAAAACTTAAGAGCATGAATAGTGGTAAGGAACTTAAGTATAATGGTAATTGAGATGCTCGTATTAAAATTAGGAAATTCGCTGCGCTCATTTTATGAATATACTTGTACTTACTCATTTAATAAATATCTTAATAACATACATTATAGTCTCGTCCGTAATATATTGTGACTTTGTGGGTTCGTAGAATTAAAAGTCCAATTTGCAGAAAATAAAAATCATTCTTTGTTTGCGTAGGAATACACTGTTCAATTCTCACGTAACAACATTACGTCACATACACACAGTCTACCAATAACAAACAGCGTTCAGTTTAAAACATTCCACAGCTGACTGTCGTGTTGCAACTACTCTCGTTACACCCAACTGACGCATCACTAGCCATGGCTTCTTTTTATACACCCATTCATGAATTCCAGACTGTTCTGTCAATCACTAGATTTTTCTGGAATAAACAAGGCATCTAATGACGTAATTCGAATATTCTATCACCTTCTAGAAACGTGAAACCCTAACTGGGCCGGCAAGTCTTTCACCTCTGTGATAACTATCCGTCTCTTGTTTATCGGCGCTATCGTTAATTGTCGGCGCTTTGTGAAACGCTAGCCGCCTATCAGTTCCTTTGTGTACACTAGCCGCGCGATCGTAAACTGCTTATGCAAGCTCTTTATTACCGTGAAACGTTATCCGCCGTTTGTTATCTAATTGCGCCGAAATTTTTATGTCCGCTGATGTGACACTATACTATTATTGCAGTGCAAATATTTCAAGTCTCTAGCTCATTGGAAATTAGTTTAACATCGATTGCAAAATTTGTACCGAACAAACTCGTGAGCGAGCTATTAAAAACGTTTTAAAAATCGTATTAGTTGCACTCACATGACCTTTTCTACCGCCTGTTGCACAGTGTTCTTACAGATGTTTATTCTTATATGTGCTTGGTATTGTGACTTTGTGGGTTAGTGAAATTAAAAGTCCGATTGCACCACTCAAAAATGTTCTTTATTTCCACCGAATTACAGTTGAACACTTGCCGATTACACAGAATTACGTAATGCACACAATTACAATTCACCGGTTCGTCCATTATAGTTCTAGTTGCACTCGTAATTACGTACACTCCTCCGACGCACGTACGCAGTCCGTCCCCTCGCTGGGTGCTCCTCACAGCTCCTCACCAAGAACTGACTGACTCAGTTCACTCACTGCAGCCCTTTTTATAGGAATATCGCCGTTTCTCGAAGCCTCTAGTTTCCGTGAATCACCGCGAAGGTTTCAGACGGCAGGGGAGGGGAGGAAAAGGCGGCCAGCGACAAGTGACACTTCCCTAATCATCCTCTCAGTTAGTGACTGAGATAGATGAGTGGGTGTGGCCCGTATGCCTCTGGTCCCTTCTCAGCTGTCGTTGGTCGGGCTTTCCGATAATTGGGTAACAGTATTTATCGAAATAAACGTTTGTACATATTGCTTTATTACATATTTCCTTATATATATACTATGGGAATACTATAAACTAAGTGACAGGTAAATGTTCCAAGAGGTAATTGCTGTTTCATGACTGACATTCCTTTCTCTTTGCATAGCCAAGATATAAGAAAACGACTACTATTTGAGAAAGAATGAATATGACCTCAATGTTGACGCTTCGAAGTATTTCAGACCTGAAGTGAGAAATCTTCGCGAGTCACTTATTTTGGTTGCATATTTTTTCATCCAGAGAAATAATTTAATTGATTCACAAAACAAAATAAGACCTGAAGCTTTCCTGGCGACGAATATGCTCAATTTCTTCTCGGGCAGCAAGCCAGGTGAAAAGACGATTAGAAATCGACGTTTCGGGAGCGTGCATCTCTCCCATCATCAGGATATTTAATAAATGTTATAACCACATCATGTTATCATCTTTTCACCTGGCTTGCTGCCCGAGTAGAATTTGAGCAGATTTACACGTTTATATCTAGAGCATTCATAACACAATACCAGATCTTTATTGTGAAATATGTGGTCCATTTGTTCTTCATGATATGATTTTATGGTTAGACAATTCGTATTCCACTGCATTACAATATGTTCTAAAAGTCTCCAAAGTAAAATCTGTTGCACCAATACTGTACTGTTAGAAAGTCACATGTAAATACCTTCAGGTAGACTGTTTTCATGATGGTCACAGTTTAGTGTCACGACATCGATGTCCAAGTTTCGTCCACTTGATACGGTGTATCCAGTAATAACCAGAGTTCTACAGAGGAAGCATTTGAAGATAATCTGAAATGTGTTATTTTCAAAGGCGTTTTCCTCTCGGATCAGAATGTAAAGTGCCCATATTTATTTTATGCAAATGTGATTAAATCAGAACGGGCATCACAAGGGGTGTGCCTTGCACTGGAAGAAAAAGAAGCAAAATGTTTTAGGTAGGCGTGTCTGCGAGTGAGGAAGGTCATTAACTGCTCACATTACCAACCTTATGCTCGCAATTTTCGTCTGTGCTAACAATAATTGCATTTCTAGCATATCTAATGCTTTAGGCAATAATACTTGGACTTAGAATTTTAAGATAAATATCTCTGATGTGGACAATAATTATAGATAAATACAAATCATCGCTTAAGCCTCATATACTTTTAGTAGAATGTACACAGCAGCCATTAAAATCCGCTCCAAAATTACATACCAAGGTTACAATGGACATACACGTCTTGAGGTGCCCTGTATAAAATATTTTTGTAAAAAGATCCTTATGTGTGTATGAGGACGTGTCCTTATAAACAACACAACTCAAGACAAAAATTACTTGAATATTTTTTATATTTGGTATTCAAGTTTAGCATGTTCCAAGGATGTAACACCAATATTTTTAAGAAAATCTTCCCACCACAAAGTACTCTTTATTTGCACAATTTCTAAAATGTTTGGTTTTATAAAAAATGACTAATGATTTAATATTACCACATGTCTAAGATATACTCGTATAACACGGCAGCTAATGTTACCCTTTAACAATTATTTTCACACAGACAGACAGACAGACAGAACACACACACACACACACACACACACACACACACACACACACACACACACACACACACACACACACACACACACACACAATCTAAGAAATATGTATGACTGTTCTTTTTATCTTACCGATCCTTTTCTTCCTTCAAGGTCATATCATTTTATCAATTTCATTCCTTACCTGTAACAGAGAAAATTAAAATCAGTTAAGTATATGCATTGTAAATAAAACAGGGAAACACTGGTGTTGAGAAATGAAATTCTAACAGTGTGATTATGTTATCTGTTCTAAAATTCAATACTTTAGGGTTCACAAAGCATCCATTTCTGGTGCAACCCTAACACTCGCAAGTGAACAACGAGTTCTTATTTCAGAAAACTGAAGATATATATTTGAAACATGAAACCAATAAATGGAAATATCTCAGAAATAGTTAACTTAAAAAAAAAAATGAATTTTATATATAAACTGTGTATTCTAACAAGACCTACAGTTTTACTATAGCAACATACCAGTTATGCAAGCCACTTTTTTTTCTTCTAAAAATGTCTATCTATGTATATAGATAGATTTTTCTTCTTTTCCTTATTTAGCCGTTTTTTTATTGTTTTCACTTATTTTACTATCTGTTTTCTGTAGTTTCACACATACACATATAAACACCCATGCCCATGGCGGTACTCGAACCCGCGACCCTCAACGCGGCTGAACGCCAGAGACATACGCCCTAACGACCATGGTAACGAGGGCCGGAAATGTGTAGTGTTTAACGCTCGCTTTTACTACATACAGGCGGTGACACTGATGATACTTGAGATGATGATGGAGCACCGGTGGAATGAGATGGCGGGGAAAACCGGAGGTCCCGGAGAAAACCCGCCCCAGCGCCGTGTTGTTCACCACAAATCTCACTTTACGGTCGCCTGAGATCGAACCCGGCCGTCTTGGTGAGAGCCAAGTGGTCTAACCACTGAGCCACGGCGCGGCCAACGAGGGCCCGGCCCACCTCGGTAGCGTAGATGGTAGCATGTCTGACTCATGTTCAAGAGGTCCCGAGTTCGAATCTCGGTAAGGGTGAGTTACCTGGATAAGGTTTTTTCAGGGGTCTCCCTTATCCTGAAAGACGAATGTCAGGTAACTCTAAGCTCTATGGACCCTGGGCTTATTTGAGCATCATTTCACCCATTCCATTCATCGTCCGATATGACTTAACGTTAAACTTGTGTTATTTTAATCAAATTCCTTAGTCTTTTTTTTAGGAAATCAAAATTTTCAAAAAGTATTTGATATAAGGAGTAGTTTGCGACGAGGTATTTTACTGAACATCTATGATTCGCAATCTTGGAAGTTGCTGAACTTAAATATCACCTTTGTGTTTAAGCTTTTGACTCATGCTTTTTACATACAATTACTTTGTTTGTTGACGATGCAGTAGATCAAGTCTACTGACAGGAGCTGTCGCTTTTAAACGCACTTTAAAACCATTGTTCTGGACCGGGTTTGATCCGGCGACTTTCGGGTTAGTAGAGCAGCTCCTAACCAACGAGCCACTCTCACCGAGTACTGTTTACAGATAGACACACATTTTACTTTTATTTAGGGGGCTGCAAAACGTATATTTCCAGTGAAATGTCGGTATTGAACTTGAAGGTGATATGTAGTAAGTTCTCTACCTCTATGTACGTGACTGGTAAGATGTTCTGCCATCGATATTTAATACGATTGTATATGCCGTGTGTTTGCAACATTATCTTGGATATGAAGGGCAAATGACCAGAGCCTTATCCTCCGCCCACAACATATGACCTTTCGTACAACCGGCAGCTCAGCTTACGTTATTGCATGTTTTGTACAAAAATGAAATTATCAACATTCACCTGTAATTAAAATAGCCCATTTAAATGCTAAAGGAATGGAAATATACATATGTCTTATAATTGGAGATAAACCTTCAACAATTTTCGATACTTTAAATATTTAAGTTTTGCATTATTGACAGTCCTTGCATTTAACATTAGATAAGGAATAAGAGTCGAGACCCTACCTTGTTGCCTCGCACTTGTCCCCAAAGGGTTATTGGAATATAGTTCTTGATGGTCCTTGACTGCGTTTCCTCTCAGTGAATGAATATAACATTCCAAGATTCTTCTGGGTAAATAAGCACGTGCGAAAGAATGGGAGAAATACTGTCTACCTACCACAAGAAGACAGGCGGGGCCTGAACAGGAAGATGGACTTAAAAGACTTATCTGCTCTGATAGTGGACATGTTTACTACGAAATGTGTGTATGAATGAGAGTGACAGTGCATATCGGTCTAATGCTCGTTTCAGTATTACATGGCAAAGCGAGGAAGCGTACGGGGAAAAGTTCCAAACACAGAGATGTTTACGTGAAGTTATCCCACATACATGGCGAGTCCAGTATATGTGCACAATCTTAAGATCCAATCTTTTCTGGACAGCAACTGTCATATATCGGCAGGCGCGAGAAATATATAACGTGATTCAATATTGTGACAAGGAGAAAGATGGAATCAAAATCGCTTTGTGATTCCTCAGTAGATACTGCTGATGAAATATACGTATATCCAATCAAAGTCAGTAGAACTGTTGTTTATCTTTCATTTCTATGACATATTTTGCATTTGTAACTATGTAGGGGTGGGGATGACGTTTGTGATGTAAACGAGAATTATGAATATGACGTTAATGTTATTTATATTTTTCATTCAGATTCAACATTAACTAAAAGGAGATTGTTTTATTAACTGCAATAATAATATCTAAAATTACATACACATAATTTTGTAAAGCTTGTCATTGTGATGTGGTTTATATCACGGCAGTGGCCTGTTTGTACAGACAATTTACGCTTCAGAAAATTAGTTGTATTACCATATACCACCTATAATTACAGAAACTATTTAATACGAAAAACTTTCCCTTAATGACATAGGGACATAGCGTGAGACATCTTTCAGATGATATAGATGACATGACGGAAGATTACTGATGACATATTTGACATTACGTCTTTGCCAGTTCAATAAATCACCTTTCTACTTATAGAAATTATTCCCGTTGTACAGACTGATCACACTAGAAAATTAGTTATATAACCGTACCTTCCTATAATTGCAAAAGTCATTTAATTGCAAAAGTGTAGTAACTAATTTAGTTGGTTTTCTCTCTTTTTTCCGTTATGAAAATTGCTGAAGGTAAGGACTATTTAGCTTCATTTTCATTGTTTGAAAAATATTACAATAAATAGTTACATGGATACATATTTAATGCATATATTATCATTAAGGTTATTTTTCACTATTGTGCACCCGTGTTGGCTATCCTTACATTTCGAAACACGCAACTCGCAAATGCCTAATTTGTGTTTCGTCCCTTTCTGTAGGCCAACTTACTAATATTTTACTCTTCTTATCAGCAGATAAGAAAACCATCGCAGCGATGGTCACTGAAGGTCAATACGCCAAAACGTTTTGTCGTAATAGCTTCAGTGATCTGTATTATGCATGGGTGAGTTATGTGACAACGGTAATGAACCTAGCAGCATTAATCACTATCGTATCCGGAAGGCAAGCATAAGCATCATACGGACAGCAAAGGTGATTACGTTATTCATTCCTCTACCTTACCATGTTGTGTTGGGTGGACAGTAGGGGTTCTTAAGTAATATGCAGCGCTATCTGAGTTGTAAATAAAGCTCAATTAGCCGAAGCACTGAATCACATTTTTGCGATAACCTGACTTGGTGACTCACTCCCAGTCACCATAGTCTGGTGACCAAAATCCGTGAATACCTAACAGGAGATAATCCAGCACAAGCAAATATTTGTTCTTTCCAATCGTGTTAGTCTGTGTTTCGTAAGTCACAGCCGTACCTACACATGTACCGTACGACAAGTTCATATAAATAATATTTTGTTTTACAGCAGCAATATTGAATAAAACGTGGGCGAAGTGTTCAACTATTTTGAGGTAGACACTACTAATAATAACAGAGTAGTGTGTAAAATATGCAGAAAAAAACATTTACGCTTGGTGTTAAGTCACAAAATACAACGAATTTCAAGAAGCATGTTACATTCATACACGGAGAGAAATTTAGAGAACCACTTTGAAAAGGCAATGCACAAGTTTATCGTCGCTGTCAGAACATAATGCCGCGATATCTGAAAATGAGAAAAATCAAAATTGGTTTGTATACAGAAAACTACTAATAAGAATACAGTTGAATGAACAAGCTATCGCCATTATAGGTTTTATATAAAATGAGTACCATGCTTGAAAATCAGTTACGAGAAATAGTGGTATCGTTCCATCAACAAGCGAACTGAAGCAGAAAACTATGAATTCTGTTCCAGAGGAGCAAATGTTAACCAGTTGTATCAGCTAAGAGGAGCAATCTGTGAAATATGGCAAAATGCATGCACCGCGAATCAGTGTGAACAGTGTTTTTTTTAGCCGAATATATAAAGTGTGGATGTAATGTTATATTAAGCGCATATACTAAACCTTTACAATCACATTCAGTACGTGATGGGTTAAAAACGGGGAGAAACTGCAGATCTGAAAAACTTAAAACGCTGAGAACAAAGTGAAGAACTTGGTGCGTGACTATATTAGATAAGTGATCCCAGGGCAGCAGCCAATCGAGTCCTGCGGTGCTGTCATATTGCGTTCTCCGTTAGTGAATGTGTCGAGCGCCAAATGATAATAAATGCTAATAAATACTATTTGCACTAAGACAGAAATTTAAATGTTTGAACCTACCTACCTTCCTACCATGAGGAAGGTAGGAACAATGTTTCCAACTTAACCGTAAAACCCAAATACTTTTAGCTCAAATAGTTTTCATAATAAAAATAAATAAAGGTACCAATGTATTATGACCTAATATTCACTGTGATGAACATTATTAGTTGGTGTGCATATAGTTGTAATTACTCAGAACTGAAATGTAAAGTATTGATGTGATGTGCTAACAGCAAGCCAAGGTGTTCATTAAATTCGAGAGAGAGCAAACAGTTCACTTCCTGTTAGCATGTAGAATGCTGTATGTGAAGAACGTTCACTGTCACATGATACGTTTATGTTTATGACGACTTCGTTTGCTTACTCTAGAGAGTTCAAATAGTACTATTCAGTTGTGTGTACTTCCGTTTATAAACCAAGGAATAGTGCAGCAATTAAATCAACTTGCAACTGAAATGAGAGACGAGGCAATCCGCCCTCTCTTATACTACTGCACTCTCTGTGCAAAGAGAATCTGTATTTCTAAAGTGACTGGCGTTCATCGAATCATTCACGAATAAATTGACGAGATAACTCAACAAGACTGAGTAAACAACATGAGACTTGCAGATAAACGACAAAAAGACTTCTTTTGGAAAGAAATAGCACGTAGCGAAATTTTGGAATCTATCATCAAACATTTCAAGATTCAGAAGATGAACACAGTGACAATGACGAATTATCCCTTGACGTAAATGACATTGACAGTTATATGGATGAGCCACTGACAGTTCCATTTTGATTAGGAAAACAGGTAATTCATAAACTACATTATAGCATTTAAAATATATAAATAATATGCGAATATTCATAATCCAATTTTGATTTTAACAACTGCATTATTATAGAAGTTTGTGTTCCCCTAAGACTAGTGCCATGGTGACTTACATTCTTCAGAATGGCTGCGAGAGAGAGGAAAATATAAAAAGAATGGGGTTAACGAGATGGCAACAATGAGCAGCAAACGCATCTCATTCATTGCAGTCCAGAACTCTTCCCATTTGAAAAATATAATAAATGAAGATAATTTGATTATGAACCTTTGCATACACTGCTCCGCGTTGCCAGGCGAATGCTGTGTATGTTAATTACGTCCCCCAAATTTCCTGTTTCTCCATTTCATCTCCAGTATCATTTCACATCATCTTTCATCTGATGATCTCTTTCAGGGTGGAAGTGTCGGCGGGTGTCTCGGCGTTGCATGGCAGGATGAAAAAATTGAAAAAATTCCTGCTCCTGTGGGACCGTCTTCGGTCTCCAAACCCGGTTTGGTGGGACCACTTCCAGACCACAGTAGGGTGGGATGCCGATTGTACTGGCCTGCTGGGGATTTCCAACTAGTAAAGTGCAGGGATCCTGTCCTCTGCATTGTCGTGGCTCCTTGGAACGACCGCCCTCTGTCTCCTCTCGCCTCATCCCCCCGGGGCAGCCCCACTTAGGGGCATATATACAATAGACCAAGTTTGAACCTCCGTGCCGAATCTCCTCCGTAGAGGAGATAATACAGTTTAATGTTGTATGCTGTTGCAAACGATTTAAGATAAACCACTGCTACAAGGTAGATGCTATGAAAGTAGTAAGCTAAATATTATAATATGCTATACTTCACACGATCTACTAAGATGTACTGTAGGCTACAGGGTTCTTCATTTAAAACCTAACGGAACACATGGCGTTTTGCCTCTCCCGTGACCTCGCTGGATTCCCAACTACCGGCTGCCGCTTTGCGTGGGGTCTAGCGGTATACAATCCACTCGGCAGTATTTACCGGCCACGATGAACAGGCGCTTGACTGTAGAGCAATGCACTGTCATGTGTAAATGATATTATAAATGGGAATCGCTAAGGTGTGTTCGCACAGAATATATTCAAACGCTTTCTGGTGATGTATCTCCGTCCAGATTTACAATTTACGAAATTGCGAAGAAATTAGAAACCTCTGATTCCGGTCTCAACAAACAAAACGAAAGCGCAAACGTACATTATTAACAGAGGAAAAGTTACTCGACATAGGCGCATGTTTTGAACGTTCACCAACAAATCCAACCCAAAATTAACAGAACAGTTAGGAATTTCAGAGTCTTCTGATCATAGAACTACAAAATTATTTAAACTAAAACCGCTTAGGTGTACAAGTATTCGTGCTTTACAAGAAGATGACCCAGTATGAGAACGCATTAAGGTGAATGGCTTCTTTCATCAGCGAATGACGGTTTAGTAGTTCCACAGCTTCTCTTCTTTTCCGATGAAGCGTAGTTCCACCTCAGGGGTCGTGTCAACTCTCATAACATACTGTGACTCTCGTGGTTTCGTAGAATTAAACGGCCGAGTTGCAGAAATTCGAAATCTCCTTTATTTTTGTAGAAATACTCTTATAGATTACAGCAGCATTACGTTACATACACCATCAGTCTACCAAGGTCGATCACAATAACAAACAGTGACAGCAGATTACATCCTTAGCTCTCGTTACAACAACATATCTGGCTATACCTCATTTCACAACACTGTTTCACATTACAAAAACTCTTGTTACACAACAACTGTCCTTCTGGCGTGTCACAATCCCTTTTATATCTCCATTCATAACTCGAGAACCTTCTCGAACAAACAAGAAAAACAACCACTCTCCGTCAATCGAGATATATCTAGAAACTTCCAGACACGACATCCTATTAGTGTCGGCGAGTACTTTATCTGAGGTAACATTGTTTGCCGGCTTTGTAAACACTCGCCGCGCTATCGTTAACTGCTTATGCAAGCTCGTGAAACATTATCCGCCGTCTATTATCCATTTGTGCCGAAAAGTTTATGCCCAGCGCCGCGACACAGCTCCCTCCTCAAGGCTGGTCGTCCCAAACAGCACCATCGTAGCGGGCCAGACGATCCAGGAGTACCACCAACATCTTACCGTGGGACACCTTCTGGATGCGATAGACCACGTCGTTAATCCTCTTCAACACCCGGTACGGTCCTTGCCATGGCTGCTGGAGCTTCGGGCATCGTCCTTTTGTCCGGGTAGGGCGGTACAACCAGTCTAGGTCACCCTGCGGGAAACCTCGGCTGTTGGCTTGCCTGTAGTATCGGGTCTTTATGCAGTCGCTCCCCTTCTGGATGTTCTGACGAGTCATCTCATGCATGTCGTGGAGATGGTCCACCAGGCTCTCCACATACTCGGATGCTGGCAGTTTTGCGTCCATGGGATTTCCAAAACCTAGATCACAGGGGAGGTGTAACTCTCGACCGAACATTAAACTTGCTGGCGTCATCCCAGTGGTGTCGTGTGTTGACGAGCGTGAGGCCAGTAAGAACAGTGGCACCTTTATGTCCCAGTCTCGCTGATGGCTGGCCACAGCCTTCCTCAGGTGTTCTTCGAAGGTCTTGAAGTAACTACCGACCATGCCGTCCGACTGTGGATGTAGGGGTGTTGTGCGGGTCTTGTTCACCTCAAGTCTTTTTAGTGCCTCCTTCATCAGGTTGGATTCAAAATTGGTGCCCTGGTCACTGTGGAGCTCTAACGGCACCCCAAATCGGCAGACCACTTGCTACACAAGGCAGTCCATGATTGTCTTTGCCTCCTGGTTCGGAATGGCAAACACCTCCGGAAACTTGGTGAAGTAATCCCCGACCACCGTCAGGTACTCGTTGCCTCGGTCGGACACAGGGAATGGTCCAGCTGTGTCGGCGGCGAACTTTTCGAACGGCGCTCCAACGTTGTACTGCTGCATGCGACCCCGGCTCCTAGTTGGGGACCGCGACTCGCCGCGCACATATGACCTTGATGGCACCATCTCTCAGCGTCTGCTCGGAGACTCAGCCAGTAGTAGCGCTGTCGGAGTTTGTCGATCGTTAGGTTTTCTCCCAGGTATCTTCCTGAAGTACCAGCGTGCACTTCCTCCAAGACTTCCGGGACCTTACTTTGGGGAAGTACGAACTGCTCCCTCTGCAACTTTCCATCAAGTGATTCCCATACCCGGAACAGCACGCCCTCTCTTGTCTTCAATGATTTCCATTGCGCCCAGTACGACTTGTAAGTGGCGCTCTTCGGTGCGATGTCCTCCCAAGTTGGCTTGTCCCTTCCTCCACTTCTCTCAAGATTGGCCGCAAGTCTGCGTCTGCCAGCTGCTCCCTCCTCAGCCTATGCTCCTGCGCTATCCCAGCCATCCGCAGGCACTGCAGTGACTACTCGGACTGCTGCGGCGCGCTCCTTCTCTTCCATTCTTGTTCATTGGCCGCACTCCTCTGGACAGGGTCTTCGAGACATGGCGTCTACGTTACCGTGAATCTTCCCTTACGATGTTCAGAGGTGAATTAGTACTCCTGCAGCCTCTGGACCCAACGTGCTGTCTGGCCTTCCAGGTTCTTAAAGCTCAATAGCCAGGTTAGGGCGAAATGGTCAGTCCTCAGGTGGAATGGCTGACCGTACAGGTATTTGTGGAAGTGCTCCAAGGTCTCTACCACCGCCAGTGACTCTCCCCGGGTGACGCAGTAGTTCTTCTCTGCCTTGGATAGCGTCTTGCTGTAGTAGGCTATCACCTGCTCGTGGCCGTCCTAAACTTGCGATAGGACGCCTCCCATGCAATGGTCGCTGGCGTCGATGTCCAATAATGAAAGCGCCGCCTGGCTGTGGAAATCCCAAAAGAGGAGCACTGCACAGTTTCTTCTTCAGGTGTTGGAGAGCGTCCTCCGTCCACACATAGGGTCGCTGTTCCTCTGTCAGGCGGGTAAGGGGTTTGGCGATGTTGGAGAACCCCTTTATGAAACGGTAGAAATAACTGCACAGCCCCAGGAAACTGCGCAATTATCGCTTATCCTTTGGCCGAGGACAATCTCTCACAGCCTGGGTTTTCTCCGGGTCTGTGGCCACTCCGGTTGGTGAGACTATGTGGCCCAAGTAGTTGACTTCCTTGCAGAGGAGCTGAAACTTCGCGTTCAGCTTCAAGTTGGTTGCCTGCAGTCTCTGCAACACCTTGCTTAGGTTGTCGAGATGGTCTTCGAACGTCTTACCGACGATGATGATGTCGTCCAAGTATAGCAGGCATACGTCATATGTCAATCCTCTCATTACTGATTCCATGAGGCGTTGAAATGTGGCTGGTGCATCGCAGAGGCCAAAGGGCATAACTGTGAACTGCCAAAGCCGTTGGCCTGTCGAGAATGCAGTCTTTCCCTTGTCCCTCGGGTCTAGAGCCACCTGTCAGTAACCCAACTTCAGGTCCAGGTTCGAGAACCACTGTGCACCAGCTAGTGTGTGCAGGGTGTCGTCAATCCGGGGTAAGGGGAAACAGTTCTTCCGGGTGACAGCGTTCAGCTTCCTGTACTCCATACAGAAGCGTAGCTCGCCGTTCTTCTTTGTCACCAGAATCACAGTGAACCACAGGGGTTGCCGAATAGGCCAGGCGTCTCCGGTGTCGATGCGGTGCAGCACTTTATCCGTCCAGCCGTAGTCACTGTCGTCTTGGCTGAAGACCCGCTGGTACCGCCTCAGTAGGTGTCGAAATTTCTCCAGCTGTTCTGAGGTCAGGTGGTCGGCCGCCCTATCCAGAAAGCCTTCTAGCCGGGGCTCCAGGTGTTGCGTCGGCATCAGCTCCTGTGTCTTGTCAATAGATGTCACGCTGACCACGGCTCGCACGTCCCCAGCTCCGTTCCGGCCTGGACGTCGTGATCGGTGTCTGCCAGGTTGAGCGGTCTCACTGGCACCTCCTCTCGGCACGGCAATAATGTCCTGGCTACACAGACTCCGTGCACAGGCGTCATCTGGTCCAGCATCATGTTCTAGGCCCGCTGGCCTTTCAGTCGCGCCGTCACCACCACCTCGCTTCTCGCGGGGACAACCACGTTTTCCTTTAAGATGACCCTGCAGATTTCAAGGCGCTCTTCGGGTTGCCGGAGTATGACATCTTCTCCATTGAGCCGTAGGGCCCTCCTGCCGACGTCAACCGTCGCCTCGTGGCTCCTGAGGGCATCCAATCCCAGTATCACCTCCTCAGCCACCTTCCCGACGAACACTTATTGACGCACAACACTCCGTCCCAAGGTGAACTTCAGCAGGGCCTGCTCCACTGGCAAGGCGTCACCCGATGCCGTCACAAGCTGGTATGGTCAGCTCGGCTTCCTCGTCGGCAAACCCTTGGCCATATCAGGTCTAATGATGGTGACGGCCGCCCCAGTGTCTACCAGCACGCGGCATGGCTTCGCCTTTACCCAACCGTCCGCGATGAGGCTCTCATCCATACGCTGGCTGACGGCGCGCAGTTTCACTCGAGGGAATGGTGGTGATGGCGCCGACGTGCCCCTCTCCACGACGGGCCTAACTCGTTCTTCCGGCTCCTCTTCCTGGTGTCGGCTGTCTCTCTTGGGTATCCCAACTGGCCGCACCCGCAACACAGGCCACTAGGTCTTCGCCGGCGTCCCTCTTCTGGTCTTCTGTCTCCGGTGTAGCGCACACTCCTCGTTCTCGACGTCGGCATAGCTGTTGCCTTGGCCACCTCCATCCTTAATGCTGACGTTAGCGTCTCGTGGATGGTTTTGTAATCGCTGAGCATTAGGCGCTGACGAATCTCCGTGTCTCGTACCCCGTCAGCGAATTTGTAGGCAGCTTCCATGGATACGAACTCTGGTGGGCGTTCGACTAGGGCCTTGCTAGCCAGTCGCTCAACTGCCCGGGCGAACTCCTTCAGCGTCTCACCTGGATGCTGTGACCTTGCCTTTAGCTGGCTGCGGTACGCTGCGGCTAAGCGGTGGTTTCCAAAACGATTCTCCAGGGCCTCCCAGATGTCCTTGGGCGCCGCCGTTGCCTGTACCGCGTTAAGGACTTCCGCGGTGACCACTTGTTGTGTTTGGCCACCGTGTCGAATTGACGGCAGAAGACTTCGGAAGTTGTCACGCCGTCGTATTTAGGAGGTTTGACGCGCGCAGATGTGTCGCGTCCCGACGCGTCGACCTTTAAATCCTTTAACCTCCTGCTGACGACGTTCTCCACCATGGCGTTCAGGGACTTTGCGTTGCTGTCAGCCTTTCCCTCCAGCTCGTCAACGTGGCTCGCCAGATCTTTGACGCGCTCGTCCACTTGACCCATCCGCTTGCCGAGCTCTGTAACGTCATCTCTCACGCTGGTCAGCTGCTCTTCGAACTTTACGACGAGGGCCTCGTTTTCCGCTTTCATCTCCGTGGTCAATTCGGTCATCTTCGCGGTCAGGCTGTTGTTTGTGGCTTCCATCTTCTCGGTAAGGTTATCGTTAGCTGTCTTTGTTTCCGCTCGGCGGCCAGGTTGTTATTTGCCGCCTCCGTCTTTGCTGTTAGTTCCGTGGCCAGGCTATTATTTGGCGCTTCTGTTTTCGCAGCGAGGTTGTCATTTGCTGCTTTCATTTCCAAGGTCAGTTCGGCTTTCATTTCCATCATCTTCTCCAAAATCTTTTCCAATGCAGCGTCCATGGCTGTAATGTTCGGTGATGTTGTCCAACTTCCTAACACCCATTGTGACTCTCGTGGTTTCGTAGAATTAAAAGGCCGAGTTGCAGATATTCTAAATGTTCTTTTTTTTTGTAGAAATACTCTTATAGATTACAGCAGCATTACGTTACATACACCATCAGTCTACCAAGGTCGATCACAATAACAAACAGTGACAGCAGATTACATCCTTAGCTCTCGTTACAACAACATAGCTGGCTATCTCTCATTTCACAACAGTTTCACACTACAACAACTCTTGTTACACAACAACTGTCCTGCTGGCGTGTCACAATCCCTTTTATATCTCCATTCATAACTCGAGAACCTTCTCCAACAAACAAGAAAAACAACCACTCTCCGTCAATCGAGATATATCTAGAAACTTCCAGACAAGAAATCCTATTAGTGTCGGCGAGTCCTTTATCTGAGGTAACATTGTTTGCCAGCTTTGTAAACACTCGCTGCGCTATCGTTAACTGCTTCTGCAAGCTCGTGAAACATTTTCCGCACATCTGTTATCTATTTGTGCCGAAATGTTTATGCCCAGCGTCGCGACAATACTGAGCCTCTGAAAATCCACATCGCGTTCAAGAAATTCCTCTTTAAATGATCGGTAAGTTGCAGTTTGGTGTGCTGGTAGCACTATGCTCATAAACGGTCCAATATTCCACAAACATACTGTAAATGCAGAGAGGTACCGAAATGACATTTTGACCCCAGTTTATCATAAACTAACAAGAAGAAGAGAATTCATATGCGTGGTTTCAACAAGATTGTGGTACCGCTCATAGAGCAGAGGAATCCACGAATGAAAGGGAATAAATAAAATAAAAATATATGAATAAAATAAATATATAAACATCAAAATAAAATAAATTAGGGAAGTGTATGAAGATACACTGTTGCATGACTCTCTCGGTCCCTTATCCATCAGCGCGTGAATGTTACTTGTGGGGTGATCTGAAAGATAAAGTTTACGAGACAGATCCTCATAAGTATATTGGAAGAACTGTAACAAAATATTAGAAATGAAATCGGAAACAGTGGCCCAACCTATTCGCATGAATCAGAGCGTGTTCTCCCGATATTATGCTTGTTTAGCCGAGGGTGTACATTTCCAGCATCTGCTACAAGGTAAGAGTATTTATTATACGTGCTTTACGTGCGGAGTTTATGTAGGAGCAACGCCGGCTGTGGCACACCCAATCCACACAGGCGAAATGTCGTGCGTCCGTTAGGTTTCAAATTTAGAACCCTGTACTAAGAACCTGCGGAAATTCCTCACGGATTCAGCTGGAGCTGCCCACAGAGGACGATCAACGTGCGACTAAACATGAGAAGGAAATGCAATGGACGGGAAAGATATCACTCCAACAATAGTCCAGCTAAACCAGCGAGCTTTTTCTGTCAGCAGTGCCGGTCGGTGAATTTTATAACAAGGGAAGTACTTATAAAAACTACTACTATTACCATTGCAACTGATTTTTTCTGCAACAAATACAATTACATCCACTACTCTTTCTGCTACCACCACTACTAATATAATAATAATAATAATAATAATAATAATAATAATAATAATAATAATAATAATAATAATAATAATAATAATAATAATAATAATAATAATAATAATAATAATAATAATAATAATAATAATAATAATAATAATAATAATAATAATAATAATAATAATAATAATAATAATAATAATAATAATAATAATAATAATAATAATAATAATAATAATAATAATAATAATAATAATAATAATAATAATAATAATAATAATAATAATAATAATAATAATAATAATAATAATAATAATAATAATAATAATAATAATAATAATAATAATAATAATAATAATAATAATAATAATAATAATAATAATAATAATAATAATAATAATAATAATAATAATAATAATAATAATAATAATAATAATAATAATAATAATAATAATAATAATAATAATAATAATAATAATAATAATAATAATAATAATAATAATAAATAAGCCTAATTAAATTTTCTTCCTTCACTTGAAAACCAATTCAGTCCGTCTCTCCTTTTTGGTAAATTCATCTTTCACTAATCTGTATAATTCCTCGTCATTTTCGGATAATTTCAGTTTTAGCAGGTGTTTTTTTTTTTTTTTTTTTTTTTTTTGGATAGCCAGCACAGAAAAGTTCTTTGTCGAGTCTTTGCTGACCTTCTGCAGTAAGTATGAATTCGATGAAGCGCCGAAAAAGAATGTTGGGCACTCGCGTTGGGCGCTGGGATTATGGAAATCTGTGCACACAACTTGAGTTCACAAAAAGCGGACGATGACAAACCACTAGATTTTAAATAAATCATTAGTTTTTGAACTTACATCGACAGGTACTCATTTGAGGTATACGGTACACTGAGTTCACTTCTAATGCGAGCCAAGTCAAAATACTGACCATAACTTTCTTCCAGTGAAAAGAATGCTTCTTCAGGAAATTTGTTTATAATATTATTTTGGTCAATAAATTGTACAAATTTAACTTTTTCTAAACCTTAAAACCTAATATGAATTAGATTTTGTATATTATGAAATATTTCACAATAGATTCGGCTTTGATCTTTTTAGTCAAAGTCATTGTTTTGACATTATATTTTCTTTGGCAGTTCGTAATTCTCATTACATTTATCCAATATTGTACCAAATTCGTTTCTCTTTTCTTTTAGAATGACTTTTGTTTCCCTTACTTAGGCAGTGCAATAATTTATATCAAATACATTTGTCTGCAGAATATCAGAAAGAGAATTAGTTAAGCAAAATATTTCACTGAAAATTAAGAGAAGAAAGTTGAATTTGAAATCAGAAATAACAATGCTAACACCTCGAGCTTCGTGATAAGTTTCACTATCGCATTGATTTTCACTGTCGAAAATGTTCTCGAATAACTGAATTAATTCTTCTTTATGTTTCCGAAAAGTTCAACCAGCCTTCCATTATAATTCCATCATGTTGGACATACTTTGGGAAACCCTTTTTTCACCTCCGTATCTAATTCAGCAGTTTTTGTAGATTTGGAGAAGAAAGAAGACAAATTACTTAGGGCCACGAAAACAATTGCATTCTTTTATGTTGGGTGTTGTCTGAGAAAGGACAATATTCAATGTATGAGCAAAATAATGGATAAATAAAAGCAAAATTATATTTTTCTTTTACTCTTTTCTGTAAATCAGTACCTTCCCCCGACATCACTGCTGCTCCATCATAACACTGAACGACCAATTTAGAGCCACATTTAAATTCGTCCATCATATGGAATACGCATTCTGCTAGCGCCTTGGCACTGCGATCTCTGCTTACAGCTGTAAAACCCAGAAACCTTTCTTGTACCTTTCCATTGTCAGATATCAGTATTATAACAGTTAAGAGTTGAAGGTTTTTTCTTCTTTTTTTTTAATTTACGTCCTCCAACTTTAAGTCACATCGGACGAAGAATGGAATGGGTGAAATGATGCTCAAATGAGCCCAGGATCCATAGAGTTTAGAGTCACCCGACATTCGTCTTTTAAAGATAAGGGGAAACCCCGGAAAACCCCGTATCCAGGTAACTCACCCTGACCGAGATTCCAACTCGGGACCTCTTGAACGTGAGGCAGACACGCTACCATCTACGCTACCTAGGCCGACAAGAGTTGAGAGTGAGCAGGTATATCAGTGGTTTTATCAATATCTGCTTCAAATGCAGACTGAAATATTTCTTTTTTATTTTATTCAATAACACCGCCACGTACTGCAATAATAAGGTCATTGACAGACCCGAGAACACAGTAACTTTCTGTAAATGACATGCTAGAGTGTCATCATACTTGCTTAAAACAGCATTTCAATATAATTTCCATGGTCCGCAGAATCTTTGTCGGTATGCCCTTTGAAGGAAAGTTCTTGTCTTGCCAAGTATACTACATTAATGAGACGTTAAATAACTTTTCTGTTATTTCTGACAATTTCATTATGTCTTATTACTTCAAGTTTCCACTGCTCATCTAATTTAAAATCTCTCCTACAGGTGCAGAAAGTGGTGAGTAGAATTTTAGCCGTGATATGTGCTTGTGGTTGTTGGTGAAACTGAGTTGCTTTTAGTGGATTAATTCATATCATTGAAACCTGAAGTATTCCAGACACCCTTCTTATCTGAGAATAAAATGCAATACCAACAAGGTTTTAATGTTTTCTTGCAACCAGAAAACATTTTTTTTTTTTTTTTTTTTTTTGTAGAGCTTGAATTGAAATGGCGTACACATCGTTTTGTCTTGGTTTTCACATCAGTTAACTCAGACATAGGTCTGCCCCCCCCCCCTCAGAATTTAAGGCCACCTTTTCTTCAAATCAAATTGAACTCATTCCCCGCTTTAGAATTGTTTCTAACACGCAGTCACATGTTTCTCCCTTCCGTCTCTCGCTACTGTCAGTTTCCATTCTTGTCACTCACTGACTGGCCCACATAGTCCTGCAGTCCCTCAGCGTGGAGAATGAAGGCTCGGCATGCATTCCCTTCGCAATCTGTGAAGAATAGTGATCTATATAAACTTTGACAATTATGTTTATAAGGGAAAAATAAATACATAAATTTAATTTTACTTATTTACGTTAATTTGGCATGATAGTATGAGGTTCCAAATGACGATGAAAAGAATAATGAAAACAATTAGAAACACCAGAAACTACACTTTACAAGTATGTGATTGGAATGAACAGACACATTTCATTCCCTTTGTCACATGAGGCTCCACGAAAGATTCCGACTTCAGGTTCGGAGCAGATCAACTACATGCATATGTGAACTATCTCCATGCCGTGCCGTCTGATAAATTTATCGCAGAACATCATATTACAATATATGCAATATAGAAAATACGTTATCACATTCATACAACTGATGAAAGTGAATTTTAAACTAAATATATTATTCCGAAGATAAAAGAAAAACACTTTTATCGAAATGGAAAGGAATGAGTCATTCCCTTCATTCCATTGACGGACCGCCACTGTCTGTCGGTAGTAACTTAAAGCTACATTTGGCAATTGCTCATATACAGAGACGTTCCAAATTAAAAGAGATCCTGAGTTGGAATCTTCATTACCCGATATCGTTACTGCCAGGTTTTCTCTTGTCCCCAAAGGAGTTTATTCGTCAACTGATGCTATCGTTTACTCGGTTAAAACATGTTGAACTATGTGCAAAATCGCGTGTGTTGTTACACTGTAATCTGGACCAATGAAATACGTTGTGTCTCTGACGGCGGGAGGAAGAGAGGCGTAAGGTGTGAGGATACTGCACAGGGCACGCTACCAAAAGAGGGAACGCTACGAATTGAAACTCTCGTGCCACCTACCCTCTTCCCCAGAGGACGAGGACTTAGAGCAAACTCCCGCCGACACTAAAAGAGCCAATCACTGAAGCAGAGGGAGAGGGGGTTGTGATTATCCTTCCTAGCAAAGTTTGGCCACAGGAATCGAATCACGACCTCACGAATGTGAGCTCAGGCGCTACCGATTGAGCCTTCCCATTCCATTAGCATGTGCTCCATTCATGTGGTTTTCTCTACCCTTTAACTTGTATTATTTCCTAAACACACCATTCCAACCAAAGTTTATATCACAAGAAACAACTGAATGTCGACTGTATACTTAGGATTTATAACGGTTATTTCGGATGCCATAACAATAAATTGTGTTTGGATGAGTAGAGCCAGACTTTGAACTTCAATGCCATAGCCGGGTTTTGAACCACGGAGACAGGGAGATCCGCGGTTCAAATCCCGTTATGCAATTGAAGTTTTCAGTCTGGCTCTACTCATTCAAACCTTAGAATACACACAGTATGGAACAAATTAACTTCCAATAAACTGCGTGTTTGACAGATACCAGTTCTTGCATAGTATATTTTTAACTTTTGCCAGATATACAGTATTCCCCTAAAATAAATTCGATATGTACTTTTTATTTTTCACCCAATTGTTTTAAAAGTGTGGCATTTTAATAAACTATACAATATCTAAACTAACACCTGCCAGTTCCTCTGAAACGTGTATAGTTTATTGGTAAATGCGGTTGTCATGTTTTATGTGTTTACTTTTCCTGCAGGTGTTTCAAAACCAGTCCATTTGCACCATATACTTATTTGCCATTCCGAAAGGATTATATTTATGTTTTTAAAGCATGGGGTGGGGGTGAACATTATCACGTTGTTAAGAAATGCAAATAGCACATCATAACTTTCACTGTCCTGAACTCGATTACAGCTATTTTGGCACCTTCTCCTTCTCTCCATGCATGGCATTTCATATTAATATTAACACCTTTCAACCCACACATCGATAAATGGCATTATTAACATATGTGGTTCTCGTGTTCCTTCTTCTGTAAAACTAGCGATGTTATGAATAGATTTATAGTTTCTGTACTTCGTCTCATTTTCTTTAGAAAGTGTCTTATACACAACAATAACTTTTTTTAAAATATTCAGTGGGTTGCACTGAAACTGAGTTAAATCCTAGAAACATAGAATATTAATAAACTGTACTCCAATAAATGTTAAAAAGCTAGTAAGTTGTACTCACATGACTTGCCTACTGTTATACAAACTATTCTTACAAACACTTATTGCTCTATTTCAGGTTAATCAAATAAACATTATCTTATTGAAGGTAGAAGGGAATACAGTGGTCTCAGTGATAGGAAATATTTTAAAAACCAGTCACTCTGTGATGACGTTCCTTCCCTTGTATGATCGAGAGATAAAAAGTGTGATGTATTGCACTCATATGACTTTCTCTACTCCTGTACAAACATTTATCCCTCTATCTACTTCATGTTAATCGAAATAAATTGTATGTTATTGATAGTCTGGCTACTCAGTTGTTAGTTGTTCTGTGTACGTTGTCATCATATACAATCATTTTAGTTTTAGGCATCTTTCACCAACTTTTTGAAAAACCTGCGGTAAACAGACATTTGTGTACCAATCAGTACAACCATTTTCAGATGCTACAGTAGCAATATGAGCCGTTTTAGAACAGCCATCTTCTTGCAACCTCTGCGAATTGGTCCTACTTTGTCCCAATGTTCAAAATAGCTATTAAGCCGATTGACTTTACTTTTTTTAAATATCATTACCATAAATCCACGACACATCACCAGTAAGGCATTCCGAACAAAATTTGACGTACCATGTTGGAATTTTTACAAAGATTTTCTGCACCAATCTATACGCTGTTTTGGATCGGGAGTCAGTTTATGTGGAACCATTTGATCACAAAGTTGTGGATTTGATTCATACCAATATCCAATAAATTCATTGCTCCGTCAATAATTGCTCGAACAGCTGCTACATTTTCACCAGTAGCAGTAAACCTTAGGCTCTTTATGAAATTTATCACTAACAAAAACACAATCTCTTTAGAATCGTATCAATAATAGATTATTGCTTCCTCATCAAATGCATTTCTAAGCCGATCTTCACGTTGTTTAGTGTTAATGATTTAAACTTATATAAAAAAACCATAGCCCAAAAATGTTGTCTACTCAAATCCACCTTTAAATGACGATAATTAACAAACTCTCAGAGTAAATGGTACTAATTACACGGCAATGAAGCAGCAAAACAGAAAGTACGGTCCAATATAAGTAAATGTCATTTGTTTTTAGAAACATGGCATTCTGAACTGTTTAAGTTGTTCCTTTGTGAGAAGAGTGAGGAAGAAATCTGCAGTGTTAGTGTAGCAGAGGAAGATATGGTAGAAAGCTGGACAAGGTGAAAGGCCGTCCTCATTAGCAAGGTTCCCTCTTGTTGCACAATCAGATCGTGATCGCTTGGGGCACATTTGGACGACCAGCCGTCTGCTGCACCAACCTGCTGCTCTAAATGAATCACCTCACCTCATGTGTACCCTTCATTGGAAAGCATTCATCCCCATGTAGCTTTGACATAAATCACGTGTTTTAACGACTTCTACATTCTCTGTGTATTAAGATTTTGTCTATCGCTTACAGTTTATTAGTTGTATAAAAGTCTTGTAGAGGACCTTCAAACATGATACCAAAACATTCAAGATATGCATTTTATTTGTCATGAAAAGATATCAAAATTTGGTATATTTTAATCGATATCTTTAGAAACATTTTTGAGGAAATGAAAATGTTCCATATAAGGGATAGTTCAGGATAGAGGATTGTTTTGATCATGTCTCATCCTTGGAAGATGCTCAACTTATAATTTTTCGTTCACAGACACCAAGGTCCTTGAAACAGTTATTTTAGATTTAATTGTATTTAAAATTGTTTGTGATTATATTAGATAGGGAACGAGGCTAAAAGGAACAGTTGAAAGTGAGATAGTTACCAGAGTGATAAACGGAAAGTGAACTAAATATTGGAAATGATTTAATAACGATAATAATATTGTAAATTCTAAGGAAATTTTATTTTAATGTTAAATGCTGTAAAATGATTTAAAGGAGTAATTGTAAAATATCATTAAATATAGAAACAAACATTGTTCAAAAGAAATGTGACGTGGACCAATGAAAAATGAATGCAACATTATTATAATTGTTTTAAAAATATGTAGCAACATTTGCACAAGTGCCAAGTTCAGTTTTTCGATTAATAATTTTCAGTTTTTTAAATAAATCAAGATTTTATTTCGAAAAGAAAATAATATAAATTATTTATTTCGCTAATAAATCCATCATCACTTCTCATCCGCGACGACAACAAGAGCTCAACTTGAGAGGAGAGCTGCTGCGGTAGAAATTTCCAAAATCCATCGTTAGTGGGAACGTCGGGTCCGGAATACAACAACGTACGTATGAAACATTTTTGTTTCATAGAGATTCCCAGCTTGGGGCTTCGAGAGCATCACCGTAGTATCGCATCATCATCTCTTCATCGCCATAAATTTTTGTTTCATCCTTTTCCTCTTTTCTGGGAGGGAGTTTAGGGGTTCTCAAAATACGGGTTTCCAATGGAATCTCGCTATTGAATTGTTAGGTGGAATGTGGAGTTACAACGTTTATCGTGGCATGGCATCGCCTCTGAAGTGCGTAGAGCAATCATCTGGAGGTCGTTTGTTAACAATACCAGCCGTGTCAAATTAAAAACACTCTCAAACCTTAAGTAACACACGTCTCAGGAAAGTTTAAATATCTCACTCCACGAAGTCCTTTTGTCTTAACCGATGGCCACATCTGGGAGGTCAAGGGTTCGATTCCCGTAATCAATCTGCCTGACCGACTAGCCTTTTTACGTTTTTCCAAGGTCGCTAAGAAGGTTAATTACATCCTCCCTCCATTTCACTTCACCTTTTATCCTGGTTGTCTGTTCCATGGCAGGGAATTTGCTGTCTGTATATCCTGGTCCTCCGGATCGGAGGAGGTCTCCGGATTCAAGAACTGTATGAGAGGAAAGGGAGCCAATTGTACTGAGTTCAGATTTGTATTAGTTAAGGACCCTGTCGTCTTTCTTCCGTTCGGAAGTTGTAGGGAGGTTATAGGAACGCCATGGGTAACAATTGTAAAAGCCTCTTTCTTTATTTTTTAGACGAACAAAATATATTAATTTCTCTTTCATACTAACCGTGTGTAGGACAAGGTTTGGATAGAAATAGTTAGATGCATAGTTGGGATTTGAACCACGAATCAGCCGGTCTCCGCCTGGCTGCTCTTAACCATTTAGCTACAATGGCAACGTGCCAACATGACATTAAATTCTCCAACTGACTCGCATTTAAACCATATACCATAATGGCGACATACAACGTCTAAGTACTTTAAGATCCCGGCTATGGCACTGAATTGTTCAGTCTAATTATTCCTATACAAGTACATCATCTTAATCTGCAGACCTTTCTGTCACTTTTTCAACATAGTCTTCATTTCTTTGTACACATTTTAAGAATATCCTTACGATAAAACTCTGTTCCAAGTGATATCATTTTAAGGCGTTTTGTTTCTGGCTCGTAATAATGGAACCAACTTTCATCGTCTGCTACAATACTCGTCACAAAATCACCTTCGTCTTGAAGTCACTGAAGAAGTCATGAGTAAGCGTAGGCATTCACGGCCGGAGTTGGTATTTCTAGAATAACCCTTCGGGCAGATTTACCATGGTATGCTACAGTATGAGGGTCCTAATTTCTCTGAAGAAAGTTTCGTGGATGCTCTTCGGTCAATAAACGTGGGGCCACAAACTTATCGATAACGTAAGTTTTTACACTGCACTGTGTCCTACTGACGTCTGTCTTCTCACTGTTGTGCTACGTGGAGACAGTTCGAGGGCGACCATCGTTGAAATGTTTCACCTATCTCTAACACTACACATATCTCCATACGCACGGCCAATGTGCCCTCTTTTTCACATCCTGTCGAAACGAAACATTGATATCCATGGTCAGCTGATGAAATTTGGCAATGTGGTAGTATGTGGTGCAAAGTCTGCACATTACAATCATGTTACACTGTTTAAATTAGAATTGTGTTGCTCAGTGTGACCCTCGTATTTTATCCTTTAGAGTTATCTTGCAGAGACCTGGTTATTCAAATAACGGATGGTATTAACTATTTGTTTTAAACTTACGCCCTCCAACTTTTAGTCATATGGTACGATGAATGAAATGATGTTCAAATCACCTCAAAGGCGATAGAGCTTTCAGTTGGGACATGGTCTCATTTGTCGTAATATGACAAAGGAATACGATGCTCAAACTTGTCACTTCCGTTGAACATTGTTTCTCGGAGCTTGAGTGACGTTGCAAGTCAGGTTGGCCTTGAGCAAGGTCGATTAAGCAACATTTCCATCTCTCTATGGAATTCCATACTTCAAATTTGTGACCTTGGCATGGCAAGAGAGAATCAAGAAGCAAGGTCATAGTTGCGCTCTTTGAATACATTCCAGCCAAACATCCATACCGAGATTCCCCTATTCCCCTATCCCTCCATTTTTTTTAAGATCTGGATGCGTGTTTGTCTCTCTGCAAAACTCAAAATCACAAATCCCTTAAATACCAAACTTGGAATTTAAGTTCAGCATCTTCCAAGGATGTGACACGAATTTTATTCAAGAAAATCCGCTCACTCTATAAGTATCTCTTATTGAAACATTATTCAAACCTTCCTTTTACTCAACTCTAACGATTTTTATTAAAATACCATAAGTTTAAGATATTTTCATAACAACTGAAATGCATATCTTGAATTTTATTTGTATATACTGACAAGAGAACTATCACTATGCTCACACTTGTATCAGTCAAGAGTTTGATGGCATCATCTGTGTTCTATGTGGAAGCTGTGTGCCAAAAAATCAGGTCCGGAGTAGAGCTATGAGTACCCGAAAATGAGTCCAGAATACGTAGAAACATAGAGGCATAATAACACAGCATTTAATGCGAGGGATTGTTTACCCTTGACGGCAGTGGTCTACACGTGTCATACGTAAGGAACGCCGTCCCCAACAGCTGTAACAGAGCTAACAAGAGATGTCCAGCAGGTACTTGCAGGTGGTCGCATGCGCACTTTTGGGCAGCACATTTTTGGTGCACAAGGCTTATATACAATAGGCATTATACCATCAAATTTTCAGGTGCGCAGCAGTGTGAGCACAGTTAGTTCCCTTGTGAGAAGTCCTCCTCATTTTGAACGTCTTTTGTATAACTGGAAAACCGTAAGAGACAGACAAAATCTTACTACATAAAAATGCAGACCTCATTAAAGCACGCAATTTATGTCCTTTCTTGTGGGTAAACCCATTTTCCAGGTATTGTTCATTTTTGTGATTTGAATGTTTAAACACGTGTATTTCTTCTAAACGGGAAGTTGTTATTCATTTTTATTTACATATTGTTATATATCTTGCACATGTAAAAATGAAACATGTAGTGTTTAACGCCCGCTTTTAATGCATACGGCACTGCAGGCGGTGATACTGATGATACATGAGATGAAGATGGAACACCGAGATGGCGGGGAACACCGGAGATCCCGGAGAAAACCCGTCCCAGCGCCTTGTTGTCCATCACAAAACTCACTTTACGATCACCTTGGTGAAAACCAAGCGGTCTAACCATTCAGCCTAACCATTCAGCCACCGCGCGGCCGTTTGGACATGCAAAGAGAATGTATTTCCAGCTTTTAAAGTTTTAACCATTGCTTAATTCAACTGTCTTCTCCTATTCCCATTCTATTACAAATAATAACGTAATAACCCATAAACGTCTTTCTCAATTAACATGAAGTTGATAAAGGAATAAGCGATAATAATCCTACAAAGGAAAAGAAAGTCATGCGAATGTAAGACAACAGGTTATTTTTAACAATGTTTCTTAATAGAAAAGAAACTGTATTATCCAAAGTTAGAGAACTCCGATTTAAAGAGAGAAACTTCATGTTTCACGAGTAGGTATAGATATGGGTAGATACATTTTCAGGGGTAAATACAGCCAATTCAAAAGAGGTCGGTTGCATCTTACAAGGGGCACCTCTGACCTCGAACCCTCAAAACCTTGCGAAAACATACTTAGAACAACAATCTATCATGAATAAAACAGTGATCCGTGTCATTTCCATGCAAAACGTTGCGTTCTGCTTCAATGACATTTAATAGAGAGTAACTAAGTTACGAGATATCAATGCCATAGGAGGGAAATTGTACGTAATTCAATGATATTTTCAATCAACAGTGCTAAAAGCCCTCTGCTTAAGGTACTTGTAATAGCACAAATCACACATACACTACACACCAGACAATGGTTATAAGTTCAGATTCAGGATTTCGATGAAGTGGTTAAAACAAAGAGTAAGAGTTCTCACCTCATTAGTCACGTTATTACTTTCACATCACTCTCCAAACATTACTACTAGAAACCGTAAGTTTAGGCATTATAAAGCATTAAAATAGGTAGACAAAAAGACATTATAAATAACTAAATCAGGCAGGAAAAAGGCATTATAAATACTGAAACAGGCAATAAAAGGTAATTATAAAAACACATTTACTTAATAGATCACAGTATTCAATAACCCGATCGTCATATTTCAAAGAACTTCAAAGTTTTAACAAAATGCTGGTGTTGTAATTGACTAAAATGAAATATTTCTTAAAGAGGCCTGTTTATGGCAATGCCCTATTGATTGTACATGACAGCCAAATACTCTTTTAAGTTCTCTGGCGTCATGTTGAGTATCCTATCATATAATACATTTTTCAGATGAGAAAATGACCTCCCTACATCGACAGAGGTTACTGGAGCAAATATAAAACATAATATCACTGTAGGATCCATTTCAACTGCAATAAAATTGTCACATTGTACAATTTTTAAATGTTTCTAAGTTTATCCAGATCACAAGTTTTTGATAACACTTGTTTACACTTTTCGCTAACTAATGAACCCCGTTACTGTTCAGTCTTTGTACTGCATCATCCACAATTTTCCCTGACTTCATCAAAGGTTTGCTCTTTCTTGAAGCTGGTAGATCACTTGTGGCAGGAACCCAAACTCAGCCGCAATGAAAGTCAAGTTATTTTAAACTTCCGAAGAGTTAAGAAATTTCTTGGCTGGTTTAATTGAAGATGCTTCATCCTCCAGAGCATTGATATCCTCAGTTGCATTCGGAAATTTGAAGAGTAGTAACGTTCTGCTGAGATCTATGTCCCCATCTCGTTATGATAGGTTGAGGGAGGCGCAGAGGTTCACCTGGTGTAATTTATTAAAATGTCAGGATTCTTGATGGGGCTTTCACAAAGATATTCTTAATACTGGAAATCAATATGTTAACAACTTTAACTTGTCCGGAAACAAGCATTGCATCTCTCTTCTGACATTCGCTTTGCATTTCGCCAACCATGTTGCAACATAGCCTCATATTTTGATGGAGCAAATTGATATTGTAAATTACAAAGTGAATTCTGATGATGAAATAACGATCATGTATCTTCATTTGTGGTTCAGCACATTGCAGTCTTATTGACATAGAGCTTATACTCTTTATAGAGGGCCTAATGGTGCCAGTAGACAAGTGTAGAGTTTTGCACCGTTGTTTTAATGGTCGTTTGTTGTTATAAGCATATTCTCGTGCAGTTTCCATCATTCGATTTCAAAGGACAAAGTGACAGTTTCGTGAAGGATGCTCAAGAACTGCCGTTACTGATGAAAATATTGTCGCTGTTCGAAAAGTGCTTGAAGGCGATCGACGGATATCTTAGAAATTTATTGGACATTACTATAAGTCAAATTCAAAACATTTTATGTCAACAGTTAGACGTGAGAAATCTTTGTTGTCGATGGATTGCACAGAAACTGATTCCCGATCAAAAACAGCAAGACTGGTGTGGAAAAACTCAGGAAGAATTCTAAGACGGCCCATCAGATTTGGTTTGGAATATACTGGTGAGAAATGTTGGGACTACGATCTTGAAAGCAAAATAGCTCAATTGATCTTTCAAAAGAACGTAGGTCTTCAA
This sequence comes from Mantis religiosa, assembly GCA_030765055.1. Taxonomy (NCBI): domain Eukaryota; kingdom Metazoa; phylum Arthropoda; class Insecta; order Mantodea; family Mantidae; genus Mantis; species Mantis religiosa. The sequence continues at coordinate 77,156,858 of CM060952.1, forward strand.
AAGTCCGACAAATTCACACTGCCGGTTAGAAGATAATGTTCTAAAGTGGGTCATATTGCTACTACAGCATTAGAAGAAAGACGTAGCGTTATTTTCAATTGGTATACAAATGTCTATTTACCACAAATTTGTGAAAACGTTCGTGAGACTCGTTCAAAAAGAAAAATAATTTTACATTATGATAACACATAGTGAGAACAGCATAACTAAAATCCGATTATCTGGATAACTTGAAAGTACCTCCACCGAAAGTCCTGACCTAGGAGGTTATGATTTCTCTTTTTTCCAACAATTAAAGCACAAAATGTATGGAATCGCTTTTTCGTCATCAGATGGAACATTCTGAAGTCTGCCTCAGGAAGAGCGGCATTATTTCTCTAAAGACTGGTATTAATGTTAAAAGAAAATATTTTGAAAAGAATAAAATGATTTGAACTTTTTAGGTATACCTTGTTTGATTTTGTACCAGTTTTTAGTTTAGCTTCCGTAACGACAGCTTGTTCAGAAGTTTTTCCTGTAAATGTTTTGAGTGTGGCTTTACGACCCTTCAACACCAGCGGTGGTAATGAGCAGTTATGCTTTTAAACCTTAAGTTAGTCTAACGTTTGCAAACTTAAGAGCACGTTTCAAATAAAACAAAAGCACAATAACGCAGCTTCTGTAGGGCTACAATGTCACCTTTCATCCATTCTCCAACTCTGTTATGGCATTATTATCTTCTCTACTCACTCCACCAACTATACAGGCTACAGCGATATGCACACTACCTCCTCTAAACAACTAGGAGAAGTATTGCATTTCACTAAAAAATTCAATACGATGATTTCATCGAAAATATACATTTTGGGACTCCCTGTACTCTATAAAGCATCTTTAGAAAACTGTCTGCCAGCGCGCGCGCGTGAACAGCATGGCTCATATTCGCAAGTCCTTTAAAAACCAAATTTGTTTAAATTCAACATCTTTCAAAGATTTACTACAAAGATTTTCGAAAAATCTCCTTATATGGAATATTTTTAAAAAATCCTAAAATATTTATTGGAATACCACACGAATAACACATTTGCATCGCAAATCAAACTTTTATCTTGAATTTTCTGGAAAAGTCATCTGTATTGTGAGTGACTATTGCGAACTGTAAGACCTAGGCAAAATCTTACTGTACAAAATATGTAGATCTTGTTAAAACACACAATTTATGTCAAAGACACATTTTCTTTGTAAAAATAGCAGTTTCCGATATATTCTTTGTTATTTATATGAACTTCCCAATACTTCTCTCAGTTGTTTTGTCACTTGGCCATACAACGGGAATAAATTTTCAAAGTCATCACATAACGACCATCTTTATTAACTATAGTATTGACTATCACTTAAAGTCTACTATATTATCCCCTTGTACCCAGCAATAAGATAATGTTTATCTTCATTAACATGAAGTAGACAAAGGAGTAAGCGTTTGTACAAGAGTAGAGAAAGTCATGTGAGTGTTATAACATCCAATTTGTATTTTACATACTTGTAAACTATACATAGGCACTTGACTGCAATTGCTTCTGAGCTCGAGACTGTCACTCAGGGCGGTGATAGAACATCATTTTATTTATGATCTTAATAATTGCTAGCAAACAAAATAACAAATATCTCCACAATTGTTAATGACATAAAATTTTATTAGACGTCCATTATGTTCTCAAACAATATTTGTAGTAAGATTTTGTCTATCTCTTATGGTTTACCAGTTATACAAAAATTATTCACAATGAAGATATTTCCATAAAGTTCAAGATGTACATTTCATTTGTCATGAAAATTTGACCTCTGTTACGTTTATGAAAATCACTATTCATTTTTGAGAAAATTAAACTTTTTGAAATATATTTCATATCAAGGGTAGTTTGGTATGGAGGAAATTTCCTGAAAATCTTCGTGTCGCGTCATTGAAAAATGCAGATGTTCAATATCATGTTATTTAATTCTTTGTTTCTGAGTTCACTCACAGATATACATGCAGAGTTTGTAAGATACTTTTGGAGTTGGAGGGATCTGAAAGCGATATATCTAGTGAAATTTCGGTATAGTATTTTCGTAAGATATTCAATATCTACTTTATTTAGTATACACTTGGTAGATTGGCAAATTATAGTCAAATTATGGTTGGTTAAAACGTAAGTCGTTAGTTTTGAAGTGGAACCATAACCAAGGTTAGCCCAATTCTGCACTGTTACTACCTGGTTGCTGTGTCTCAGAAACAATGGTAGCTTGTCTGTTGTTTGTTATTGTTCCCCTGAGATGGTAACCTATGATAAACATGAGGACCATATCTCAAGGACAGGAGCCCTGCTTCTTTGTTCCTTAATTTATATTATGTATAGTAGTAACATGTGAAATATCTGTCTCCAACTAGAGCGACCTTGTTGTAAACTTATGGGAGGCGAGAGAAAGGCATACGATTGGTGGAGGAAATTTCCTGGCTGTTTCTACAATTTCAGTTCCAAGATGGGAACCTTATTCAATAAATTTTCACTCACCAATCAACAGCTTAAGAGAGTTCTGTCAAAGTATGCCTGTCTCTCTCTTTCTCGCCTCACATGACATTACAAGAGGAGCGTTCTACGGTCTATAGGACTTGTGCGCATTTACTGAGTGAGGTGGTAGTGCGTGCGACTCCTGTTGGATAGGCAACATTGATACCGAAATTATGGATTCAATAAATTAGGAATCATAATGGATTAGATATGATCATTTGATATATTCGTTAAATGTGAAACATGATGTTGGTTGAGCAGTTAACTATGGGAAGGCGGCTTCGAGGGCGGTTCAGATGGTTGGCTTTTGTAAAAGGGCTTTCTTAGAGGCTGGTCGCCGAACGGAAACAAAAGTATCAGAAGTCCAGGGAGTTTAGGGTTAGGGAGAATTCTGGTGTGTCAGTAACAAATTTTCTTAAGAGGAATTTCACACACAGTTGGCTGGTCGTCCAGGATATCTTTTCGGGATACTGTGGGTTTGGTTGTGCGTTTTTAGGAAGAATTACATCGAGGTGCTAAGTTCCCACCTTGTCATATCTCATGTCGATGGAACAGCTTTTCAATTTACTGACCCAGAGATGGCTCTATGTTTAACTGGTCCATCTTAACAGACTTCACACACTCTCCCACCTGTACAACGCATTACGCGATAGGCAAAGTGTTTTTAAGACTGCGTTTCTTGGTAAAGGGAACAATAAACCGGAGTCCAGAGATTTGTATTTGAAAAGACAACACGTGCATATAATATTGTATTCTATCCCATTCACAAATTAACATCCGTATTTCACCGGCAGTTCTTGTTTTGAGCCTTCCTATATAAAAACATTACAAAACTTTTCGTAAACGAATACATATACGAACAAATAATTTCAATGAAATACCCCCCACCCCAAACAATCATTGGTGTGAAATATTTGTTATTTAAGATTTTCTCAAAAAATGACCCTAAACATTTAGTCTAAACACTATATATTTAAGATGCTTTCATGAAAAGTATATATTGAATTTTCTGAGAACTGTCCTAAGAATTCTTTTCACTCTGAATGAAAGTTATATCGTATTATATAACTGGATAAGGTTAAGCGATAAAAAAAACGTAATGAAGAAATAAATGTACTTACATCTGTTTAAAACACGTAATTTGTTCGAAATAGCTTTTGTGGCATCGGCCGTTTACTGATATCCTTTTTAAGAGTTTCTCTTTATTTTAAATATCTGTCGATGTAGCAGTTGTTTCTGGTGATTACATGGAAGTGTGATTACATGTGTAATTTAATTGCTTTTGTAAAAACCTGTCTCCATTAAAATGAAGCAGTTGAAAAATGGAGATTGTGTAGAAAATAATAAACGGTAGAGGGATTGAGAAAATCATATGAATGCATTACTTCACATTTTTAAGAAATGCGATCTTTTCTCGGTATAGATAAAGTGCATTACAGATAATCTTATATGTTTATTATTTTACATAAATAATATAATCAATATTTAATACAGAACTTTTTGTATAAATTGACTGACCGTGAATTAAGACAATTTAATGTAACAGCTGTCGAAATACATTATGGGGAGCGTTGCATGTGAGCGTCATAACAGGCCATGCACTTATATGTATGTAGATGGCTGTGTACGTTAACCTCTGACCTGCAGAGACATTGCACTTTCTCATTTGTGGCTGGAACGTTGAACCTGAATATCTGCCAGTGTTTCGTAAGTCCATAACCTTCTTAAAACGACAAAACGTACATCTCTCTATAATATATATACATTTACATTTGCAATTTTACTTTCAATATTCTTTCTCTAAATTTTTATTCATACAAAAATACAACTTAATTCCTATAAAACTGAGATATCCAAATTTCATAAAAATGCACGTTTTGTAGTACATTTAAACCTCAAATACCGTTTTGTGTGCGTCAGTAAATCGCATTAACACACATATTTAAATGTAGATTAATTTAAACAAAGTCGTCTCAACCCATTAGGTTTCATGAATGTATTGCGGAGAAACGACTAACTTACCTCTGCAGACTACGTGGAGAGAGGTCTGTTACTTGATTCAAGGGTAACACGGTGGAATGACTCCTGTTTCCTTTACTTTATCCCTTCTTCCTCCTACGGTGACAATGAGCAAGGTGTCTATTCATTGCAAATTCCCATTTTAGTAAGTAGAACAAGTATTGCATTTTACATAAAAGTTCTATATCGGATCCTAGAATATTGTGGGAATCCTCTCTTCACTCTGAATGAATTTTGTATAACTTGTAAACTGTAAGAGACAGGCAAACTCTTTCTGCTTAAAAATATAGAAAACGCTAGGACATACAATTTCTTAAACTTTTTTGTGTCAATGGGTATTTCAGATATATTTTTTCTTATTAGTAAGTACTTGTAAATATCTATACTCATTTAACTAGTAAATGATTAATTTTCTTATCGTCATGTAAAGAATGGCATTTCACAGCTGTAACATTGTGGCCCACAAATATTTAGTTGTGTTTGTACTAGAATATTTGAAATATCCGGGTTTGACTATGAAAAACGTCAAAGGGGACTCCTAGAAAATCTTTTGTGGCTATGTCCCTGACGGGAGGGAGGGGAGAGAAAGGTGCTAGGATGGTTGAACCTGTGGAGAGACGACAGGAGGGGTTTCCCCCTCCCGTGGACTAATACATGCCCTGGACGCTCTAGGGACCTCCCCCGATCCGGAGCACAAGGATTTACTGAGATCAAATTGCCTCCCAACTCCCGTCGAAACTTAGAACCCTCAAACAGCAACCAGGATGGAAGGTGAAAGGAAATTGAGGAACAGAGGGGATGTAATAACTTTCTGGCAACCCGAGTGAAGGAAGTCGGCCACGAGAATGCGGTCTACAATTGCTCGGATTTAATTATAAAATCTGCGTGGGCAGACATACTCATAACAAATGACATGGAGAGAGATACATGATTGCAGTGAATAATTTCCGTACGTTAAAGATCACATCCTGGAAAATTATTAGGTATTCTCAGAAACTTGCGTGGACAAAATTCTGAAAACTGGAAAGCAGAGCTGAGTAAAGTGACGATGTGAAAATTGTGTTTTAGTTGATTTAGGATTGTACCGCGCAAATAGCAACGTTGGTGGGAACGATAAGTAAGTAGCCGGGAGTTAAGTTGATAAAATTCGTGTCGTTCCCTTCGTGTTGTACACAAGTGTTTGCTGTGATCGAATATTGGCAGTCGTAGCATTTAAAGACCGCGTTTGGGTTATATAGATTTAGTGTTCACCGTCAGAGAACCTTAAACTTAACAATTCTGTGACTCAAACAGATTTACACTTCACATTATTACTTAGTAAATAGCTGTTTAAGTTTGGTACGTCATAAGTTAACATATACCATACAGCTTGCTTCAAATAGATCAGTCAGTTGTTTTTCCTCACAGGTAAACGTTTCAGAGTCCATGACTGTAGCAGCTTCATCATTAAGGCAGAGAGGTCAGACAGGTGACAATGATGTACGATAAGACAGACTTGCGAAGTCACGACCTTCACAAACCTGCTGCTGTAATCCATTCAACAGTTCATATGTGCAATGCAAATGGCACTTCTCCTATATCACATTCATGTGTGTCTCTGCCAATTTCCATTTATTTTAATGCCTGTTCTACAGACAAGATATATTTTTCTGTCGTTTTTGTACAGTTCCTCATATACAGTAACCATAAATTGATTAATGATGTAATACATACAAGGGGCTGTAATGACGGCGTACTGTTAAAATCAAATCAAATTCTAGAGATCAGTGAAAGAAAAATCTTATGTTACATTTACACGAGTTTCTCTGCCAATTATTATACTTTGATTTTGTATAACTTTTTCGTCTGTACTTACAAAAATTTATTACTGAGATTTCACTGAAATTATGCGTTTGAGAATAAATAAGAATCATCTTTAGAAAAAGATTCGTGTATTCAAAAACCTAAAATCTTTTACCTACCAATTTCACGATATGAAGACATTAAAGAAAACCTTCAACTATTCTTTCCAAGTAATATTTTCCGAAAATATTGTTTTTTCTTTAAAATGGTCCTAGCAGATTAGATTAAAATTTAATTTTTTAGATATTTTCATGACAAATGAAATTTATATATTGAATTTTCTGGGAAAGTCTTCGTTTTGAATGACTGTATAAATGGTAAACTATAAAAGATAGACAAATCTGGTTAAAAGGCAATATATATCTAAATGTACTTAAATATATACATTTGTGGAGTGTATCACCTCGGAGATACCCCTTGTAATTTGTGTGAATTTTACAATACCTATACTTTTCTCAAGTAGTAAGTCAGCATTCTTCTATATATTTCTTGGCCATACAAAGAGAATATCATCACATAACGACCAGCTGCTTAAAATATTTGACTATCGCTTAAATTCTACTGTATTCCCACACTAAGATAATGTTTAACATGAAGTAGACAGAGCACAAAGTGTTTGCACAAGAGTAGAGAAAGTCATGTGAGTCATCAGATTTGTTTTTTATTCGGGTGACCTTAACTCTTGTGTGTCCAGTCAAATGTTGATGTGCAACGTTTGAGTGGAATATATAATTTCTCTATTATAAATTGCAAACGGTGTTTTGTTCGTGCAATCGGCTCGTTTTAGAAACGAAGTGGAGTCTGTCTACTTGCGCATTAGTACCAGCTACTGTACAGCAAACCACTTTCTTCAGTAACATGCCGGCTCAGCATTGCTTGTTACACAAAACTTACTCTGTTACATTCACATGACTTTCTCCAACAAAGTATTCTTAAACGTATTGTCGCGAACCTATTATTTACGACAGTGCGCCGCAGAGAGATAAAGGAGACAAAACTTTTGCCTAAGCAAATAAAGATAGCGCGGAGATAAAAGGGCATGCCAAAACAGATAAAGTAAGAAAATTCTAGTAACATCTTGATTGTCTTACAGAACATTCGATTTCTTGTTGTTCCAGAAATATCTAGTAACATGAGTCGTGGTATATTTAAGGAAGCTGCGACTCGCCAGGGAACAGTTGGAAAGACAGCCGTAAACAGGAATTGTAACAAGAGTTGTTGTAAACAGTGGAAGTTGAGTAAGCTCTTTTTTGTGGTCAACGACCTTGGTAGATTGTAATTGTGTATGTGACGTCATCCTGATACTGTACGGAAATGGAGAACATTTTGAATTTCTGAAACATGGACTTTTAATTCTACGAACCCACAAAGACATAGTACTCTTCTGTCCACTATCCAGGAATGCAATGCACTAATAAAATGACACATATTCATCTAGTTAAAATAACACCATTTAGGTTCCGGAAGAATAAAAAGTAACCCTCGAACTAGCAGAAAATATGAAACTGTTCCAAAAAAGTGTTTACTGAGCTGAGTGGCAGATGTTCTAACATCCTAGGCGCGGTGCTTATGACAACTGTGAGGTTCATGTCACGGTGTTCAAAGTGCCTATAGTGAATTTTCAAATTATAAATGATTATGAAGGTTATGTTATATTAAGCGTAATTTAGGATATCTTTATGAAAACGGGAGACCTACCCACAAATATAGAACATGTGAAGAACCTGGTGCGTACATTTCACTCTAAACTTTGTAGAAAGGTACATAGTTTGGTTATGAATTTACTGCTTGGCTGTGTTTGTTGATAAATCTTCTCGGAGCACCAAACATCGAGGTTATTGGTGTGCTTCTATGCTTCATGTTACGTACCTTTACACAAATTTCAAGTTACACCACTGCATTACCTGTGGTTGTTTGGGGAGGTCGCTGGTGTAGTCAGGCTCGGTTTAGAGAGCTCATAGAAGCCCGGGATATAGTGCGGTCTGACCATCAGCACAGAATACATAACATGACGTATATTTTTTTCTTGCCAAATTGATATCCCATGACTAAGTGTTCTCCAGAATGAGTCCTTTTACCTTCAAAAGGAATCCTTTCTTTAATAACATTCATGAGTTTACCTAATAAAGGAATTTCTCTTTTCCGTTCGTAAAACTCGAGAAAGGTTCTGCGCACAAGACATTTTTCAAATTCATCTAGTTTGAACCTTTGTAGATGTGGTCGATGTGTTGAAAGTTTTTCTCCCGTACACTTCGAATTTTGAACCTCTTTCACTATATTATGTACAGTTCGTTCACTGTCGTTGCTGAACGGAATAATTAGACCTTTACGTTTCTCTTCTATACAGAACTGTAACACATTGAATACTTTGTCAGCGTATGACGGTATTTGCACTGTACGAGACTCAACTCTGGTATTGCCGGTAAAGGGAATGGTCATGTAATATGACTATCGGTTTGTGTTTCATTCTACAGAGATGTCATCTTTATCCAGACAAACATTTATAGAAATGACTTTATTACACGTTTCCTTGCCAATAGAACACAATGGGCTTAAATGTTAGTAACACTTTTAGAGGTGGTCGCTATGTGATGGCTTCAAAATTGCGTTCTCTTTGTATGACCAAATAATGACTTCCCTTTGAGAACAGTATATGTATTTTGAAAATTTAAAGCGAAATCAAGTGAATAGCTTCAAGCTTAATATCTCGACAGATTTATTGAACATTTTGTGCAGTAAGATAGCCTATCTCTTACAAAAGTCATCCAGAATGAAGAGGACATTCCGATTCAATATATACAATCGATCTTTAACGAAAATATCTTAAACATATGGTATTTTAATTAAAATAGGAAAAGCAAAATGTTTGAAAAGTAGCCATATAAAAAGGGTTGGGTTGGTCACCTGGGTTGGAGCCGGGATTTTCTTGGAAATCTTCTTGTTGCTTCCTTGATAGATGCTGAACTTAAATACAAATTTTAGTTTTTAACTGACCTTTTGCTTTTGCTGTTCATACGTAGACCGTTTTCTAAAATCTCGGTATCAGATTCTTGGGTGGAATGCAATACTACTGTACGTGGTAGAGAAAACAAAAACAGCTTAAACCGAACTGCATTTAACAGAACCTCTCTCGTGTGATGTTGAGGTTCCTTCAATAATTCTAATGGGATATCTTCATTCATTTTAAAAGTAAACACTAAGTAGGTTTCTCTTTGTCGCTAAAAAGGCAGTGACGTCATTTTCCCCGCTAACAGCAAATACGAGTGTGGGAAGTACTGTGTTACATAATCTAAGATATTTTGGAATTACGTCACCAGTAATGTACGTATGTAGAAGGATTTTATTCCACCCAAAAAATTCGATACAGAGATTTCACGTAATGAGCGCCCCTGACAAAAATAAAGACATAGGCCCCTGTATGTCTGAATATACAGTGACACCAAATACAGGGAAATGACGGAAACCAAAATATCTAATAACAAACTTGATATTTAAGGGCACACTCTGGTACCAAATGGATTTTATTACCCAATTAATCAATTTTAATGAAAATTTTAGATTAAGTTACACCTGCCATGATATACTGTTGGTATAAGTTTCACTGCTCTATATTAAATAGTTTGAAACTAAAAATTATTTATCATGTTTTTTGAAAGAATTTTATAGTAATACAGGAGTTTCTTTTTGGAGTTTAGAATTAGACGCCTGAAATTCGGTATTTCAGGTTTTCATTGCCTATGCAATACAACTGCGCATTAGTTTTCCAAAAAATTAATATTTCTTATAAATATCAATTTTTGTCTCTTTTGAAGAGAATAAAAAGAAATATTACTAATATTTACAAAGAAAAAAGAATAATATACTTTTATGTATGAGTGTGATCAACAAACCAACGCACGAGATTTTTAACAAGTTATATTCTACATATTGTCGCGAAGCTGTTATCTATGATAGCGCGGCTTGTGTACACAAAGAGCCGGCAAATAAAGATAGCTCAGATAAAGGACTTACCGGCATAGATTAAGTTACGCTTCTGGAAAGTGATAGAATATTCGTTTTTTTTTTTTATTATTCTGGAACAGTCTCGAATTTATTAATGAAGTATTTAAGAGGACGACGACACGACAAGAGTCAGTCGTAAGCAGACAACAGCTGTAGAATGTTGTTGTAACAGGAGAGTTGTAAACAGATGTAATCAGAACGCTGTTTGTTATTGTTATCGACCTTGGTGTTGTAGATTGTGATATGTGATGTAGTTCTGCTGCTACGAAGTGTGTTTCTACGCAAATAAAGAGCATTTCCAATTTCGGAAAATTAGACTTAATTCTACGAAACCACGAAGTCACAATTGGTATCAGAAGTGGGACAACGACTTCACCGAGAAGATGGAAGAAATGAAGGTCGAATTAACAACGAATACGGGAGCTGCAAATAGCAACTAGGCCGCTACGATAACCGCGAAGATGACCGACACCAGGAAGAGAGCCGAAAGAACGAGTAAGGCCCGGCGTGACGTGAAGCACGTCGGCGCCGTCTACACCATCTCTTCGAGTGACACTACGCGCCGTCAGCCAACGGATGTATGACAGCCTCATCGTGGACGGTTGGGTGAGAGGGAAGCCGTGCCTCGTGCTCGTAGACACCGGGGCAGCCGTGACCGTCATTAGACCTGACATAGCCAGGGGTTTGCCGACGAGGAAACCAAGCCGACTATACCAGCTAATGATGGCATCGGGTGACACCTTGCCTGTGGAGGAGGAGGCTCTGCTGAAGTTGACCTTGGGACGGAGTGCCGTGCGCCAGTGTGTGTTCGTCACGAAGGTGGCTGAGGAGGCGATACTGGGATTGGATGCCCTCAGGAGCCATCAGGCAACGGTCGACGTCGGCAGAAAAGTCCTGCAGCTCAATGGCGAAGAGGTCATACTCCGGCAACCCAAAGTGCGCCTTGGAATGTGCAGCGTCGTCTTTAAAGAAGACGTGGTCGTCCCCGCGAGAAAGGAGGTGGTGGTGATGGCGTGACTGGAAGGACAGCGAACGAAGCACATGATGCTGGACCAGAAGACGCCTGTGCATGTACTATGTGTAGCAGAACATTATTGCCGTGCCTAGAGGAGCTGCCTGTGAGGCTACTTAACCTAGCGGACACTGAACACGACGTCCAGGCCACGACGGAGTTGGAGACGTGCGAGCCCGTGGTCAGCGTGAGAGCAATCGACAAGATACAGGAGCCGGTGCCGAAGCAACGTCTGGGGCCCCGGCTGGAAGGCTTAATGGAGAGGGCGGCCGATCACCTGACTGCAGAACAGCTGAAGAAGACACTGTGTAGTGCTCTTATTTTGGGATTTGTACAACCAGGTGGCGCCTTCATTGTGGACACCGACGCCAGCGATCATTGCATTGGAGGCGTCCTATCCCACGTCCAGGACGGCCATGAGCGAGTGATAGCCTACTATAGCAAGACGATATCCAAGGCAGAGAAGAACTACTGCGTCATCCGTCGAGAGCTACTGGCGGTGGTAAAGACCTTGAGGCACTTCCACAAATACCTGTATGGTCAGCCATTCCACCTGAGGACTGACCACTCCGCATTAACCTGGCTACTGAGCTTTAGAAACCTGGAAGGCCAGACAGCAAGTTGGGTGCAGGGACTGCAGGAGTACGACTTAACTTCTGAACATCGTAGAGGAAAGAGTCACGGTAACGCAGACGCTATGTCACGAAGACCCTGTTCAGAAGAGTGCGGCCAGTGTACAACAGTGGAAGAGAAGGAGCGTGCCCCAGGTGTCCGAGTGGTCACTGCAGAGGCTGCGGGTGGATGGGATAGCGCAGGCCTGAAGAGGGAGCAGGTGGCAGACGCAGACTTGGGGCCACTCTTGAGGGAAGTGGAGGCAGGAACAAGACAAACCTGGGAGGACATCGCACCAGTTAGCGCCACATATAAGTCGTACTGGGCCCAATGGGACACACTGAAGATCAGAGAGGGCGTGCTGTTCTGGGTTTGAGTCCAGAGGTTCTACTCCCATTAGCCTTGAACCCGTAGGAACAAGACCCGGGCCTCTTTCAACCAGGGAGTTATCCGAGCTGTCCGAAAGGGCGCTCGGCATCTTCCATGGGGCTTTCCGTAGGGCAAGACCTGGTTGCCTAACAAGCCCCCCCATCTGGTCCTATGGACACAAGACGGGATGGAAGTGGATACGCCACTTACGCGCGCCAACACCAAAGGTGAAGACTACCGATATGACCTCGGTGGGGCCGCCTGGTGATCTAGCACACCTTCTACTAGCTTTGCAGGCTAGTACCCGGGAGAATTAATGGCTTCCCTCAACCCCGTCCGAAGACGTACCCGATTCCCACGGGTATCGGGAACACACTGCCCCCTCGAAGCCATTCCAATCCGAACAACTCCCGAAGGAGGGGCTCAGATGTTCGGTCCGAGGTTCCTCTAGTAACGTCAGAGGTACCACGAGTGCTAAGGGTCCGCAGCGTCCGCACTTTGGCAGCTGAAGGGGACGGATCCCCTCCCCTACGGGAAGTGTTCCGGGTATGGGAATCGCTCGATGGGAAGACGCAGAAAGAACAGTTGGTACTTCCTCGAAGTAAGGTCCCGGAAGTCTTGGAGGAAGTGCACGCCGGTACTTCAGGAGGACACCTGAGAGCAAACCGGACGATCGACAAATTTCGACAGCCCTACTACTGGCTGAGGATCCGAGCAGATGCTGAGAGATGGTGCCGTCAATGTCACGTGTGTGTGGCGAGTCGCGGCCCCCAGACCAGGATCTGCGGTCGAATGCAGCAGTACAACGTCGAAGCGCCATTCGAAAGCATCGCTGTCGACATATCTGGACCATTCCCAATGTCCGACCGAGGCAACAAGTTCCTGATGGTGGTCGTGGACTACTTCACCAAGTGGCCGGAGGTGTATGAGGAGTCACAAAAGTACGGAGGATATGTTACCTTCACTTTACTAGATCGAACTTACTCGACGGGTCATCCCACCTACCGTAGCCCAGAAACAGTCACAAGGCCGGTTGGGTGACCGGAGACTGCCCCCTCGCCCTTGCAGGTAAGACCAGGCAGGCATGCACAACCGGTATCCCGTCAGCCGCGTGCCCGAAGCGGCCCAATAGATCGGATGGGTGCTCTGAGACTGCCCCCTCCCACTTGTAAGGTAGGCTTGCACAACCAGCATCCCACCAACCGCACGTCTAAATCGGCCCACTTGGCCGGCTCGGAGACAAAAGTCCACACCACCAGAGCAAGTAAGGCTCTTGGCAGAGCTGCACAACGCTCATCCAAAAAGCCACGTTCTTAAATTGATCCATTACGTCGGCCCGGAGACCGGAGGCACACCACCAGAGCAAGTAAGGCTCTAGGCAGGCTTCGTTAACTCTCATCCAACCAGCCGCGTTCCTGAATCGGCCCATTAAGCCGGCCCGGAGACCGGAGGCCACACCGTCAGAGCAAGTAACATTCTAGGCAGGCTTGCACAGCCCTCATCCAACCAACCGTGTTCTTAAATCGGCCCAATTGGCCGGCTCGGAGATCGGAGACCGCCATCTCCCAGATCATGTAAAACTCTAGGAAGGTTTGCACAACCAGTATCCCGCTAGCCGCGCTCCTGAATCGCCCCACTAGACTGACTCGGTGTCAGGAGACCACTCTCTACCCCAGAGTAAATAAGATTTTAGGCAAGCTTATACAACCGGCATTCAACCAGCCGCGTTCTTAAATTGGACCACTTGGCCGGCTCGTTGGCCGGAGACCGCCCTACCCACAGAGCAAGTAAGGCTTTAGGCAAGCTTATACAACCGGCATTCAACCAGCCACGCTCCTAAATTGAACCACTTGGCCGGCTCGAAGGCCGGAGACCGTCCTACCCACAGAGCAAGTAAAACTGTGGGCCAGCTTATACAACCGGCATTCAACCAGACGCGTTCTTAAATCGGCCCACTTGGTCGGCTCGTAGGCCAGTAATCGCGCTCCAACCAGAGCGAGTAAGACTCTTGGCAAGCTATTAGAACCGGCATTCAACCAGCCGCGTTCTTAAATCAGCCCACTTGGTCGGGTCATAGGCCGGAGATCACCCTCCCACAGAGCAAGTAAGACACTAGGCAAGTTTAAACAACTGAAATTCAACCAGCCGCGTACTTAAATCGGTCCATTTGATCGGCGCATATGCCGGAGACAGCGTTGCCCCCAGAGCAAATAAGACACTAGGCAAGTTTAAACAACTGGCATTCAAACAGCCGCGATCTTAAATCGGCCCACTGGGTCAGCTGGTAGGCCAGCGATTGCCCTCAACCCAGAGCAAGTAAGACTCTAGACACGCCTATAAAACTGGCATTCAACCAACTGCGTTCTTAAATCGGCCCAATTTGTCGGCTCATAGGCCGAGGACCCCCTGTCTCCAGAGCAAGTAAGGCTCCAGACCAGCTTATACAACCGGGATTCAACTAGCCGCGTTCTTAAATCGGCCCACTTGGTCGGCTCATGGGCCAACGATCGCCCTCCACTCAGAGCAAGTAAGACCCTATGCCAGCATATAAAACGGGCATTCAACCAGCTACGTTTCTAAACCGACCCACTTGGTCGGCTCGTAGACCGGAGACCACCCTCCCACCAAGAGTAAGTAAGACCCTAGGCTAGCTACTACAACCTGAATTCAACCAGCCGCATTCTCAAATCGGCCCACTTGGTCGGCTTATAGGCCGGAGACAGCCCTCCCCCCAGAGCAGGTAAGACTAGGCAAGCTATTACAACCAGCATTCAACCAGCCGCGTTCCTAAATCGGCCCACTTCGTCGGGTCGTAGGCCGGAGATCGACCTCCCCCAGAGCAAGTAAGACACTAGGCAAGTTTAAACAACTGGCATTTAACCAGCCGCGCTCTTAAATCGGCCCACTTTGTCAGCTCATAGGCCGGGGTTCGCCCTGTCCCCAGAGCAAGTAAGGCTTTAGGCCAGCTTATACAACCGGCATTCAACCAGCCGCGTTCTTAAATCGGCCCAATTGGTCGGCTCATAGGCCGGAGGCCGCCCATCCTCCAGGGCAAGTAAGACTCTGGGCCAGCTTATACAGCTGGCATTCAACCAGCAGCGTACTTATATCGGCACACTTGGTCGGGTCGTAGGCCAGCAATCGCCCTCCACCCCCCCACAGCAAGTAAGACCCTAGGCAAGCTGTTACAACCGCCATTCAACCAGCCGCGTTCTTAAATCGGCCCACTTGTTTGGCTTGTAGGCCAGAGATCGCCCTCCACCCAGAGCAAGTAGGACTCTAGACAAGCTTATACAACCGGCATTCAATTAGCCGCGTTCTTAAATCGGCCCACTTGTTCGGCAATTAGGCCAGAGATCGCCCTCCACCCAGAGCAAGTAGGACTCTAGACAAGCTTTTACAACGGGTATTCAATCAGCCGCATTCTTAAATCGGCCCACTTGTTTGGCTTGTAGGCCAGAGATCGCCCTCCACCCAGAGCAAGTAGGACTCTAGACAAGCTTATACAACCGCCATTCAACCAGCCGCTTTCTTAAATCGGCCCACTTGTTTGGCTTGTAGGCCAGAAATCGCCCTCCACCCAGAGCAAGTAGGACTCTAGACAAGCTAATACAACGGGTATTCAACCAGCCGCGTTCTTAAATCGGCCCACTTGTTTGGCTTGTAGGCCAGAAATCGCCCTCCATCCAGAGCAAGTAGGACTCTAGACAAGCTTATACAACGGGCATTCAACCAGCCGCGTTCTTAAATCGGCCCACTTGTTTGGCTTGTAGGCCAGAGATCGCCCTCCACCCAGAGCAAGTAGGACTCTAGACAAGCTTATGCAACGGGTATTCAATCAGCCGCATTCTTAAATCGGCCCACTTGTTTGGCTTGTAGGCCAGAGATCGCCCTCCACCCAGAGCAAGTAGGACTCTAGACAAGCTTATACAACGGGCATTCAACCAGCCGCGTTCTTAAATCGGCCCACTTGTTTGGCTTGTAGGCCAGAGATCGCCCTCCATCCAGAGCAAGTAGGACTCTAGACAAGCTTATACAACGGGCATTCAACCAGCCGCATTCTTAAATCGGCCCACTTGTTTGGCTTGTAGGCCAGAGATCGCCCTCCACCCAGAGCAAGTAGGACTCTAGACAAGCTTATACAACGGGCATTCAACCAGCCGCTTTCTTAAATCGGCCCACTTGTTTGGCTTGTAGGCCAGAGATCGCCCTCCACCCAGAGCAAGTAGGACTCTAGACAAGCTTATACAACGGGCATTCAACCAGCCGCTTTCTTAAATCGGCCCACTTGTTTGGCTTGTAGGCCAGAGATCGCCCTCCACCCAGAGCAAGTAGGACTCTAGACAAGCTTATACAACCGCCATTCAACCAGCCGCTTTCTTAAATCGGCCCACTTGTTCGGCTCTTAGGCCAGAGATCGCCCTCCACCCAGAGCAAGTAGGACTCTAGACAAGCTTATACAACGGGTATTCATTCAGCCGCGTTCTTAAATCGGTCCACTTGTTTGGCTTGTAGGCCAGAGATCGCCCTCCACCCAGAGCAAGTAGGACTCTAGACAAGCTTATACAACGGGTATTCAATTAGCCGCGTTCTTAAATCGGCCCACTTGTTTGGCTTGTAGGCCAGAGATCGCCCTCCACCCAGAGCAAGTAGGACTCTAGACAAGCTTATACAACGGGCATTCAACCAGCCGCTTTCTTAAATCGGCCCACTTGTTTGGCTTGTAGGCCAGAGATCGCCCTCCACCCAGAGCAAGTAGGACTCTAGACAAGCTTATACAACGGGCATTCAACCAGCCGCGTTCTTAAATCGGCCCACTTGTTTGGCTTGTAGGCCAGAGATCGCCCTCCACCCAGAGCAAGTAGGACTCTAGACAAGCTAATACAACGGGCATTCAACCAGCCGCTTTCTTAAATCGGCCCACTTGTTTGGCTTGTAGGCCAGAGATCGCCCTCCACCCAGAGCAAGTAGGACTCTAGACAAGCTTATACAACCGCCATTCAACCAGCCGCTTTCTTAAATCGGCCCACTTGTTTGGCTTGTAGGCCAGAGATCGCCCTCCACCCAGAGCAAGTAGGACTCTAGACAAGCTAATACAACCGCCATTCAACCAGCCGCTTTCTTAAATCGGCCCACTTGTTCGGCTCTTAGGCCAGAGATCGCCCTCCACCCAGAGCAAGTAGGACTCTAGACAAGCTAATACAACGGGTATTCAACCAGCCGCTTTCTTAAATCGGCCCACTTGTTCGGCTCTTAGGCCAGAGATCGCCCTCCACCCAGAGCAAGTAGGACTCTAGACAAGCTTATACAACGGGTATTCAATCAGCCGCGTTCTTAAATCGGCCCACTTGTTTGGCTTGTAGGCCAGAGATCGCCCTCCACCCAGAGCAAGTAGGACTCTAGACAAGCTTATACAACGGGCATTCAACCAGCCGCTTTCTTAAATCGGTCCACTTGTTTGGCTTGTAGGCCAGAGATGGCCCTCCACCCAGAGCAAGTAGGACTCTAGACAAGCTTATACAACGGGCATTCAACCAGCCGCTTTCTTAAATCGGCCCACTTGTTTGGCTTGTAGGCCAGAGATCGCCCTCCACCCAGAGCAAGTAGGACTCTAGACAAGCTTATACAACGGGCATTCAACCAGCCGCGTTCTTAAATCGGTCCACTTGTTTGGCTTGTAGGCCAGAGATCGCCCTCCACCCAGAGCAAGTAGGACTCTAGACAAGCTTATACAACGGGTATTCAATCAGCCGCGTTCTTAAATCGGTCCACTTGTTTGGCTTGTAGGCCAGAGATGGCCCTCCACCCAGAGCAAGTAGGACTCTAGACAAGCTTATACAACGGGCATTCAACCAGCCGCTTTCTTAAATCGGCCCACTTGTTCGGCTGGTGTTCCAGAGATCGCCCTCCACCCATAGCAGTTAGGACTCTAGACAAGCTTATACAACGGGCATTCAACCAGCCGCTTTCTTAAATCGGCCCACTTGTTTGGCTTGTAGGCCAGAGATCGCCCTCCACCCAGAGCAAGTAGGACTCTAGACAAGCTTATACAACGGGCATTCAACCAGCCGCTTTCTTAAATCGGCCCACTTGTTTGGCTTGTAGGCCAGAGATGGACCTCCACCCAGAGCAAGTAGGACTCTAGACAAGCTTATACAACGGGCATTCAACCAGCCGCTTTCTTAAATCGGCCCACTTGTTTGGCTTGTAGGCCAGAGATCGCCCTCCACCCAGAGCAAGTAGGACTCTAGACAAGCTTATACAACGGGCATTCAACCAGCCGCGTTCTTAAATCGGCCCACTTGTTTGGCGTGTAGGCCAGAGATCGCCCTCCACCCAGAGCAAGTAGGACTCTAGACAAGCTTATACAACGGGCATTCAACCAGCCGCGTTCTTAAATCGGCCCACTTGTTTGGCGTGTAGGCCAGAGATCGCCCTCCACCCAGAGCAAGTAGGACTCTAGACAAGCTTATACAACGGGCATTCAACCAGCCGCTTTCTTAAATCGGCCCACTTGTTTGGCGTGTAGGCCAGAGATCGCCCTCCACCCAGAGCAAGTAGGACTCTAGACAAGCTTATACATCGGGCATTCAACCAGCCGCGTTCTTAAATCGGCCCACTTGTTTGGCGTGTAGGCCAGAGATCGCCCTCCACCCAGAGCAAGTAGGACTCTAGACAAGCTTATACAACGGGCATTCAACCAGCCGCTTTCTTAAATCGGCCCACTTGTTTGGCGTGTAGGCCAGAGATCGCCCTCCACCCAGAGCAAGTAGGACTCTAGACAAGCTTATACAACGGGCATTCAATCAGCCGCTTTCTTAAATCGGCCCACTTGTTTGGCTTGTAGGCCAGAGATCGCCCTCCACCCAGAGCAAGTAGGACTCTAGACAAGCTTATACAACCGGCATTCAACCAGCCGCTTTCTTAAATCGGCCCACTTGTTTGGCTTGTAGGCCAGAGATGGCCCTCCACCCAGAGCTAGTAGGACTCTAGACAAGCTTATACAACCGGCATTCAACCAGCCGCTTTCTTAAATCGGCCCACTTGTTTGGCGTGTAGGCCAGAGATCGCCCTCCACCCAGAGCAAGTAGGACTCTAGACAAGCTTATACAACGGGCATTCAATCAGCCACTTTCTTAAATCGGCCCACTTGTTTGGCTTGTAGGCCAGAGATCGCCCTCCACCCAGAGCAAGTAGGACTCTAGACAAGCTTATACAACGGGCATTCAACCAGCCGCTTTCTTAAATCGGCCCACTTGTTTGGCTTGTAGGCCAGAGATCGCCCTCCACCCAGAGCAAGTAGGACTCTAGACAAGCTTATACAACCGGCATTCAACCAGCCGCTTTCTTAAGTCGGCCCACTTGTTTGGCTTGTAGGCCAGAGATGGCCCTCCACCCAGAGCTAGTAGGACTCTAGACAAGCTTATACAACGGGCATTCAACCAGCCGCTTTCTTAAATCGGCCCACTTGTTTGGCTTGTAGGCCAGAGATCGCCCTCCACCCAGAGCAAGTAGGACTCTAGACAAGCTAATACAACGGGCATTCAACCAGCCGCTTTCTTAAATCGGCCCACTTGTTTGGCTTGTAGGCCAGAGATGGCCCTCCACCCAGAGCTAGTAGGACTCTAGACAAGCTTATACAACGGGCATTCAACCAGCCGCGTTCTTAAATCGGCCCACTTGTTTGGCTTGTAGGCCAGAGATCGCCCTCCACCCAGAGCAAGTAGGACTCTAGACAAGCTTATACAACGGGCATTCAACCAGCCGCTTTCTTAAATCGGCCCACTTGTTTGGCTTGTAGGCCAGAGATCGCCCTCCACCCAGAGCAAGTAGGACTCTAGACAAGCTTATACAACCGGCATTCAACCAGCCGCTTTCTTAAATCGGCCCACTTGTTTGGCTTGTAGGCCAGAGATCGCCCTCCACCCAGAGCAAGTAGGACTCTAGACAAGCTTATACAACGGGCATTCAACCAGCCGCGTTCTTAAATCGGCCCACTTGTTTGGTTTGTAGGCCAGAGATCGCCCTCCACCCAGAGCAAGTAGGACTCTAGACAAGCTAATACAACGGGCATTCAACCAGCCGCGTTCTTAAATCGGCCCACTTGTTCGGCTGGTATTCCAGAGATCGCCCTCCACCCATAGCAGTTAGGACTCTTGACAAGCTTGTACAACCGGCGTTCAATCAGCCGCTTTCTTAAATCGGCCCACTTGGTTGGCTGGTATTCCAGAGATCGCCCCGCTGAAGGAGAAAGTGTTCACTCGGAGCATATTATCTCGCCATGGACTACCGAGACACCCGCCGACACTTCTACCCTGAAAGAAGCCACCAGATGAGAGATGATCTGAAATGATAATGAAGGTTATTTGGAGTGACAGGAAGTTCGGAGGATGTAGTTAACCTACCCAAGCATTCATCTAGCCTCCCGAGAAAACCCCAGAAAAACTCCAGAAAAACCCCAGAAAAACCCATGGGTCAGGTAAATCGGCCGCGGTATTCGAAACCTTCGGGCCTGAACTCTCCGGCTCGGTGGCGATCGAGGAAGGGAAGGGGAGATATCCCATTAGCGAGTCTCTTTCATTAACAAATATCCATCTGAATTGCTATAGGTACAAATATATGCCTTCTTAAGAACATCCTGTATTAGCTATACCAAAAATACACTGCGCAGAGAAACTCATGTCAATGTAACATACAAATATTCGAAACATTGCCTTGCCAACATGCCTTCCTTTGCCGTGAGTGGCTAATGAACTGTGTTGAACAAGTCGTGTGCAATGCAAACCAAGGTAAACTCGTGACAACAATTTACTTTCATTTTGGATATGTTTACTCTGTTACGTAACCATTGTTATAATTAAATCTAAGTTATATACTAATGAATTTTAGAAAAATCTTATGTACTACCTCACGTAACTTTCTCTGCTCTTTTACTAACACGTATTCCTCTATCTACATCGTGTTAATACAAAAATAAAACCTTAAGTAACAGTCAAATGTTTTAAACATCTAGTCGCTATGTGGTTACTTCTAATTACGATATCTTTGTATGCCAAGAGGTAGAATGGTGAATAATGACTTCCATTTAAGAAAGGTATAAGTACTGGAAAATTTGGATGAACAGAGACAGACTGAAAATTTCAGCCATAGCCGGGATTTGAACCACGAAGAATTGGAACAATTGTGAAAATTGGATTATTGCAGCAAATAGCAAGTAATGTCTCGGAAACGGCTCCTCCATAAAAAGATTTATTTCATATATATAGTGTGTTTTAATAAGATGAATTTTGTTTACTAAGGTTTTGTCCATCTCTTACAGTTATATAAAGGTCATTCAGTAATTTAAAGTTATATATTTCATTTATCATGTAATATGTTGAACATATGGTATTTTAATCAAAATTCTTGGAGTTTCTTTTGAAAATCAAAACTTTTGAAAGTGTTGTATTTAAAGCGTGGTTTGGGATTACGAATTTCCTTAAAATGTTCTTGTCGTATCCTTAGCAGATGCTGAAAATAAATCCCATATGTGGTATTTAATCGATTGTTTATTTGTTGATATATGCTGCCGATACACAGGCTTTATTTAGGGGATCTCAAAACGTGTATTTTAAGTGAAATCTCGGTATTGAATTTTTGGATCGAATACAATACTATGGTAGAGAAATTAAAATGCTGTTAAGTAAGGAAGTACTTTGCATCGCAGAAAAACCAGAGTTGCCAGATTCGCGGCTGGTTTGTGTGTATGTGTGTGTATGTATATGTGTGTGTGTGTGTGTGTATGTGTGTGTGCGTGTGTGTGTGTGTGTGTTTATTGTCAGTGTTGGGCAGCACACTGATTTGCATTGCAAGTAGACTTTGCTACTTCCTCTCGACGTGGTCCTGCCCAAATCTGTACAGCATCACAAAGTGTTACAAGGCTGTAAATCTGTCCACACAGATGTAGGGTTCGTCGTGTCAGGCCACTACACTTGTCTCCAATACACGATGAATCTGCTGTCATTTGCTCTAGTGATATGTATCACCGTGAGCGAAAAGTTAACTTTACTGGTGATCTATGTAAAGTGAATTGTCCACTGTTTAAACAGTTTTTTAATCTTATCACTATTGAATTATATGTGATAATTTGTGACGTATCCACATTTCACTGTATACGTGAAGTCTATGTATATGATGACTATAACCGAGCACTGTCTGTAAGTCCTGAGGCTGCCAACAATCTAAAACACGAAGGGAAAAAGGCAAAATTTAGTAATAGATGCAAACCATCACTGCCCTGTTGTCCACCCTTAAACTCCTAGTCTGTATCTGAAACGTGACAGTTATTGCTGTTTGTCTTTCCCATTTTCAGAATTTTTCTACCTGCCTCAGCCTCAAATTTTGAACAGAAGCGAGTTCCAGGAACATCTGAGCTGCCCTCTCTACACAGCTTCATACTATTTGCCTTTCTGCAACATAAAATTCGCAATTCAATCCTCTCACATACTTTTCCATTGTCTAGCTGGTGATAGTAACTCCACCTTTCATCCTGGTCCTAAGGATTGGCAAGAAACTTGCTTTCTGCAGTTCCTCATTCACTGGTTCAGGAGTGTCTCCACGTTCCGGATGTACAATTCATCAGGGAGTAGAGAGCTACCATGGGGAAGATTCAGTCTGTAGCAGTTAAGGGCCCCGCCTCTCCTGAGATCCATGTCTTCCCTCCTTCCTGTCTATTGTTCGAGGTGCCAAGTGCCGTGTATGTTCTGTGCTCCGAGGCAGTTAAATACAGACACCTCGAAGCTCTCAAAATGCCATGAAGATAAAGTTTCAAAGTATTTTTGGATAGAACAAAGTGCTGACCAAATTTTAGGTGTGACCAACCTCAAGAGTTAGCAGCTGTGTTTCTGTTCAAGAAAATCTAAATTTTCAGTTTGATAGGGCATATAAATTGGCCGCAGGTTGGTGTTGAAATGTACGAGGAACCAGATTGTTGTGGCGTCCTGCTGGGACACAATTTATTGTTCTTCTGCTTCAGAGGCGAGAAGACAGCTTCTTAATGTTAATTTATGTTTAGTCTCCAGACCTTCTCAAAAGCATACCATGGTTCTCTGAGAATTTCACTCGGCCATTGCTATATTCCAACCAGAAAGTGCAAGCATTTTCAATAGTTGTATTTCCTTGAAGCTAACGGTTTTGTATCAAATGTTTAATATATACATGCATGACGTGGTCGGCCGCAGAATCGTACCCAGGACATGTTATATATAGCAGACGGAGATGGTATTGCATTCCACACAAAAGTTCATGTCGCGATTTCATTAGAACTACACGTTTTGAGGTCTCTTGAATTCAAAAAAGTACTTTTAGAAAAATGTTGCCTGCATGAGTGCGAACAGCGTTACTCGAACTCTGTTAAATACCAAATTTGGTACTTATGTTGAGCATGAAAATCCCCTCCAACCCAGACTGCCAATTATATGGAACATTTTTTAAAAATATGATATTCCACAAAACACGGCTCTAAAATGTTATTAAATATCACATGTTTTATTTTGTTTCACGAGTAATGAAATGTATATAATGAATTTTTTAGGAATGTACTCAGAAGTTCTCTTCTTCTCAATGACTTTTGTATAACGGGTAAAGACAAAATGTTACACAATAATGCAGAATTGTACACAGAATTTATTTCAGATAAATTTTGTGTGGAGTGAACCATTTTCGAGATGTTCCCAGATATTATTTGAATTTTCCAATACTTACATTTTTATCAAATGGGAAGTTTTTATTTTTTATCTCTTGGCCTTACAAAGAAAATATAACTTCAAGTCATCACATTTCGACCATTTACTTAAAACATTTGACTGTCATTTAAAGTCTACTGTATTCCTACAATAAGTAATTATTTATGGGACTTGCGAGATAAGTTGATGTTTTATAGCGAGGCGTTAGCGCCGAGGGCTTAAATTTCAAGAGCATGATAAACATCAAACTTCGCTATCCCCAAACTAATTTTATCCGTTAGCTAAGAAAAAAGGATTTCAATTATGAATTATAAAAGTGTTAAAAATTGTTTTACAGAAGACTTAGAATCGATACTTTTACTAGATGTAAGATGATATTGGATACTTTGAATAGCGAAGCATCGTAACAAATGTGATGCAAAAATTACAAATGGTAAACTGTATGTCAAAATAAGTGATTCAAGCGATAAAAGTCTTATACCTAATGAAATTCGAGAAGAAGACCGAACTGATAATCTTAGTTTGCTGCCATTAAGGTCATCTGTAACTTATGACAAAGAATATATATGGTTTAAGAGATGGTGCAGTTTAAAAAGTATTACTAATATTTGCGAGGAAGTGAATTTAGCATATTTTACAGAGAAATTACGTAACTAAAGAAAAATTGAACATCGGAATAAGCCATCTATGAGGTAATTGAAAGTCAAAGAATATAATGACTTTGACACTTATTTATAGTAGACGTTCCTGAAGAATAATGTGTTTTTTTTTCCTCGCAAATTTTAACCTTATTCTTCTGCTTGACCTACTATATTGACTCTGGTAAGATAATTTGGCTCTTTGCAGAGATTATGCATGTCTAATAATAAAAGGCCTACTTTTCAGTAACAAAAGTATCGCGTAATGATGTGTTTTTTCTTATAGTGGCGGATAAATAATATTTATCTTGATTAACAAGTAGTAAATAGAGGAATAATTATTTGTACAAGGGTGGCGAAAGTCATGTAAATGTAACACAGAAGATTCTATTTAAAGCATTTGTTAAATTAAGGAATCTGCCCTGACCCCTTCTGTGGTCCCTAACTCAAGTAGTGGACGTGGTTCTTCAAATTAATGTTTCCTCCTTGTTATAACAGGAGGGGACCAAGAAAGGAAGATGAAGAAAGGCAAGAAACCTGCACTCCTCGTCCTTGTCTTAGAAAATGTTGCACTTTTTTTGCCACAAGTTGTTATGTTTAGGGTAGAGGGGAACACAGGGTCGCAAGTAGAGAGAGGTGCTGAAAGTTCACAGAGTGACAGAGAGCTGCAAGCATCCGCGACATCTATCCATACACCTCGAACCTCGTGGATAAGGAAATTGAATGAAGAAAAAGAATGTGAACCACGTAAATGGTCAGAAAAGGCAGTCCATGGCAGTCAATCCCAGGACCTCCCGAATTGGAATCTTACACGTTACCTCGGATCCTGGTACAGTTATTTCATCAGGGAATAAAGTAGACAAAAACTAATCACCGGTTTGTATTACTCCACGGCCACGTGCGTCGCTACCTTTAATAAGCGGTTTTCGTAATTCAAAACAAGTATAAACAACATGCAGAACACGGAAATTAATTGCTACTTGTGTCCTAATCTGAGCTGGAAATTGGTCTCTTCTTGCACGGGAGTTCTAACCTCACTTTTCTTTGCATGCGCGTAAATACTTGAAACTGACACAACAGTAAACCCTGATGTTGACTTCACCACTTCATCGATACCAAGTTCTGGATATTTCTCGCGGAACTTGTTAAACATTTCGTAACGACTTTTCATGCTAACACTCTCAATGCATACTATTTTGCCCTCCCCCAGCTCCCAGTCACGCTGCATAAGTTACGTTACAAATTCACTTAGTCCATAGAGTTATAACTGAACTATGTTTAGTACTCAATAGTTTGTGCTTTAGAAGAAATGAAGTGAGCTTTTAAGCCTTACAAGGGAACTATCACTATGCTCATATCTGTACTCGCTTGAGAGTTTGATGTTATCATCTCTGCTCTATGTGCGCGGAGTATATGTGGAAGTACCCGAAAATGAGTCCAAAATACGTAGGAACATATGGGCATAATAACACAACATTGTATGGGAGGGATTATTTCTTCCTGCAGGCAGCGGTCTACACGTTGCTTACCTATATAATAAGATGCGCCGTGCCCCACAGCTGCAACAGAGCTGATGAGGGATGTCCAGCAGTTACTTGCAAGTGGTCGCATGCGGCACTTTCCACGCTTCATTTATGGGCGTCGTTGTTCTATTCCGTAGCAGACGTTTGGTGTGCATGGCTTATATATAGCAGGCATTACACCATCAAATTTTGAGGCGCGTAGCGGTGTGAATACAGTGACAGTTCCCTTGTTAGCAGTACTACTTTCTCGAGGGACTATTTACAGGGCGAAAGCGTCAAGCAAACCGTGATGAAGAAGCGCTGCGGTTAATATGCACGAGGTTTTGTTTATGTTTACTTTGATCTCTTGATGTACATAGTATAAACACAAATATCCGCGTGGTCATTGTCATTAAGTATGGAACCACTGACTGGCTGACTCCACCCGGCCACTGCGTTCTCCACTATATCAGTATTGGGGCAGTTCCTCATCTGCATGACTCCATCCCTGAAAAGCTCTTCTATCGAGAGAAAATCACGTCTGGAATCAAACTCGAGTTTTCCAGTTGCAGCAGCAGGTCGTTGTTACCTATAGTATCCAAGTCTTGAATCTTATAGCCGATAGATTCCAAAAGAACAGAGCTTTTCAATATTGGTATTGATGGATTTAAATCAGATAGACACATGAAGTGTTGCGATGTGATTTATCTGGCCAGTCGTGGCCATGAATGTAAGATACGTTAAGTGTGGTGCATATTAGAGAGTAGAAAAAGAAAACAGAGTTGCAGTCCTCACATATCAGACTAATGTATGGGTTTGTCCTTGCCACTCAGGAATGTTTGGTGTTTCTCCGCACCAGGTTCCAAAAAACAACATTGATAGTCACTTGTCACATGACTTTCTACTCTTGTACAAGCGCTTACTGCTCTATATACTTCATATTAATCAAGATAAACATTATCTTATTGCTGAATACATGAGAATAAAGTAGACTTTAAGTGATAGTCAAATGTTTTAAATAGCTGGTTGCTATGTGATATGTTTGAAAATCCATTCAAGAGATCAAAAAAAACCAATGACGATTTCGCATTTGAGAATCGAGCATATCGTGCTGCTCAAAAGGTTACCATGGATTTATCTTTGTTAATAGAAACCTCTCAGGTAATGCACTGATTACGCCACGTGTACATACCATCTATCTGTCATTTGTGATTCTTGCGCATTCCACTGGCTATGTGATGCGTTCATTGGTGCTTAACCCACGTCCGAGATGCGCACCTGTATACCCCTTTCACTCTTCCGAGAATAATCAGTGCGTTATCTGAGATGCTTGTATTAACAAAGATCCAGCTTTGAGTGAATGAGTGAGTGTGAGGATGAACAAGTGAGTTTTAGGCTAGATCATTTGGGTCCAGAAAATTACAACTATTGGAAAGTTTTAACAAATGACAAGGAATAAGTCGGAAAGGTTTCATTAAAAAAGAAAAAACAAAATATTGTGCGCTTTAACAATATCAACATTTTTGTGTAGTAAGAGTTTGTCTATCTCTTACAGTTATACAAAAGCTATCAGAATGAGGAGGACTTCCTAGGAAAGTGCAGTGTTTAACGTCCGGTTTACTACATGCGGCACCGCAGACGGTAACACTGATACATGAAATGAAGATGGCACACCAGTGTAATGAAATGGCGGAAATTTCCCCAGAGGAAATTCGCCCCTACCCCGTTTTATAAAAATCTCACATGCGATCGCCTGGTATCGAACCCGGGCCGCTTTGGTGAAAGCCAAGTGGTAAAACGGCTTGGCCACGGCGCGGCCATCAGAAACTCCAGGATTTAGATTTCAGTTGTTATGAAAATATCTTAAAACACGGTATTTTAATCAAAATCATTGGAGTAATTTTTCAGAAAATAGAAATGTTCGAAGAAAATATAAAGAGTAGCATGGGGTGAGTAAATGCTCTTGAAAACCTTTGTGTCATATCGTTGGAAGATGCTGAACCTAAATATCAAATTTGGTACCTAACCGACTTTTTCTTTCTGAGTTATACGTTCACACACATAGATGAACACTTTAAACTAAAAATACCTTTTTGTATTTCTATTAAATCTATTTACTTAGATAATTTTTGCATGGAACGCAATACCTCTTCTACACATGATAGATCGCTGTGTGTATGTCACACTTTCTGCATGAAACAATCGAATGATTTAGCATAGTACCAAGTGACTGGCTCCTCGGTAATCGACAATATTCGCATTCGGGAGGTGGTGTGTTCACCTTTGACCCATGGGGCTGTCCTTCCATTTCACTTTGACTGTTTCAGGGTTCTATGTGTCGACAAGGACCCCTTCCGGTACAATTCATAGTTCCCAGTCCTCAGGGATACAAGAAGAGCCAAGTCTCCCACTTGAGCCTTTTAGACCATACCTAGCAAATATAATTCAATAGTGATAACGGGTAACAACTCCCTTCAAATGGACCATTTAGCAGTCGACTAAATTGGTGGTTACATTTATCCTCATACAGATATCCCCAACACTGAAACAGCTGGCAGTAAAAGTATCATACGCAAAGAAGCTGCCAAGGAGTTATTCTAAAATGTTTTCAAAAATAGAAATTGAAATGAATGATTTTAAGTTTTCCTTTGAGAATGACGATTAATACTTGAAGACATCCGTTTGGAACACAGGGTGCATTTCTCATTACAGCGTCACACGCTTCACACTATAAACACGAAACAAAATCAGTTATGTTTCGAATAGGTAGTGTCAGATTGAAAAATTCAATGTCTTAGCCGGGATTTCAACCACGGATCTTCCGGTCTCATTCTGATTTTTTACTATGGCCAACATGCCAGTATGACATTGTGGTACTGAATTTTACAGTTTGACTCTATCTATACAAATCATGGCTTACACACGGCCAATGTGGAAGAACGATTAATATCCATAAATTTACCTTATAGTGGTAACCATAAAGCCTGGGACTCAGGTACTTACAGCACACGAAGTCGCCACAAAAGGCGCGTATCTCCTTGTACATATGAGATTTATTTATTTATTTATGTATTTATTTATGTATTTATTTATGTATTGATTGATTTGTTTGTTTGTTTGCTTGTTTATTTATTTATTATTTATTTATATATTTATTTTTTATTTATTTAATTTCCTTGTTTCTTTCCTTCTCTCTTTCTTTGTTAGTTTATTTCCTTCCTTTTTCTTTATATTTCGTTTTTGTAAGAATTTTTATCCATACCACCATTTGTTTTTTTTTTTTTTTTTTTTTTTTAGTTATTTATAACCTTTTCCTGCGTCATCGTCTCCATCAATTGTTCTCTTGGTGTTCCTATCCCCTGCTTCGTTCTCCTATTACTTCCAAGATATGTATTACTTTCTCTAGTGGAAATATTTCATATAGGATTTCAGCGGAAATACGTTTCGATGTTTCTGAATAAAAGAGAAGCATTTTAGAAGAAAAAAGTTGGCGTGTGTGTGAATGGCATAACCAAAGAAGAAAAGTCGATTAAATACCAAAGTTGCTATTTATGTTCCACGAATGTGACAACGCTTTTCAAGAAAATCCCCCACTCCAAACTACATTACTTGGAACGTTTCGAAAATTTTAATGGTCCCAAAAATGACTAATATTTTTAATTAAAATACCATATATTTAGGGTATTTTCATAACATATGAGATGTATATATTGAATTTTCTGAGTGTCCTCAGAAGTGTTATTCATTCTTAATGACTTGTATACTGGTAAACTGTAAGAGATAGACAAAATCTTACAGCATAAAAATATAGAACTTATTAGAACACACAATTTATGTTAAAAACAACTTTTTTGTGCAAATAGCCATTTCTGAGATATTCGTTATTAGTTTGAAACTTCGGAGAAACTTTCTTTCGTGAGACGCGAGAATATTTTGTAAGTCCGAAGGTGCACGTATACGCATGCGCAAGCAGACGAACAGCCGGCTCTGGCGTTGCAGCCAACATGAGAAAGATATGTAAAACTTGTAGCCAACCTCTGCAAAAATGCCCCAGACATAGGTGCTGCGGTCAGTGTGCAAAGGAACATGGTTTGAGCAGGCTAAGTTAGCGCTCGGTCAAATGTTGTCACTCATGCACTGCTTTGCACATAAACAATCCTACGACACAACGATAATGGAGTGCTCCGTAGGAAATACATGTATCAGCTCACGGACTGTATCGGACTGGTTCGGCTACTGCCGCGAAGTGTGCATCATGTCAAATGACACCAAGTATACTGCAAGGGGGAAAGTTGGCGGTCCTGGCCACATCGTTCAAACCGACGAATGCAAAATAGGACGAAGCAAGTTTCATCGTGGGCGCGTCGTAGAGGGCAACTGGATCTTGGGAATGATCGACGTGGAAACGAATGAGGTGCGGATGACGATATGCCCCAACAACCGCAGGGATGCAAATACGCTCTACAGTCTAATTGCAGCGCCCACGATGAAACTTGCGTCCTCCAATTTTGCATTCGTCGATTTGAACGACGTGACCGGGACCACCAATTTTCCCCCTTGCACTATACTTGGTGTCATTTGACATCATGCACACGTGGCGGCAGTAGCCGAACCAGTCCGATACAGTCCGCGAACTCATACATTTAGTGTAATTTCGGGACAAGTAAGACTGTTGGCAGAATTGCTTTCAGTGGAGATGATGATGATTTGTGTTTAAGGGCGCTCAACTACAGGGTCATCAGCGCCATTTAAGTGGAGAAACAAGCATTATTTGGCTGCACTGAATTCTTCAGTATGGCTACATTACGCAGTAAGTAAATAAATAATCAATTAATAACGTTAAAAGAGTGCCCGTCAACACGAAATTGCACTAAAAGTAAAGACATTATATTCAAAGTCATGGTTGTATATAAAAACATTAAAAGTATGAAGGAATTAGAAACAATTACCGCGTCGCATATTAGAAAGAAGAGCCGAACTTTCAAATAAATTGGTTCTCAAATAGGAAGGTACATTTTTGTAATGTCCAGATCATGAACAAAGTGTTTTAAGCCAGCTACACGTGGCTGGTGTGAAAGAACAATTTAATTTCCATTAATAGACCTTACAGTGGCTGGACTATGAAGTCGGGACTTAAGGCACATAACTGTTATTAGTCGCCATTAAGGATATGCGAATTTCTAGTCGTTTACCGGGGAAAATGCGATCAGCTGGAGAATTAACGTCATTCTGGCTGGTTGGCCATGGTGGCTCAATGGTTAGAACAACCGGACGTAGACCGGCAGATCCATTTCCAAATCCCGGCTGTGGCATTGAATTTTTCAATTTGATTCCACCTGTCCAAAACAAATTTTATCACTATTGATATGAAGCAGATAGAAGAATAAGCTTTACCAGCAAGAATGAGTAGAAAAAGTGGTATGAGTGCTGATATTGTTCACAGCAGGTATAACATAGATATGTAATAAATGAAAGCGTGCACCAATAAATCACATAGAAGGTAGAGCTAACCTTGAATATCCAGCCCACTCGCTTGCTTCTCGCTGGACACACTTGTATCAACGCTTAACCCAACATCTGTGGTTAATATTTGCTTATCGCCCTTTTCTGTACTCATTCTTGCAAACGCTTACTCCTCTACCTAATTCATTCTATGTAGAAATGCACTGTTTGGGAATAAAGTAGACTTAAATGATAGTCAAATGATTTATGAGGTAGTTATAACTTTGGAATCCCATTCTCGTCGTAAAACCAGGGCATAAAAAACAAATGATTTCCATTTTGAGAAAAGTATTGCATAAGAATAAACAAATCACAAGCAATATATACGAAATGGAGAACTCCACAATAAAACCTTATTTTAAATAAATTTAACGAGATCTACATATTTAGTTTTGTAATATTTCTATGTTTCTTGCAGTTTACCAGTTATGCAAAATTAATTTAATTCGTTACAAAAATGCTGTAAACCTGTGGTAATTTGATATTAATCTGCTAGAGCCATATTTTCCAAAATCAATTTTCAAAAAATATTCCATTTAAGTGTAGTTTAGAGTGTGGAGAGTTTCTTCAAAGTATTGCGTGTACACCCTAATATTGTAACAAATGAGAAGTTTTAAATAAGCGTTATGCTTGAAAACAAAGCTAAATTGTTGAGTTGCAACTGTCAACTGACTGCCTGTTAGGCACGCGGCATGTCCTTAACACAAAGGATCATTCTAGACATTCTGGAGCGTTTATACGCTCAAGATTTAGAAGTTAGCCAAGCAGTATCAACTACGGTATTTAAGCAGCTTTTAGTATTTTAGTTATGCTGCTCACAGACACACCGACACAGATATTTTCTTAAAATACTTTTTTATTCATTCAGGAAGACCCAAGTATCTGCAGAAACATTGGTATAAAATACATTTTAGATGGAATACATACGTAGGATATAGCTAGTCTGGAAGGAATACGATAAAAGAGATGTAAT
Source organism: Mantis religiosa (assembly GCA_030765055.1). Classification (NCBI taxonomy): domain Eukaryota; kingdom Metazoa; phylum Arthropoda; class Insecta; order Mantodea; family Mantidae; genus Mantis; species Mantis religiosa. The sequence continues at coordinate 77,189,580 of CM060952.1, forward strand.
ATCTCCAAGTCAGAAGGTCAACCAGACTCTCATTTCCTACTGACCTTCACTTCCATATGCACCTTTTGTCCCTCAACTCAGGAATAGTGATGCTTTGCTTTGCGGTGGTCAAGCCTATGAAGCCTCCAAGTATCAGCGTTTCATGTCAACCTGGGCAAGGTCGAACCTTGGAGCGTTAACTTGCACGAGTTAATGTGTTCAACTGTTTCACTTCCGTACCCACAAGAATTTATTTCATTCGGTATCTCATTAGAAATATATCACTATAGGAGAAAAAGTTCTTAATAGACTAATCTTCTACCTGCTTCTAATTAACCGATGTAACACTTCATTATACTGTGACTTCACTCAGTTTATTAACCAGTACTTCTTTCTTCCTCGACGCAGACGTAATTGAATACGCCTGACGCAGCCTCTTCTTCCGGAGAGTTTCTCGCTGCGGAGTTGAATACAAGACGTCTCCAATCTCTTACAGCAAGCTACCACAGACGTCCGATTTCAATGGATTTAATTTCATATCAAAGGACGAAATTACGGCATAAGGGTGTTCATTTCTTATTTACGTTCTCCAATGTTTATCGCACAATAAATTCAATAGGTGAAATAGTGCTCAAATTAGCCCAAGGTCCATAGAACGTAGCCTTACCCAACATTCAACTTTTCAGGATATGGAAAAACGCCGGAGAAACCAGATAAGTCATCTCGACCGAGATTAAAACTCGGGACCTCTTGAAAGTGAAGTGGACCCGCTATCACCTATGCAGATACCATGCTGGCACATAACAGAGTGGATAACAAATAAAATAATTAAGTAATTACTTACAAGCACGCTCCATTAACGACGCTCTCTGTGTGTGGGCGGTGGGGGTGGAAATACGTCCGGTATTTAAATTTGTAACAAAGAAACACAAGGCTATTTTACAATTACAACCTAAATCTAAATGCTGTAGAGATAAATCGTCAAAGTACGGACAACGTCGGGTATTTCCGCTAGTAACAAAGAAACGCAAGGCTATTGTACAAGTATAACCTAAGTCTAAATGTTGTAGAGATAAACCGTCAAACTACGGACAACGTCGGGTATTTCCGCTAGTAACAAAGAAACGCAAGGCTATTGTACAAGTATAACCTAAGTCTAAATGTTGTAGAGATAAACCGTCAAACTACGGACAACGTCGGGTATTTCCGCTAGTAACAAAGAAACGCAAGGCTATTGTACAAGTATAACCTAAGTCTAAATGTTGTAGAGATAAACCGTCAAAGTACGGACAACGTCGGGTATTTCCGCTAGTAACAAAGAAACGCAAGGCTATTGTACAAGTATAACCTAAGTCTAAATGTTGTAGAGATAAACCGTCAAAGTACGGACAACGTCGGGTATCTCCGCTAGTAACAAAGAAACGCAAGGCTATTGTACAAGTATAACCTAAGTCTAAATGTTGTAGAGATAAACCGTCAAACTACGGACAACGTCGGGTATTTCAGCTAGTAACAAAGAAACACAAGACTATTGTACAAGTACAACCTAAGTCTAAATGTTGTAGAGATAAACCGTCCAACTACGGACAACGTCCGGTATTTCAGCTAGTAACAAAGAAACACAAGACTATTGTACAAGTACAACCTAAGTCTAAATGTTGTAGAGATAAACCGTCCAACTACGGACAACGTCCGGTATTTCAGCTAGTAACAAAGAAACACAAGACTATTGTACAAGTACAACCTAAGTCTAAATGTTGTAAAGATAAACCGTCAAACTACAGACGTCGGGTATTTCAGCTAGTAACAAAGAAACGCAAGGCTATTGTACAAGTACAACCTAAGTCTAAATGTTGTAGAGATAAACCGTCAAACTACGGACATCGTCGGGTATTTCAGCTAGTAACAAAGAAACACAAGACTATTGTACAAGTAAAACCTAAGTCTAAATGTTGTAGAGATAAACCGTCAAACTACAGACGTCGGGTACTTCAGCTAGTAACAAAGAAACACAAGACTATTGTACAAGTATAACCTAAGTCTAAATGTTGTAGAGATAAACCGTCAAACTACAGACGTCGGGTACTTCAGCTAGTAATAAAGAAACGCAAGGCTATTGTACAAGTATAACCTAAGTCTAAATGTTGTAGAGATAAACCGTCAAACTACAGACGTCGGGTACTTCAGCTAGTAACAAAGAAACGCAAGGCTATTGTACAAGTATAACCTAAGTCTAAATGTTGTAGAGATAAACCGTCAAACTACAGACGTCAGGTACTTCAGCTAGTAACAAAGAAACGCAAGGCTATTGTACAAGTATAACCTAAGTCTAAATGTTGTAGAGATAAACCGTCAAACTACAGACGTCAGGTACTTCAGCTAGTAACAAAGAAACACAAGGCTATTGTACAAGTATAACCTAAGTCTAAATGTTGTAGAGATAAACCGCCAAACTACAGACGTCGGATATTTCAACTAGTAACAAAGAAACACAAGACTATTGTACAAGTACAACCTAAGTCTAAATGTTGTAGAGATAAACCGTCAAACTACAGACGTCAGGTACTTCAGCTAGTAACAAAGAAACGCAAGGCTATTGTACAAGTATAACCTAAGTCTAAATGTTGTAGAGATAAACCGCCAAACTACGGACAACGTCGGATATTTCAACTAGTAACAAAGAAACACAAGACTATTGTACAAGTACAACCTAAGTCTAAATGTTGTAGAGATAAACCGTCAAACTACGGACAACGTCGGGTACTTCAGCTAGTAACAAAGAAACACAAGACTATTGTACAAGTACAACCTAAGTCTAAATGTTGTAGAGATAAACCGTCAAACTACAGACGTCGGGTACTTCAGCCAGTAACAAAGAAACACTAGACTATTGTACAAGTACAACCTAAGTCTAAATGTTGTAGAGATAAACCGTCAAACTACGGACAACGTCGGGTACTTCAGCTAGTAACAAAGAAACGCAAGGCTATTGTACAAGTATAACCTAAGTCTAAATGTTGTAGAGATAAACCGCCAAACTACGGACAACGTCGGATATTTCAACTAGTAACAAAGAAACACAAGACTATTGTACAAGTACAACCTAAGTCTAAATGTTGTAGAGATAAACCGCCAAACTACAGACGTCGGGTACTTCAGCTAGTAACAAAGAAACGCAAGGCTATTGTACAAGTATAACCTAAGTCTAAATGTTGTAGAGATAAACCGCCAAACTACGGACAACGTCGGATATTTCAACTAGTAACAAAGAAACACAAGACTATTGTACAAGTACAACCTAAGTCTAAATGTTGTAAAGATAAACCGTCAAACTACAGACGTCAGGTACTTCAGCTAGTAACAAAGAAACGCAAGGCTATTGTACAAGTATAACCTAAGTCTAAATGTTGTAGAGATAAACCGCCAAACTACGGACAACGTCGGATATTTCAACTAGTAACAAAGAAACACAAGACTATTGTACAAGTACAACCTAAGTCTAAATGTTGTAGAGATAAACCGTCAAACTACGGACAACGTCGGGTACTTCAGCTAGTAACAAAGAAACACAAGACTATTGTACAAGTACAACCTAAGTCTAAATGTTGTAGAGATAAACCGTCAAACTACGGACAACGTCGGGTACTTCAGCTAGTAACAAAGAAACACAAGACTATTGTACAAGTACAACCTAAGTCTAAATGTTGTAGAGATAAACCGTCAAACTACAGACGTCGGGTACTTCAGCCAGTAACAAAGAAACACAAGACTACTGTACAAGTACAACCTAAGTCTAAATGTTGTAGAGATAAACCGTCAAACTACAGACGTCGGGTACTTCAGCCAGTAACAAAGAAACACAAGACTACTGTACAAGTACAACCTAAGTCTAAATGTTGTAGAGATAAACCGTCAAACTACAGACGTCGGGTACTTCAGCTAGTAACAAAGAAACACAAGACTATTGTACAAGTACAACCTAAGTCTAAATGTTGTAGAGATAAACCGTCAAACTACAGACGTCGGGTACTTCAGCCAGTAACAAAGAAACACAAGACTACTGTACAAGTACAACCTAAGTCTAAATGTTGTAGAGATAAACCGTCAAACTACAGACGTCGGGTACTTCAGCCAGTAACAAAGGAACACAAGACTACTGTACAAGTACAACCTAAGTCTAAATGTTGTAGAGATAAACCGCCAAACTACGGACAACGTCGGGTACTTCAGCTAGTAACAAAGAAACACAAGACTATTGTACAAGTACAACCTAAGTCTAAATGTTGTAGTGATAAACCGTCAAACTACAGACGTCGGGTACTTCAGCTAGTAACAAAGAAACGCAAGACTATTGTACAAGTACAACCTAAGTCTAAATGTTGTAGAGATAAACCGTCAAACTACAGACGTCGGGTATTTCAGCTAGTAACAAAGAAACACAAGACTACTGTACAAGTACAACCTAAGTCTAAATGTTGTAGAGATAAACCGTCAAACTACAGACGTCGGGTACTTCAGCTAGTAACAAAGAAACGCAAGACTATTGTACAAGTACAACCTAAGTCTAAATGTTGTAGAGATAAACCGTCAAACTACAGACGTCGGGTACTTCAGCTAGTAACAAAGAAACGCAAGACTATTGTACAAGTACAACCTAAGTCTAAATGTTGTAGAGATAAACCGTCAAACTACAGACGTCGGGTATTTCAGCTAGTAACAAAGAAACACAAGACTACTGTACAAGTACAACCTAAGTCTAAATGTTGTAGAGATAAACCGTCAAACTACGGACAACGTCGTGTACTTCAGCTAGTAACAAAGAAACACAAGACTATTGTACAAGTACAACCTAAGTCTAAATGTTGTAGAGATAAACCGTCAAACTACAGACGTCGGGTACTTCAGCTAGTAACAAAGAAACGCAAGACTATTGTACAAGTACAACCTAAGTCTAAATGTTGTAGAGATAAACCGTCAAACTACAGACGTCGGGTACTTCAGCCAGTAACAAAGAAACACAAGACTACTGTACAAGTACAACCTAAGTCTAAATGTTGTAGAGATAAACCGTCAAACTACAGACGTCGGGTACTTCAGCCAGTAACAAAGAAACACAAGACTATTGTACAAGTATAACCTAAGCCTTAATGTTGTAGTGATAAACCGTCCAACTACGGACAACGTCCGGTATTTCAGCTAGTAACAAAGATACACAAGACTACTGTACAAGTACAACCTAAGTCTAAATGTTGTAGAGATAAACCGTCAAACCACGGACAACGTCGGGTATTTCAGCTAGTAACAAAGAAACACAAGACTGCTGTACAAGTACAACCTAAGTCTAAATGTTGTAGAGATAAACCGTCAAACCACGGACAACGTCGGGTATTTCAGCTAGTAACAAAGAAACACAAGACTATTGTACAAGTACAACCTAAGTCTAAATGTTGTAGAGATAAACCGTCAAACTACGGACAACGTCCGGTATTTCAGCTAGTAACAAAGAAACACAAGACTATTGTACAAGTACAACCTAAGTCTAAATGTTGTAGAGATAAACCGTCAAACTACAGACAACGTCGGGTATTTCAGCTAGTAACAAAGAAACACAAGACTATTGTACAAGTACAACCTAAGTCTAAATGTTGTAGAGATAAACCGCCAAACTACGGACAACGTCGGGTATTTCAGCTAGTAACAAAGAAACACAAGACTATTGTACAAGTACAACCTAAGCCTTAATGTTGTAGAGATAAACCGTCAAACTACGGACAACGTCGGGTATTTCAGCTAGTAACAGAGAAACACAAGACTATTGTACAAGTACAACCTAAGTCTAAATGTTGTAGAGATAAGCCGTCAAACTACGGACAACGTCGGGTATTTCAGCTAGTAACAGAGAAACACAAGACTATTGTACAAGTACAACCTAAGTCTAAATGTTGTAGAGATAAACCGTCAAACTACGGACAACGTCGGGTACTTCAGCCAGTAACAAAGTAACACAAGACTATTGTACAAGTACAACCTAAGTCTAAATGTTGTAGAGATAAACCGTCAAACCACGGACGACGTCAGGTACTTCAGCTAGTAACAAAGTAACACAAGACTATTGTACAAGTATAACCTAAGTCTAAATGTTGTAAATGTAAGCCGTCGAACTACAGATGTGAGGTACTTCAGCTAGGAATTGATATAATTTTGGCGTAGTAGGCAGAGAACTGCAGCAACAGTCAGCATGTTGCAATTGGCAACAGTGAGAACTCGCACCATATTTCTCTGTAATTTACATAAGCATCTGTCAGAATCACTGTCTTCAGTTGAAATGTTTTCATTCAAGTGTGTAATCTCCCTCCCAACATTTGATAGGGTTCGTTATATTCCAATACTCGCTGGCTCAAGGACGATACAAAAACTCAGACTGCTTCTTGTGCATGCGTCTGATTAAATGTGTTAATTGCACTCCATAGCTGTGAGCTGTCAAATCAAACTTATTCTTCCATCTGCTACTTGTTAATGTACATTAAGTTTCTTTATTGCTTTCGTTGGAAATCCACTAAAGCTGATCGCTATGTGACAACTTTGAAATTCCGGTGTCTTTGTGTTGCCGAGAGATAAAATGAATGACTTCCCAGTTTAACAGAGATTAATTTTTGGAAAATTTAGAAAAATAACAAGGTATATCTCGAAAATTGTTGTGTAATACTTAAATTGTGCCCTTTAACGACATTGTTTTGTGCAGTAGGTAAATTTTTGCCGTATCTCATACATTTTATCAATTATACAAAACTTATTTATAATGTAAAGTACTTCTAAGGCAGAATTCTCAAAGATTCAAAACACACATTTCATTTGTCATGAAAGGAGCTTTATGATATTTTAATCTATGTCAATATTTTGAAAGCTTTCCATGTAAAAGTAAGTTTTGGATCAGGTAATTCATTATTGAAAGGGGCAGAACTTAATTATCAAGTTTGGTATTTAACCGAATTTTCATTTTTGAGTTGTTGTTTACGGATGTATACACGGACGTTTTATAAACATACGTTTTATTTTTAATAAGGGTACCTCAAATCGTGTATTTTCATGTATTACATATATACATTCATATAGGTAATATTTTTTATAGAGTTAATGCTCTGAAAATATGAACTTCACCAAAATCTGTATTTTAATCAGTTCAACGTTATGTTCAGTAAGTTATAGTTTTTTGTAGTTGTTCAGTTTCTAATTATTATTTGTTACTTTTCAGTCCTTTGGTTGTAAGGTATCCATTACAATTCCTAATTTGTTTTGTCAAATTCAAACATATTTACTTTGTCCAACGTGCTTTCATGAGAGTATTCTCGGAAAAAGAAACATGTTTACCCCACCCGGGGGAACGAACTTGTAGTGCATAGCACTACAACTTAATTGCTATGTAAATAATTTAAATTTATAGACGGTATGTTAATCAAATTAGTTGGAATCATTTATAGAATATAAAACATGAGCTAAAATGTTTACCTATGTGAAGATATGAAGTAATTGTATTCATTTAACATATTATTTTGTTCAAAAATGCTTCCAGTCGAGCTCAAAATATGCATTGCCTAACTTAGGTTTCTGGACAGAATAATATACCCTTTCTGTTTATGAGCCAAGGTCCATTGTAGGCCAAGTCTCTCCTGCCCCTCCCACCCCAAACTGCAATGGCGACGGATCTGGCTGACTCAAACCAAGCTCTTTACGGTAGGCTTTCTGAACGTCGATGTGACAATGTTTTCATGACAAATGAAACACCTATCTTACATTTTCTTGGAAGAACCTGTGAAGGTCTTTGAAAGTTCAAACATAGCTCTGAACTGAATGAAAAGCAAAGCCTTTTAGTATTAACTCTTTAATTAAAATATAAACATTAACATACTTTGTTTTAGACGGCCCAAAAGTATAAAACAATTGCTCTTAGTTCCATACGTATTTATAATCTCAAAAGATTTCTAAACCTATACAGATTATTACGAAAATTTGTAATAGCTATGAAAATACTTGTAAGATTTAGAACGAATCAAAACCTTGGGACAAAGGCAATAGTTACTACCATAGAGTAACACAACCCTCACAAAGCAATATAATATCCTCGTCCTTCTATAGATACGAAAGACCTACACTAGAACCAAACGTGTTCTTGCACATGATTTTTTTTTTTCTTGTGCAAAGTACTTTTACAAATGCTTATTCTTTTTCTACTTCAGGTTTATCGATACCAACATTTGTAGAAATGGTTTTATTAGAGATTTCTTTATAGGTACAAGACACAGTAGACTAAATATAGTCAAATGTTTTAATAGCAGTTAATAGCTGGCTGCTATAGAAACACATTCGTTGCATGGCCATTACGAAAAAAATACCTCCGATGAATAGCTATTTTAGAAAAGTATAGGCATTTTTAAAATTCAAGCCAATTAAATTAAGTTTGTATTTTAATAAAAAATGAAATGTGTACATGCGGCACCGCAGGCGGTGACACTGATATATGAGATGAAGCTGGAACACCGGTAGAATTAGATGGCGGGGAAAACCCGCCGCAACGCCATGTTGTCCCCCACAAATCTTATTTTGCGGTCGTGTGAGATCGAAGCCGGGCCGCCTTGGTGAGAGCCAAGTGGTCTAACCACTCAGCCACGGAGTGGCCTACATTAATATCTACGTTTGTTGTATAGTAAGATCTTTTACAGTTTACCAGCTATACAAACTTTATTCAGAAAAAAGAGCACTTCTGAGGACAGTCCCAAAAAGTTCAACGTATCCCTACATTTGTCATGGATAAGTATTATAATAACTTATGTTATTTTAATTAAAACAGTAATTTTTTTCAAGAAATCACGCATAGTTGAGAGAATTTTCTTAAACATCTTTGTGTCGCAATCTTAGAAGATCCTGAACCTAAATACTCTCATTTAAGCGACTTTTCTCTTTTGAGTTATGCTATTAACAATTACAAACGCATACAACACACGCAGTCTCCTTCTTCTACAAGTGTCTTCTTTTTAGATTCAGATGACCTTGAAATGTGTACTTCCGGTGGAAAATTGGCCATAATCTCTTGTTGAAACACCTTACCTGCTACACTTAGTCGCTATGATTTAGCACTGGGACAGCAGACCCAAATTTAGGGCATCATAGAGAGGAATTATACAAATGAACTCAACTCGCACCATAATTACTACAACAAAAGAGCAGAAACAGACCGATTTAATTTGGTATCAATCTCATAGCGTGGGTCGCGGCACCATCTTGCTGACACCGTATTATGCCACAATGAATATGCAACTGCGGTTAGGCACATTCATTAATCATAGACACCTATGTCATAACTTACGTCACATCTTACAAGCAAGATACATTCTCTACCACGTGTTTGTGGTAGTTAGAGCAAATATTTTTTCCTAACTGATCACCTGATCAAAGAAAGGGCATATGCATAACATCTGCAGGGGCATGCGTGTGGATGAATCCAAATTTCAACTAATGCAACATATAATAAACCTGGCATATACATATTACTTCTTATTTTGTACATTAATCAGGACAAACATCAGGACAGTCCTCTACTACTACACAGGTACATTAAGTGGAGAGTCGTGGTGTGTCAGTTACGTCACATATAATAAACCTGGTATATACATATTACTTCTTATTTTGTACATTAATCAGGACTGAAACAACAGATACATTAGGTTAGGAGTGTCGTGGACTGTCAGTTACGTCACATATAATAAACCTGGTATATACATATGACTTCTTATTTTGTACATTAATCAGGACAGAAACATCAGATACATTAAGTTAGGAGTGTCGTGGTCTGTCAGTTACGTCACATATAATAAACCTGGTATATACATATGACTTCTTATTTTGTACATTAATCAAGACTGAAACATTAGGACAGTCCTCTACTACTGCACAGGTACATTAAGTTAGGAGTGTCGTGGTCTGTCAGTTACGTCACATATAATAAACCTGGTATATACATATTACTTCTTATTTTGTACATTAATCAAGACTGAAACATCAGGACAGTCCTCTACTACTGCACAGGTACATTAAGTTAGGAGTGTCGTGGTCTGTCAGTTACGTCACATATAATAAACCTGGTATATACGTATGACTTCTTATTTTGTACATTAATCAGGACAGAAACATCAGGACAGTCCTCTACTACTGCACAGGTATATTAAGTTAGGAGTGTCGTGGTCTGTCAGTTACGTCACATGTAATAAACCTGGTATATACATATTACTTCTCATTTTGTATATTAATCAGGACAGAAACATCAGGACATCCTCTACTACTGCACAGGTATATTAAGTTAGGAGTGTCGTGGTCTGTCAGTTACGTCACATATAATAAACCTGGTATATACGTATGACTTCTTATTTTGTACATTAATCAGGACAGAAACATCAGGACAGTCCTCTACTACTGCACAGGTATATTAAGTTAGGAGTGTCGTGGTCTGTCAGTTACGTCACATATAATAAATCTGGTATATACATATTACTTCTCATTTTGTATATTAATCAGGACAGAAACATCAGGACATCCTCTACTACTACTACACAGGTACACTAAGTTAGGAGTGTCGTAGTCTGTCAGTTACGTCACATGTAATAAACCTGGTATATACATATTACTTCTCATTTTGTATATTAATCAGGACAGAAACATCAGGACAGTCCTCTACTACTGCACAGGTACATTAAGTTAGGAGTGTCGTGGTCTCTCAGTTACGTCACATGTAATAAACCTGGTATATACATATTACTTCTTATTTTGTACATTAATCAGGACAGAAACATCAGGACAATTTGCTACTGAAATAAACATCACAGAATTAACTTATATGGGGCCTGTCGACTATTAAAGCAATTAATTAGTGATCTACTAACGAGTAATAACGGGAAGACGAGCCTTTCCCAAGGTCTACCACGACGGTACGTACGTGTCTGGCATTCTCCTCGGGCGCGATTCACCAGCTCTGGGCCGATGAAGAGGACAAAAACTCGACGAGTGGTACTGGGTCACGTGCAGACTGTAACCTTGTCTGCAGTCGATGCTTCACGAGTCATGGTCTGGAATTGCCAGTGATTTGTGATCCCGCTCTTCCAGAAAGTGGGGGAAGTTTATCTGTATATGACCCCTGACACTAAATCTCCTTAAGATCTCATGACCTTCTCCACCCACTCTTCTAAAGGCTGTTTCTAAAAATCTAACATGCTCTCACATATTTGTTCTCTACTCGCTTTTCCTAAAGAGTTTATTGCTCTATCTACTTGATTGTATTCTAGGGAAAGTTTGTAAAAGTGATTTAATTACTCTTTTGGTTGAAGGTGCATCAAAAGTATAAGAATATAGGAGGATCTAAGTAATAGTTAATTCCTTTAAGAGTTATTCGCTATGCAATATTTTTAAAATTCGGTTGTCTTTGAATGGTCAGGACAAAAATGTGCGTTTGTTGTGTAGTAGGATTTTACGTGTTATCGGTTATATTAAAGTCATATGGAATGAAGGGCACTTCTGAGGACAGTAACAGAAAATTGGATAAATTTCATTTTGTCATAAAATGTTTTAAACACAGAGTTTTGTAATCAAAATCATTAGTCATTTTTGAGATTGGTCCACGTAAAAATTGCTTTGAGGAGGTGGAATATTCTTGGGCGTACCATCGTTCTTTTTAAACGTCCATATCGGACAATGGATGAAATGATGCTCAAATGAGTCCAGGTTTCATAGAGCTTAGAGGATAAGGGGAAATCCCGGAAAGATGCTTATCCAGATAGGTCTCCCTGACTGAGACTTGAATTTGGGGCATCTTGAATTTAAGGTAGATCGCTACCCCCACACCAAGAGGTGGGCATGTGGCATCCTTAGAGTTCTCTTAAGTTATTCTTTTCATAGGCAAAAATCGCTCACACTTTTAAATTTTTTTCTAAAAACTCTTTTTTCTGGTTGGGGGATTTAGGGAAGCTCATAACCAGTAAAACCTCGATATCAAATTGAGTGGATCTTTTGTACGTATGTGCGTGGTAGAAAGAGTAAGCAGTTTGTGTCTGTGAATAGTAAAATTCGAAAACAAAATTCCGATAAATTCCATGCAATTTTGGAACCCTTCTTTCTGTTGAACTGTTCAAATTATAACACGATTATGTTGTGTATTTAATTTCAAAAATATCCAAAGATGTGAAATGAAGATTTTCAAGAAAGTGTCTCCAACCCCGACTACATGGAAATACGAGGGCTGTCCAATAAAGAATGATCATAATTTTTTACGGTTATAATTTTTCGCACTAAAATTCAATCTTTTTATATTCTGTTAGATTCATGTGAAACAAACACGCCGTAATAGTTTCCTCGTTGGTACTCCTGGTTCCCACCTGTGATGACCAGGCAAGTTCAGACATGTTCAGTATCGCCTACCACTACAATGGCGGTAACACGCGAGGAACAATATGCGACTTTGAAATTCTGCTTTCTTATCAACAAATCTTTAGTTGAGGCCTACGTAATGTTACAGAAGGCCTATGGAGAGTCTCTTCTTCCCTATAGCACAGCTCGAAGGTGGTTTAAAATGTTTAAAGAGGGGACAATTTCAAAGGAAGTTGGACCCGGTGCTCCAGTTACTGCTCTTATGGAAGAAATCATCAGCACTGCTGCTACCATTGTGAGAGAGGATCAACGAATTACCTTAAGATCAATTTCTCAAATCCTGAACATTTCATTGGGTGCCACCCAAACGTTGGTGACAGAAACATTACACATGAGACGTGTTTGTGGAGGATGTGTTCCAACACTGTTGATTCCCTAACAAAAGGACATTCTCATGCAGGTCTGCATGCAGTTAAAGTTGATGTTAGAGGAAGATCCGGAGTTTCTTTCAAACGAAATCTCTGCTGATGAAACTTGGCTACATCATTTTGATCCTGAGAGAAAACAGCAAAGCATTGTGGAAATTTCCTTCATCACCAACTCCCAAAACAGCAAAAGTGGTTGCTTCTGCTGGGAAAGTTATGGTCATCTCATTCTTTGATATTCATGGAATGGTTTATCAGCATGTCGTACCTGTACACACATCAGTAACTGGACAATACTACAGGGATGTCCTGAAAACATTGCAAGTCCATATCAGGCGTAAAAGACCACATTTCCGTGAAGCAGGTTGGATGCTGCACTACGATAATGCGCGGCCGCATATTGCCAGTGTTGTTGCTGAATATCTCGCAAAAATCAACGTGAAGTACATCCTTCACCCTCCCTATAGTCCGGACATAGACCCATGTGATTTTTTTTCTGTTCCTAACTTGAAGAAACGCCTTCGTGGGAGGCATTATCCATCATCAGAAGCAGTGGTGAAGGCTGCGGAGGTGATTTTGAAGGATCTCTCAAAAATGGTTTCCAGCATGTCTTTGAAGACTGGCAGAAACGCTGGGACAAGTGCATCGCATTCAGAGAGACTGCTTTAAGAATTACCATCAAAATTATGAAGATGAGTAAAGGTACACTGTCAAAAAAAAAAGTGATAATTCTTTATTGAACCGCCCTCGTAGGTCCGAAAATGTTTATGTCCTCAAAATCGGCAAAACTGTTTTAATTAAAATACAATATGTTTAATATATTTTCAAGGCAAATGAAATGCGTGTCTTTAATTTTCTAGGAATGTCAGACTTTTGCACCACCGCCACCGCCACGGACCGCTGCCGCCGCCGACGCCGCCGCCGCCGCCACCTCCGCCTACAGCGTGCTCAATGTACTTCGCACCACGACATAAAAGTCTTTTATGTTTAGTTGTTCAGTAAATAAAGCATTGGAAAAATAAGACCTGAAGCTTTCCTGGCGAAGAATATGTTCAACATTTTGGGAAACAAACCAGATGAAAAGACGATTAGAAATCGACGTTTCGGGAGCGTACATCTCTCCCATCATCAGGATATTTTAATAAATGTTATAACCACAAAAATATAACTGGACATAACACAAATATCAACAAAGACATAACACTATCAATATTCGCATCACTGAACAAAAGACTTTTCAGTAAATTAAATGCCAAGTCAGGAGATGACGTGAGTATAGAAAATTAATTGGGTCAAAGAACGTAACTACTTAACTTGATCAAGCTGTATAAACCTGTGGTTCTTAATCCGTCGGATTTCCATTTTAAGGCCGATTTCTACGAGGAGCTGAACTGAAATTCAGCATCACGATTAAGCGTGCTCCTCTCGGAGGAAATAGCCAAAGCCTCTGGAAAAATACCAGACTTAAAAGTCCCAGGTTTTCAAGATGGAATCAAAGGTCGCGATGTTTCGTGGCCGGTAACTAGAGCTGCCACACTCTAGTCCACTGAACAAACATAACTGGCAAATCAAAAGAGATAGACGAAAGCTTGTACACAAATAATGGAGATATCTTTAAAACATAAAAAAACCATAAAATAACGTTAAAAATATTTTGTTGTGATAACTTTTTCCAGATATTCATTGTGTTATACTTATGTCAAACATGAAGTCTTTATTTATTTTTATTTTCTGCGGATATAACGAGATTTGAGAGCCAAAACACAGCGATCAAGCATTTGACTAGCGTTTTGGTGTGTTTTGAATGTTTATCTGTATCATAAGGTATTTCATTTGTCAGTGACGCTGTCAATGGCCAGGATCATATTACTGCGGCCGGCGTGCACGAATTTCGTCCCGCCAGTAAATTCATTGACACACCATCGACCTTGGCATCTATTTTAACAATAATGAATGTGTCATGTACATGTATCAGCAGACTAATTGAGTAATAAAAGTAAGTTTGAATAGGTGGTAACGAAGAATATAAAACAGAAAGTGCATCAGGTCCTCTTTATTACAAATTAGTGCTATTCACAGGTCCTTGACTTCAATATGAGGCAAGCCTTTATGGAAGCCTTTATTCCTGGAATGGTGCATTAACCCTGGGCCAAAATATTACTCTGGAAGGTTGCTTCGTCATTGCTTGCCTTGATTTCATCTCCTTAAGGGTATCTTCTGCACATGAAAAAGAACTTCCATAAATTCTTGCAAACGAAAATGTTGCCGCTATCAGAGTAATGCTTGAAGAAGATTGTCAGACATTCTAAGAAGTTATTGGACGTTTGTATGAGTCAAATTCAAAATATTTTACACCAACAGTTTGACGTGGCAAAACGATGCCATCGATGGATACCACATTAACTACTGATCAAAAACAACGCACTGATGGTGGAGAAAAATTCTGGAAAAATTCCAAACTGGCACTTCAAATTTGATTTGAAATAAATATAAGTATCATGTGATGATACTGAAGAGCCAATCGGCTCAATGAGTCTTTCGAACAGAACCTAAGTCTAGAAAAGTCCGACAAATTCGCAGTGTTGGTAAGAAGCTGTGTGTTCTAAAACGGGTCATACTGAAACTATAACCTTAGAGAGAACCGTCACATTCGGCCTCTATAGTCTAAGAGTAACACATTAACCTGTGGTATCAAACCCGGCGGAGGGCGTGGAAATTCTTATCATGGCTTTCTTCGGAAAGGAAGGTTCCATGCTAATCCGCGTTTACGATACGTGAATGAAAGAATCTTCGCCTGATAGAGAGGTCTCTGTGATAAAATGGGACGCTGGTAACCAAAGCAATTAAAGGGTGTGGATAAGTAAGTAAATAAATTTAAAAAATGCAAATGAAAAGAACCTGACTGGTACACAAATGCCTGTTTACCGCAGAGTTTTTGAAAAACGCTCAAAAGGAAACAGAATTTTAAATATGACAGTGTATGATGCGTATCAAATGAAACTAACAATTGAGTATCTGAATGTGCTAAAGGTCAGCGACTTCTTGTTTCCAAAATTTAAACATCAAATGTGTACAATCAGGTTACCACAAAAACCTGACTTTTGAAGTATCTCAGGAAGTGTGACACCACTACTTGATGTTAAAGGAAAATATTCTGTAAAATTAAAATTGTAAAAAGTAATGTTCGTTTGATTTTCTAAATATCGCCCACCATACGATTGACGGTTATATGATCTATTGCGTACTGTCTCAAGACAGTAACTGTTATGACGCATTGTTCTCTTGCGAGATGATACATTACCCAATTAGAAACATGTGGAGCGGAACTTCTCTCCCCTCCAAAAAAAAAAAAAGCGTTTCTGCAATTGCTTTTCGTTTTTAACTTTTCCTTTTTACATATCGTAAATTACAGCTCTGCATAAGTGCAGTGTTTTGTTTTTGGTGCTGCGCCTCCGTATCTGGCCGAAAAGTACACTCCTGGAAATTGAAATAAGAACACCGTGAATTCATTGCCCCAGGAAGGGGAAACTTTATTGACACATTCCTGGGGTCAGATGCATCAAATGATCACACTTGCAGAACCATAGGCACATAGACACAGGCAACAGAGCATGCACAATGTCGGCACTAGTACCGTGTATATCCACCTTTCGCAGCAATGCAGGCTGCTATTCTCCCATGGAGACGATCGTAGAGATGCTGGATGTAGTCCTGTGGAACGGCTTGCCATGCCATTTCCAGCTGGCGCCTCAGTTGGACCAGCGTTCGTGCTGGACGTGCAGACCGCGTGAGACGATGTTTCATCCAGTCCCAAACATGCTCAATGGGGGACAGATCCGGAGATCTTGTTGGCCAGGGTAGTTGACTTACACCTTCTAGAGCACGTTGGGTGGCACGGGATACATGCGGACGTGCACTGTCCTCTTGGAACAGCAAGTTCCCTTGCCGGTCTAGGAATGGTAGAATGATGGGTTCGATGACGGTTTGGATGTACCGTGCACTATTCAGTGTCCCCTCGACGATCACCAGAGGTGTACGGCCAGTGTAAGAGATCGCTCCCCACACCATGATGCCGGGTGTTGGCCCTGTGTGCCTCGGTCGTATTCTGTCCTGATTGTGGCCCTCACCTTCACGGCGCAAAACACGTATACGACCACCATTGGCACCATGGCAGAAGCAACTCTCATCGCTGAAGACGACACGTCTCCATTCGTCCCTCAATTCACGCCTGTCGCGACACCACTGGAGGCGGGCTGCACGATCTTGGGGCGTGAGCGGAAGACGGCCTAATGGTGCGCGGGACCGTAGCCCAGCTTCATGGAGACGATTGCGAATGGTCCTCGCCGATACCCCAGGAGCAACAGTGTCCCTAATTTGCTGGGAAGTGGTGGTGCGGTCCCCTACGGCACTGCGTAGGATCCGACGGTCTTGGCGTGCATCCGTGCGTCGCTGCATCCGTGCACGTGCACCTTCCGCCGACCACTGGCGACAACATCGATGTACTGTGGAGACCTCACGCCCCACGTATTGAACAATTCGGCGGTACGTCCACCCGGCCTCCCGCATGCCCACTATACGCCCTCGCTCAAAGTCTGCCAACTGCACATACGGTTCACGTCCACGCTGTCGCGGCATGCTACCAGTGTTAAAGACTGCGATGGAGCTCCGTATGCCACGGAAAACTGGCTGACACTGACGACGGCGGTGCCCAAACACTGCGCATCTATCGCAATTCGACGGCCAGCACCGCGGTTCCTAGTGTGTCCGCTGTGCCGTGCGTGTGATCATTGTTTGTACAGCCCTCTCGCAGTGTTCGTAGCAAGTATGGTGGGTCTGACACATCGGCGTCAATGTGTTCTTATTTCCATTTCCAGGAGTGTATTTCATATTCTGTTTAGCTGCGTTCGCCATTACTCATACTTGTCCGTTCATCAAACAATGTTAAGTAAATAAATTGATGGCATGGCACTCCACCCAACAATTCACTACCGAGATTTCTCTGGAAATACAAAATTGGAGGCCTCTTATATAAAAGGTATTTTTTAAAATAAAGTGTTGGTGTATATGTGTGTATCCGTGTGTCTGAACACCATAACTCAAAAACCAAAAGTCGGTTAAATATCGAACTTGCTATTGCAGCATCTTCCAAGAATGCGAGACTACCTTTTACATAGAAACATATTACAAAATGTTGATCTTCTCAAACATAGCTCCAACCATCTTCATTAAATTACAAAAATTAATATATTTACATGAAAAATTAAATGTATATCTTGAATACTCTAAGTCATCATTCTGAACGACCTTTGTACAACTGATAACCGTAAGAAATTGACAAAACATTATTTCACAAAAAATATAGGCTCGTTAAAACGTACAATTTATGGTAAATAAATGTTTCCGTGGAGTGAAACCATTTCCAGATATTTCTTGTTATATGTTTCAAATTTCCAATAATTATACTTTTATCCAACGGAAAGTCATTAATAGTTTTTTATGTCCAAGACTTGCAAAGATAATACAATTTGAAACACAGTGACGCTCTTTAAAATATTTAACAGTTGAAATTTACTAATTTTCATATTCCCTTGTATCTAGCAACAAGATGTTTATCCTGATTTACAGAAGTGGATAGAACAATAAGTGTTTGCATAGTTTGCACAGATTAGAGAGAGTCATGTGAATACAACATATAAATTTTATTAATTCACTTTATCTGCCTGACTTCACTGCAAATTCTGTAATCGAGTTTAAACTAACTTCACGATGAGCTAGAGACTTGAACCTTCAAACTGAATCGCAATTCAACATCAACTGCCTTAACTACGTAGAAAATGAAGCTAGTTACAGTGAAGCAAGAATTATTTGATAAATATAACTATTGGTTAAAAAAAAAAAAAAAAAAAAAAAAAAAAAAAAAAAAAAAAAAAAAAATTTACTTATCTTAAGAAAAATGATGTCGATTTCAACTTCAACCAATTCAACTTATAAGAAAAATCGACATCATTTTTCTTAAGATAAGTGAAGTTTTTTATTACAAATAGTTATAATTGTCTAATCAACTCCCTTTCTAGTTTAAAAATTCAACTAAAAGGAATCTGGCACTAATTTCTTTTGACACTGAAATAAAAATGTTATTACTTTACTATTATGTCCTTCCTTATTTTATTTTTAATAAAAATGAGTTAAATAAATTGATATGTTTGACTTGCTACTTTATAATGGAGTGAGAAATTATTTTCGGGCAGTTTGTTCTATTTGCTGTCATAATTTCTTAATTATCATCAATTAAAGATTTTGTGTCCTCCTAAAAATAAAATTGACTTGATAAAATCTCTGGGCTATGAATGCTTAAATTTAAAATCGGCTATAATGCCTAAAATATGTGAGGTTCGGCTTAGAAATCAATTTTGTTATAAGGGCATCTAAAGCAATAATTTTAGTACAGCGAATTCAAAAGAGATTGAATATTTTTACTGATGAATTTCAAAAAGGATGCAAAGAACCGCTCAACAAATAATAAAACCATAGGAACATTATATTTTATTTTTGGTGCTTGAGCAAGAATGTTTAGAACATCATTAAGAATTTGAATTAGAACTGAACTACGACAACCCGGATCTGATGTAAATACAGCAATGCTTGGCGGATATCTTTTGGATTTACTTGGGCTATATTGGACATTGATATAACTCAAATCCAAATCCAATCCTGTTAGACGCGAGAAAACTTTATTATCGATGGATGTCCCGATCAAAAACAATAGTGTAATTGATGGATGCAGTAAAGTTCTGTAAACATTCCAAGGTGGTACTTCAAATTCGGTTTGGAATACCATTACTGGTGATTTACTGTTATTATCCTGGAAAGAAAATATAATTGAACAGAATCTAAATCAGTAAAAGTCCGACGAATTCGCAGTGAATGTTCCTTTAAAATGGGTCATATTGCTGCTGTAGCAGTAGAAGATATACGTACGTTACTACCATTTGCTACACAAATTCGTGTTTACTACAAATTTTTCCATAGGTTCATGAAAAACACTCAAAAGGAAACAATTTAGAACTATGACGACAACAAATCACTTCTTCAGCAGTGGAACATAAAAACCTGACACCAGGAAAGAGTGGTATCAACGCTTTAAGTACTGCTTTCAAAAATGTTGATATGAATGGCAATACCTTGTAATATAATCAAATCATTTACATTTTTAATGCGAATTCTTTTTGATCTTCTAAGAATTTTCCAAGCCACCATTGTAATGTCTACAATTGATGATCTTGAAGTCAAATATCTGCTCTGCTAAGACTTGAAAACCCTTTTATTAGTTTTTAATTTTACAAAAAATGGCTTTTAGCTATTTTGAATAAGATATATTTAAAGAATTTCTAAGCGTAATAAAAAATATATATTGATTTTTTATTTCCTGTACTAAGGCTTTCTAGCAATGAGGGAAAAAAATGTAGGAATTATTGTTCACAAGATATCAATTAAACATCATTTTCCATCTTGCGACAGTTCTTTATTTTTACGTGTAGCCAACACACAAAAGCTAAAACAATGAAATTTATCTTCCAAAACAACATTTCTCTAACATGAAAATTGCACTCCACTGAAAATTAGAAGTAGAGATTTCATTAGGAACCATGTTTTATGGACCCATGTTACTGAATAACATTAACTCGAAAATGAAAAGTTAGCTAAAGACCGAAGTGCAGCATCTTTCTAGGATGATTTACAAAGATTTAAGAAAATGCTCCCAGTTCCAAACTAACCTTCACATGGAAAATGTTTCCTTACTTCCTATTTCCTCAAAATGACTATGGCTTTTATTAAATTACCGTTTATGATGAATTTGACAAATGTAATGTAGATCTTTAATTTTCTAGGAATAACATCTGAAGTCCTCTTTATTCTGGATGTTTTTTATATAACTGGTAAACCGTAAGAGATAGACAAGCCTTATTACACACAAGATGCAGATCTTCTTCAGGACACTCTGTCAAATAAATGTTTTTATAGTGTCGCGGCGACACGCACAAACGGTTCGGTGTAGAGAGATAAGCGTGGTTTGTGTACACAAAGAGCCGGCAAATAAAGATAGCGGAGATAAAGGACTTGCCGGCACAAATAAAGTTACGCTTCTGGAAGGTTCGGGTTTCGTCTAGTGACAGAACTTTCGATGTCTTGTTTATTCCAGAAATATCCTTGATTGTTACAGAACAGTCTCGAATTATCAATGAGGTATTCAAGGAAGCGACGACTCGCCAACAGTCAGTCGTAAACAGAGTAAACAGTTGTAGAGTGTTGTAACGAGAGATGGTGTAGTAAACAGATATAATCAGAACGCTGTTGGTAGATTGTGATTGCGTATCTGATGTAATGTTGTTACGTGAGAATTGAACAGTGTATTTCTACAGAAATAAAGATCATTTGGAATTTCTGCAACTTGGACTTTAAATTCTACGAATCAGAAAATCACAATATGCAAAATGAAATGCCTAGTGTTTAACGACCGCTTTTAATGCATAAGGCACCGCATGCGGTTTTTGTATGCAGTTAACCATTTCCGAGATATTAGAACTTTTAAATATATATTTTTCTTTGAAATACAATCTTAGTTGCCGTTTTTATACCCTAACGATACAAAACCAACGGAATTTCAGAGCCATCTCATGGCGATCACCTCTTAAAAGATTGGACTATCACCTGAGGCTGCTGCATTTTCCCATTTCTATTTTACCTATAAAGAAATATCTTAAATAACCATTTTTATAAACTTTATATTGATTAACATGAAGTAGGTAGAAAAATAAGAATTTATAAGAAAAGCTTGGATAGTGAAGCTTATGAGAATGTAATACGCCAGATTTATTCCCACACTGCCCTACGCGATACGAACAACTGTGTTTTGTTTTCCGTAATTTTGGAGATTATTTCAAATAAAAATATCACATGAAGGATAATGGGTAGAGAAAATAGTGTGGTAATGCTGGCTCAGGTTTCCCGGACATATTCGTTAGTATTCTCACTGACAGAGGTCTATGAATAACTGCATCGTAAAATCTATCAGAAACCAGTTTTGCAAAATAAACAATAGAACTGTGCTGCGGGTCATTTGTTTTTACAACCTGCAGAACAAGTGCCAGTTGCACAGCGAAATAAATCCGCGACACGGGTCAACACATACGGATGTGGACCAGCGAAGATGCTGTTCAAAAATATAGATAGGTGCCCGTAGTTGCGCAGTTGTCTTCAGATTATTGTGCCATCTGGAATTCTATGGGGATTTCCTACAGCTATATAAACAATCACTCTCGTGAGTTGAGTCAGTGAGTACTCAGTTTATGTAGAACTCATCGACAACAAAGGTTTCTCACGCCTAACTGTTGAAGTAAATTGTTTTAGATTTGACTCGCACGATGCCCGTCAAACATTGCTCGAACGCCATTTTCAGGAACAGAAGTTCTTGGGCATCATTCAGAAATTTATCGGTAAGAAAAAGCAGATGTGAAGAAGCTCCGATATCTTGGTCCTCGTTGAATCTGCTGTCAGCTGCTCCAGTGATGAGTTTATGAGGGTATCATAATCACCTTTCATTTCAGGTCATGTCCTTGCTAATCCTGTCTCTGATCCTCTTGTACATTTTCCATATGTGGAGGATAAACACAGATTTATACAAAATAAGACCTGAAGCTTTCCTGGCGACGAATACGCTCACTTTCTTCTCGGGCAACAAATCAGGTGAAAAGATGATTAGATATATACGTTTCGGGAGTGTACATCTCTCCCATCATCGGGATATTTATAAAATGTTATAACCACAAAATGTTTTGTGGCTATAACATGTATAGATGTATAAAGTAAATGTGAGGATCTACTCCCATTAGTCCTGGCCCCGTAGGACCTGAACCCGGGCCTCTCGGGTATATTTACCGTAGGACAGTACCTATTTTATAAACTGCCCCCCCCCCCGCCTGCACACGGCAGACAGGACGGAAGTATATACGCCACTTACGCGCCGGTCCTTAATGAACCAGCTACCAAAAAAACCTTGGTAGGGCCGCCAGTGTCTAGCTCACCAGCTACTAGCTCTGCAGGCTAGTCCCCGGGACTTATGAGGCAACCCTCTACCCCCTCCGGGCGGCCGGTGGCCTGGCCAGAGGTACCCAATTGCCCGTGGGTGGCGGGAACACACTGCCCCCTCGAGTCCAACCCAATCCGAACAGCTCCCAGAGGGAGGGGCTCGGCATGTTCGGCCCGAGGTTCCTCTAGTAACGTCAGAGGTACCACGAGTGCTAAGGGTCCGCAGCGCCCGCACTTTGGCAGCTGAAAGGGACGCATCCCTCCCCCTACGGGAGTATAGATGTATAGATGTACACTCCCGAAACGTTGATATCTAATCACCTTTTCACCTGGCTGGCTGCCCGAGAAGAAAGTGAAGAGATTTATACCTCTCCCATATAATTGTAATGTCATCTAGGCCGGGCTATTGCTGATAACGACACATTCACACTAAAATATGTGAAACAGAACATCTATGACGTCTTCTTAATCGCTTAACGTGGAAGAATCATCGCCGATCGATGAATACAGCGCTGAAGCCTTTTTACCTTCTCTTTCGTTCCATAGTTATTTAATAACATTAAACTACATAATGCTCCAGTAATACACAAATCCTTAACACTTACATAGAACCTCTATGTAAAATACAGATTGCAACCATAAAAGATCGGTTTACTATGTTAGAAGTTTTGTCTCTATACAATTACTAAAGTTCTGTATCTGACATTACAGGGTTATTTTTTAACATCGAGTAACGAATTAATTTCATTTACCTCACATGTTCGTTAATAAAATAGTCTAACTTTATTTAGAAGGGTTTTACACTGTGTGCTCCCTTAAGTCTGTTTAAGTTCATAATGTTTTAAACAAATGTTTTAATGTTTTAACTCCCCCCCCCCCCCCCCCTTCAACTTATTTCTTCACATAGTCTCCCTTCAATTCACTACATGTCGTCCAATAAATCTTCGTTATTTGTAACCCTTGGGAAAAGTATGCTCTTTTAAACTATGCAAATTACAAATTTGTTTCTTCAATGATGTCCTCATTGGACGTGATCGCATCGCACCAATTGTTCAGCTTTCAGCAGAGGAAGAATTCACTTGGAGCCAAGTCTGGAGAATACAGTGAATGAAGTAGCAGTTCTTAGCTCATTTTCACAAAGTGTGCAATGGAACGACAAACATGTTTGGGGTATTTATTATCCTAATGAAATTTATTTAGTCTTGCGGCAGACTTTCCAACTGTGGTCATTTTACTCTGTGTATGAATATCACGCCTTGGGAATCCCAAAATATGTTTATCTGCTGACGAAACAGTTTTCGCTTTCTTTGTAACACATTCGCTGAAGAAAATCCGCTGCTTGGATTGCTGCTTTGTTCCAGGTTCAGTTCCAGGTTTCATCAACTGTGATGTATTGCCACAAAAATCGCATTTGAACAAACACTTCTCAGGATTCCACGTGTCAAATGTTCGTGCAGTTGACATATTTGTGGACTCACTGCTTGGTCTTCTATCAGAAAATCGTGAACTTTGTTCGTTATTTCTTCTGCTGTGACTTAAACAGACCATCCTCTGTGCTCTGCGTTTTTGTGAGCAACGCCATGTAATCGTCTTGACACACAAAATTCAGTACTTCATGAGATCACGAAATTCACTTAATCCATGAAGCAACACAAAACTTGGGCTCCCAAATACATACACGGGACAGGTGTAACTCTTCGGTGCAAACAAGAAACGTGTGATTCATGGTCAAAGTATGAGCTTAACAAACTGCCGTATCATGTGCATGCTAATAAACAACTTCATCACCAACAGGTTGAATTGCAGATATTGTTCTTTTCAAGTAATCTGAAAATAAGTGTTTATTATTAAACCGTTAATATTTTAGGCAGCCTCAGAAATCATACTTCCAACTCAAGAACTGCATAATAGATTTCAGTTTGTCCTGAAAAATAAAAATATATTTTCTGAACAAATACTTCTTTACAGAGGTTTACGATTGCTTTTTCTTACAAAATCATTTCGGGTGTTGTTCTACTAACAAACAAATATATAGAAGGGGCACAGGCCTCTCTAAGACAGTACTCTTTTGAAACTGAATGAAAATGTGGGGAAAATGCAAAATTTGATTTTCCCCCTCTTTTTACTGTATTTATCTCCCACTCTTTGATTTACTATTATCAGCTATAAATCAGCATTTTTAAGTAATACAATTAAAATAATTGAACCAAGAAGAGGAACACATGCGTTATGTAGACCAAATATTGGATGTGGTGGGTACATACCTTGAGGCGATATGTCGTGTTGGTGGAGACACAGATCACGTGACAGACCAATAAGGTGGCCACCAGGTACCTGAACGCCCAGACTGACATCTTTCACAGTTTATGGTCCAGCAGCTGCACTCAGTCCATCTGCACGAGGCTGCAACATATACATCACTTTCTCTACTCATTCTTCTACCAAAAAATCTACTTCTGTTTATCTACACTGTGATGCTGCTCTTTGTATGCCTAAACTTTTCTGCCTATTCTTCACCACGTTATTCCTACAAACACTTAGTACTCTATCTACTTCATGTTAATTAACATAAACATTATCTTACTGTTAGGCACAAGGGAATACAGTAGACTGTTAGTGATAGTCAAATGTTTTAAACAACTAGTCGATGTCATGTCTTTTAAATTACATTGTCTTTGTATACCAAGAGATAAAAAAATGAATAATGACTTTCTGTTTGAGAAAAGTAAATATGTTGAAAACTTCAAATATATAAGAAGGAATAAATCGTAAATGGTTCGTTTCAGAAATGTATTTGACACAAACTGTGTTGTAACAAGATCTATAGTTCCATGTAGCAACATTTATCTATCTCTTTCAGTTTACTACTTATACAAAATCACTTCTGAGGACATCCCCAGAAAATTCAACACTATATTTCGTTTGTCATGAAAATATCTTAAATATATGGTACTATAATCAAAATTGTTATAAGTATTTTTGAGAAATTTTTTTTTCTCGAAAATATCTACACGTATAGGCAGTTTGTACTGTGAAATGTTATGTTTCAAATTTTAACTTGGCGTTTTGGAAGGTCTTGGAGTTGAAGCTCGGTATTTAATCGAATAGTTTGCCTTTGAGTTGTATTGTTATCCGTGCGCGAGCGCGCGTAGATTTTTTTTTTTTGGGGGGGGGGGGGGAATTAGGCAGCCTTAAGATATGTAATTATGGCGAGATATCGATGCAATACTTCCTTTACCACTATGTAGTAGGTATGTGTTGGAGAAAGTAAAAGTGTCTACTAAATTTTCCGGAATTCTTAAAAATATTCCTTTATTATTAATGTATGTATAAGAACAGTTAATTCGTCACCGTTTTGTGCTGAAACCGTACTTGTTCCAGATGGATACATAATACATCTGCAATTAAATTTAAATGTTCAATTCATTAAGTATAAGCAATTCTAACATTAGTGAAGCAGTCAGCGCGATTTATTATAGATAATTAAATATGAAATCACATTCATCCTAATATTGGGTACTTATAAATGTATAAAAGAGAAATTCATAGCTGGTACGTGGTAACTGTTGCCGCTATTACATGAAATTCTAGGATTGTATTCCTGAGAGCTGAGAATATTCAACTGTTGCACATTAATGTACAATGATTTGGCTAGTTGTCTGTACTTATATTTTCATATACATTTTCTTAGAGCTACAAAAATGTTCATTAATAGGATGGATGAGAGGCAATGTAACACAAAGAGGGACAGAAAGTACTGTAGAATCTTTAGCATTTCTTAAGGTATAGTTTGGAATATTATATTTTCCAACTACATAGTACAACTTAAATATCTGAGCAAATGGCTCCATGGTAACAGGTAGGGCGGATTTTCTCCTATTTTCATATTTTATTCCTTTGCTCAGAAACGTAGTCTTTTAAGTTATGAGCACGTTTCCTACAATTATTAGCCTAATTTCTTAGTTTTATAGTGCATATAAATGCATATTTCATACATTTGTGCCTATTCTGCTTATTAGTGTCTAAAACTGCCTTTTTAGCCAATTTCTTCTGTTTGTAATTTGTGACAATAGCTTTTGCATTTGTTGGTTTCAACGTGAAGTTTCGGGGGAAGAGAAATTTCTTACTGCTGAACATTGGATATACAAAAAGGGGTTTAGCCAGGTAGGTATCTGCCTTACAGACGTGTCACAATGCCCTAATGACGTCATGAAAAATCTTAGAATTCGCTCAAGGGCGATTAGCAAAGACCAGCTAAATGATATTTCAATGGATTGACAAATGACCACTCTTTGTGGGGGAATGAAAAGCCCATTCCGTACGCAGTATTTCAAGTGCACATATAGATCAGTTTCCTACGCAAATATGCCAAAAGAGAGAAGCAACAGAAGTGTACTTCTTAAACAGTGGATAAATGGAGAAAGTAATTTTTTGTCGGCCTTGTGTGAAACAGGTGAGTTTAACAATTCATGTTTGTATTAATACTATATTATTAGTTTCAAAAGCCTTGTAAAAATGAGACCCTTTAGTAACAGTATACCGAACACAAATTAATATGTTGAGGAGAGCCGAAAGAAGAGAAAGTGAATGTTTTCAGTTTACAAAAGTAAAACACAAATTTGCCTAATGTGAAAACTTTCTTCATCACATGATACGACTTTACGTCGAGATTTAGCTTAAAACATGTCTGAATCGTTAAACAAACCCGTATAATGCATTTCATCTTAATTAGAATATTATTTATTTGAAACTTATAAGTATAGCTTTGCAAACACAGTGTAATGGATTTCTCAAAATTTGTTACGAGTATGATCTTTTGGCAGTTTCAATACAGTAGCATGATATTTTTGTGCTGGTGTAAAAGCTTATTCCTTAAGCTAATAGTAATACTTGGGGGGAGGAATTATTAATTAAATTATTGATGGTGTCAATTGTTAACAATCGTATCAGATCACAATCGGTACCGCTGGTAAGCAGGAATTTACTCCCGTAAGGTTTTTTTACATGTGTGTATATATACTGACATGAAGCTGTTGTTTTACCCAAACTTAAAATCGCCAATCTAAGACTCTGTTCAGGTTAAAAGATAAACTTCTAAGGCGAGCGCTTAATTAGCTAGGCTACACAGACTAAGATTATAATATGAACAAATTTTGATTTTTTCATGCTTACGTTTATCTAAATGTATCTCAAGGAATCATGAAATTGATTGCTTGGAGATTTCCGGTGTTGTTTCCAACATTGAAAATGAAACTGCAGACCAATAAATCATAATGATTTGTGTAAAATTTTACACAAATGCCTTTATAAAAGTAGGTACGAGAATTATTTTTACGATGCCGTAATTGCTGTAATTCTGTATGAATGAACGAGAAAGCTCACTAAAAAGCTGTGCTTTATTATGTGTTCTTAGTAGACAGTGGGGCATTTGGGGTTTTTATTACAAAAACTAGGATTCTGTAGCTTTAGCTTTTAATTAACTTTTGTTCTGTGGATTTTATCTTTCTGACACATCGTGACATCCTTTTAAGTGATACTAATATTGCTGTGATGAACTTTTGAATTTCTTATCTTTTCAACAATCGTTTCTATTAAGGAGACACATCTGTGCAAATTGACACAAAAGTTACAGCAATCCCAAATTTAGCTTTCTTTGGCTTAAAATTAACATAGACATACTTCAATAATATAAAGTTTTTTTTTTCTAGCGGCACTACAGAAAACGTCACATGACTATTTAAGTAACCCTACACCTGTATCTAGCTGCTATTACGTAACTTTAACCCCAGATTTCTCAGATTCCATATTTTTATACATTTTCCTAACTTTAAAATGTCCCACAGGATGCAGTTTTCTATTAATCTGCATGAAATTCTAAACATGCCTGTAAGATCAACTGCATATTAAGTGTACCCATTTACATTTTTTTGTGTTTTTGTTATTTGTATTGAAAATGATTATAATGCTTACGTCTTACTGAAATCTCTTAGGAAAATAAAAATTGTTAAATAGGTGTGATTATTTCCCCCCTTCGTTGATATGGCGAAGACAAATATTTCACATAGGTACAGGTCATTAATAGGTTAAAATGGCTGCAGAAACTTATACCCCAAGCATCAATTTTTAAAATTACAATATGTGGGACATTTTGAAAATCGCCTGTGATTTAGACATAAACTGTTAATTCCTTAGAAACTATTGTAACTAGAAAGCTGAAACTTGGTATTATTCCATTCTTGATAGATCACAAAAATAAATGGTATAAATTTGAAAAAAAATCTAACAAAAGCTTCAGATATTTCAATTTTCACCTTTAAGCCCCCCTCCAAATCCATGTTTTTGTTTCTTGACATAATTAACCACTTCACACCTTTATACACATTATGGTTCTTACTTAGTGACGTGGATTTATATGTATTTAATTATACGACAATATCTGTTATTTTAACTTGCTGTGGGGCTATTTATGACATTTGAAATAAATGAGCTATTTCATCTAGGGAACCGCAAAATAGTATGTGTTTAGCGAATTTGTTGCAGCATATGTTGCGATGATTGTCATTTTGTTATAGTGCATTTTAAGAGCCATTTTAATAAAATTCGTATTTCTAAGTGTTTACATAGAAAATTTTTAAGTGCCTATTTTGTCCATTTTTAGTGTGGTTTTTTTTGTTTTTTTTTTTTTTGTTTTTTTTTTTTTTTTTTGCCTGCCTATTTCACACATTTTTAGTACCTATAAATCAGCTCCCTATTCATTACACATTTCCTTGTAGATGCAATGAGAATTCGGGAAGGTTGTAGACTTGAGTGTTAGTAAAATGTTTTAAGAGCTGATCAATATGATGACATACATATCTGTTTCTCTACCCGTTATTCTACAAACTATTATAAAAGTTTACTTTTCTATCCACTTAACATTATTTGTAGAAATGGTAGTTGCTTATTTTATTGTATGTACACTAGGAATAGAATAATACAATACGCATTAATGATAATCAAGAGCTGGTTGCTTACGAGGGCTTCGAAATTCCAACCTTTTTGTCAGAAATAACCTCTTCCCATTTCAGAAAGGTATTAGTACTGAAAAATTCCAACCAATAAAAATTAATACCTCGGAAATGATTCACTCCACAAAAATGTACCTAATTGACATGAATTGTGTGTTTTGAAAAGTTCTACATTTGTTTTGTAGTAATATTTTGCCTGTCTGTTTACCAGTTATACAAAGTCATTCAGAATGAAAAGGGTTAGTGAGGATGTTTACTGAAAATTCAACTTGAATATTTTATATGACATGAAAATATCCGAAATTTATAATATTTTAATCAAAATCGTTAGAGCCACTTTTGATAAAATCAAAATTAACGAATATTTATGCATGTAAAGGGTATTTGTAGTGCACGGTTTGTATCGGAAGATGCTAAACTCCCAATTTTGGTATTTAACTGACTTTCCATTCAGAGATTCTCAAAATGTGTATTTATGATGAAATATTTGTATTATATATTTGCGTGAAAGACATTTTCTTCTCTGCATACATACAAGATGTAAAAGATAAGAAATCGATGCAGTTTTTTAAGAAATTATAAAACCTATTAAACAAAGTAGAAGAATGAGTAAAAATTTCATATGAATATAGCATAATTTTGTGGTTTCGCGGGACATCAGAAATTATATTTCTGGTGAAATCTTGATATTCAAGAGCGGAATGGCGCAGGCGTGAGAGATCATATGCTTAGGGCCGATCGAGACCCATGGGTCGTTAGGAAGAATAATTATATCCCCCGAATATCCTATTCACTTCTTCCTCCATTCGACTAATTGGTAGCGTCTTCTGCTTCATTTAATCTGTAAATGTTCGGGACCCCTACCTCGTTACTGTCTACCCACCACAAGAAGACAATGCAAAGGAATGTGTAATGTTATCACTTTTGCTAGTTTAAGCTCTCCTTACGAATATGATAAGGATGCAAGGTTCATGTAAAATACACAGTGTTGTCACATAACGCACTCATACATATTACCTAATGAGTATTAGATCTGGCAGCATGGGTGACTAATATGTACTCTCACATACTAATTTCGTAATAAATAGATGCACTACCAGAGCAGATAAACAGTTCAAACTCCTCTCTCTCTCTTCATTCCCCGCTTATCTTCTTGTGGTGGGCAGATAGACAACCTTCTTCCTTCACCTAGCTTAGATAAACGGCACATAAAATAAGAGATAGGCGACATTAATGACAATTATAACGGGGCTAATGTCTCTCATTATGTCCGCTGATTACAGATACATACTGGTTCAAAACAGAAGGCCACGAAGGAGGAGAACCACAACAGGAAGTTATGGGTACAGTCTGTTACTAACAAACAGGAACAGAATTTTGCAATGTCTGCGACCCGACGCAGAGATATACAGGTGTATATAAATGAATATGGGGTTTTTAACTCTTTATAATATTTGTTACATTAAACTTACAGTTGTAAATGATATGTCAAATGAAAAAGCAACTCAAACAGTTTTGTTTGTTGGCACCAGTGCGCATGTGCGTGCAATATTTCTGCCACAAACAGTGGCTGATAAACAGAAAGCGTTTCGTGTTTTGCAGTTTACAAAGACCGAATCTGTAGTTACTGTGCAACGTGCGTTCCGCATTAAGTTCGGTAGTGATCCTCCTAGTGATAATAACATTCGTAGACGGTATCACCAGTTTGAAGATTACGGCGGCCTTTGTAAAGGGAGGAGCACGGGACGACCAACAGTAAGTGAAGAGACTGTTGAGCGAGTGAGAGAGTCGTTCACTCGTAGCCCAAAGAATTCAGTCCGGAAGGCTAGTCGTGAATTACAAGTTCCTGTGTCGACTGTTTGGAAAGTTGTAAGAAAACGCTTACGGCTACGTCATTGCCGTTTACAGTTATTACAGGCTCTAAAGCCGACAGACCACGGATTACGTGCCAACTTCGCAAACGACATGTTGTTTCATAACATGACCATTTTATGGATCGTGTCATCTTGAGTGATGAATCAACCATTCACCTTAATGGACATGTTAACACTCATGATGTGCGCATCTGGGGCTCAGAAAATTCTCACGGGATGGTACAAATGCAGCAAGATTCCCCTAAAGTGAATATTTCTTGTGCCATATCCTGGCGAAAAGTTTATGGGCCTTTCTTTTTTTTTGGGAAACTTACTGTAGCTGGCACTTCTTACCTTGACACACTAGAGCAATGGCTCTTCTCTAAGTTGAAAGAAAATGAGCCAGAAACATTTATTTTCCAGCAAGATGGTGCGCGATCTCATTGGCATAATGAAGTATGCGATTGGTTGAACGTCACTGTACCCAGCGCTGAATAGGTCGCAAGGGCCCCAATGACAGGGCTTGCTATGCATGGTCTCCACGTTCTCCTGACCTAACGCCATGCGATTTTTATCTTTGGGGCTTCATCAAGGATCGTGGTGCGTGCCTCCGCTACCAGCTGGCCTTCCTGAATTAAGAAACCAGATTGAAGCAGCTGTTGCTACAATTACTGAACACACACTTAACGACGTTTGGGAAGAACTCGGCTATAGACTTGACGCGTGCCGTGTGACAAAGGTTAGTCACATTGAACATTTATAAGGTTCTTCGTAAATCTGTTTAAGTTGCTTTTTCATTTGATATATCATTTATAACTGTAAATTGAATGCAATAAATATTATAAAGAGTTAAAAACCCGATATTCATTTATATACACCCTGTCTACATAAATCTGACAGAGAGAGGGCAGATATTTCACTTACACACGTTCATCGGCCCGATGACAAGTGACAGGAATCCGTGGACTAGAGAAGGGAAATCCAAGTCGAGTGTTCAGACAAACCCACAACTATCCGAATGAGGAACACAAAAGTCAACACTAAGCAGTCATAAATAATTTTCTTCGACATTGGCTGCTGAGAACGATAACTTTGTAACGGTTGTTTTGGTTTAAGCCCCGAGAGTTGAAAAATGTTTAAATATGTGGTTTAAGAATTGATATGGACATGTTAAAATGAATAAGAAAGGCAATTGTTAAAATTCAGTAGGTGATGAGATGACGCAACATGTAATGTGTGACGTGGATCACTAAGAATTAAGTTTGATTGGTAGTGATGGCAACGAGGGAATGAAAAATCAATACTTTTGGTAAAACAGCTAGGAAAGAAAGCGTCTTTTGATGGGAGAACGTTATGGTGAAAAGACGTAAATTCCCTGCCGCGAATAAATCTTATAAAAGAGTTAATATCAGTTTTCTATTAACTGAAATCAAAGTATACGTATTATTGTCAAGTTTCATACGAAAAATTATATAAATTATATAAATTAAATTTTAACATGAGGATATTTTGAAAGTAAAAAGAATTTATTGGTATCGAAGTAGAAAATGTATCCTTTTCACTCACGACCATGTCTGAAAATTCAAGAGTTATAGCTCAGACTGAAGCAGATCCGGAGATTTTTTTATCTACATTGATACGTCAGAGTGCCACATCTAAACCAAAGATTCAGATCGGGAAGAAGTAGCAGCTCATGGCTTCTTCATCGTTTTCCACAACGTTTTTCACAACGCGGGACGACATCAGGTGAGAATAATCCCGTTACACATGAATGCCGCAGACTTCGAGAACACCATCTTCCCATCATCACCATAATCCTGCTACAACTTTGTAAAGAAGCGATAGCGAGATAGGTAGATAACTGAAGGGAATAATTTATCTGTTTTACAATCAATGCATAATGTAAGACGCCTGCGTTAGAATCATTAGCGAGACAAAGTAAGTCAGATTACTGGGGTCATTAGCGAGTTCCGTGGAAAGAAAAACAAAACAAGCATCAAGGTGTTCCTAGAAGTCTGTTATGCTTAGCTATCGCATATATAGCTAAAATAAAACGATAAAGGTAAAGATAGCCCGTAGTTTCCCTTTAAAGGGCAAGAGCCTCCTACCTGCCGTTAGGGTGAGCTCGCCGCTACTTGGGTGAGCGAATTCCTTTAAGCATGCTTCTATGGATTACGATCATATTAACGTATATTCCTTATTATTAATATTTGTCTTTAATTATTCTGAAAATTAAAAAAAGGGAAAGATTTTCTTATAATCGAGCAAAATAACAGAATAAAAGTTGCGTAAAATCAATAGCTTTAAGATTTGACAACATATATAATGTAGGAGCGTTGGAAGCTGTAGAGATAAGTAGGTGGTACTCATACGTATTTTTCTAAAATTCTTGTCCTTCCCTTCGTCTTTTACACACGTGTTTACTCTGAGCGGTTATCAAGAGACGTAGCGCTTAATGACCGCAGTCGGGTTATATAGATTTAGCAGCTACTTCAACTTAGCACTTTTGTGACTCAGGGCAACATACACTTCAATACGTTTCAAGTTAGCAGATATAGTTCAGTAGATATACAATTAGAAAAACTAAATTTTTTAACAGTTGAACTCATTTCAAATAGATCATTATCAATCTTCATCAGTCAATTTAACTGTATCCCTTAGATACAATGTAGCAGCTGACAGCGGACACATCGGAGAAGGACATTTGAGATGGCGATAAAGGTAAAGTAAATGATTTTTTGTTGTTCTGGTAATTTACGTCCTCCAACGTTGTCATATCGGACGATGAATGGAATGGGTGAAATGATGCTCAAATGAGCCCAGGGTTCATAGAGCTTACTTACTTGACATGCAGCTTTCAGAATAAGGGATAAACCCGGAAAAAACCTTATCCAGGTAACTCACCCTGACCGAGATTCGAACTCGGAACCTCTTGAACGTCAGGCAGAAATGAATTCTTATTGCTAAAAAAGTGTAATCATTAATAAAATTTGGTTTTGTGCATTCGTTACAGCCAATCTAACCTTGCTGTTTCTGTAGAGTATCATTAGTGAGGCAAGTAATGGCTACAAAACGGCTACAAGTAATTAGTGTTAAGAAAGTAGTTGTTCTAGAGTCTCAGTAGGTTAGGCTCTGGTCCTCTGCTCCTAAATTCGCTGGTTCAATTCCGACACAGACTAATGGTTTCTAATTCTACTTAAAAGTGACAGCCCACGTCAGATTTAGTGGCACGTAAAAGAGCTGTGGGTGCTGATGTGGCAATTTACAGCTTAAGAAATAAAATATTTATTTACTTACTGAATTAGTAGATCGGCACCTACCAATTGAATAAATACACCGTTTCTACTAACTTCACCCCCTGCTGCACGTTGGCAAATAAATAAGAGTTTATTTATAAAAGTTCTTTAACTGTTATGGTTCTCACGTGGCATTCTGTATTAGGAGTGAACGACCTTCTGCTCAGAGGTCTCTTTATCGACTTGATATTATCTTACGAGCCGTAAATCTGACATGAGATCACCAACTTTATTTCCCTTCCCACTAAGCTAACGATATTTACACCCAACTAATATCCATTGTCCTCCGCCGGTTTGGAACATGTGACCTCAGAAATCAGAGCCAAACTTGTTACCCGCAAAACACGGATGACGACGCGGGTCGGTGATCTTGTGTTTATTTACATCAAGCCACCATTGTTGGTTATGTCTATACACTGGTGCTTTACTTATCTGAGGAGTGTCAGTGTACTGTACTGTACTGTACTCAAAAAGGAACAATCGTACATTTGTACTAACAGTGGGGGCTCGTAATAGTGGACATATGAAAACAAACTTATATGTGTCATGTTGCAAAGAGTGGCGGCTCGTAACAATGGAAACATGAAAAGCTTATATATTGTGTTCATTCATCGTATCTGTGCGTTCGCAACTATCTCACAAACATCTCAGTGGCTTTTAATGTTTCGGAGATTCTTTTATCATATACTTCGAAACTGTTCGGTTAGTGCTATAGGGCTATAGTCCTAACTATAAGTGTCACAAAAGCAAAAGTCACGCCTTTTATTAGGCAATGTAGACATTAAATCAAAGTTTCTAATTTGGGCGAAGTTGCTTTCAAATTTTGTTTAACACACAATACACGTGTTTGCTAAGTTTTTACGATCGATGTCCCTATATGTGGAATACACACCACAGTTTCTCTGTTTACAAGTATGAATGACTCACCAATATCCTTTATGAAGGAAAGTAAAAGTCTGTTTCCGTACTTGAAGACTTTGAACTTTACCGTCGACCTCAGCAGTAAGTCCTTCAAAACGTGACTGTCAAGTATAACTACTTCAATATTCGTTCAGAGTTGATTCTGACACAGGGAAGTAAAGTGCCATTCGAGTTCATGACCCTTCTTTGTAAAACCAATTAGGATATCACAACCAAGCGTTTTGTTAGATAAACATTCATACGTCACTGCCCTCGTTTCATTGCTGTATTTATTTTATGGTATAAAAGTGTGTTACTTCTTTATTTCAAAACGGACATCTTTGTAAAGAATAGGTGCAAATAATCTTACGCATAACATTTTAACGAGTTTCCCTGCACATTTTTTTTTTACTTAATTATGAGATTTTGATTAAAAACTTAAGATTTCCTATTTATTGTTCGGTCATTTTCTAATAATGTAGTCTATAGAAACCTGTGTCGCACTATTTTGGCATAATGCAGGAAAATTTTGATACAATGAAAGACAATTTTGATGCGATAATGGAGACTTTTCACATAAAGTAAAATTTTGCAAGAGAATTTGGACTCCACGTAAGCAAATTTTGACACAGTAGAAGAATTTTAGAACCATGCAGAGAAATTTTACGCTATGAAGGAATATTTTGACATCAAAAGGAGAATTTTGATCCCATGCTGCCGAATTTTGATTCCAAGTAGAACACTTTTGCACTATGCCGAAGAATCTTGAGATCACGCAGGAAAATGTTTATACTATAGAACTACTTTGACACCGTGCAGGTGGATTTTGACCACTTTCAGCAGGGTTTTAATACCATACACGAGAATCTTTACAACAAATAGGAGAATTCTGACACCATGTAGGAACATTTTGACACCATGTAGAAACATTTTGAGAACACATAGATACATTTTGATACCACGGAAGTGAATTTTGAT
Organism: Mantis religiosa; assembly: GCA_030765055.1. Lineage (NCBI taxonomy): Eukaryota > Metazoa > Arthropoda > Insecta > Mantodea > Mantidae > Mantis > Mantis religiosa. The sequence goes on from CM060952.1 coordinate 77,226,512, forward strand.
CCCATGAGGTGGAAGTTTTTACTCCATATCAAGATTAGAAACACAAACTGATGAATCGTATTTGTATTTTTAAAGCTGAATTTTAACAAGCAAAACTTTCTCCATTTTCAATATATAAAAGACTGTAGTTTTTCGCTAAACTTATTAAAAATTGCAAGGTAACCACTTAGAGTATAGAGAACTTCAAAATTAGCAACAGAAAACTTATATAATATATGCTTTATGCGAATTATATAAATTACCGAGCAAATTAGCTCCATGAGAAAGTGCAAGGCGAATGCTTGGTTGGTTTCCTTACCATATCACTTCCTGTTATCTGTTTCGGACGACGGTGTGCGTAGTTGGACCGCTTGGACCGTTAGCTTTTTACTATCATCCCTGTGGATAGAACATTCAGATGCGCTCAATCTGTAACAGTTAGGGACCCCGTCCATGTTTGTGCACAAGTCGTCAAGTTAGAAGCACAAAGGGTTCTCCGAACTAGTTTCGACGACCCCTCCGTGATATGCTCGACGCATGGTTTCTCTCTCTCTACCACGCACTTAATTAACTAGGGGAATTATTGTTATCTATAAAGAAATAAATGTTTGAAAACCACAAAAGAAATGGGATCTTTACAGAAAGCTCAGTGTGTCTGAGAACTGCATAATTCCAGTCAAACACCAAAATTTCGGCATCTTCCAAGGCTGTTAACATGAAGACTTTAAAGAAAATCATCCACCCCAGTCTACCCTTTACATGACATATTTTTAAATGTTCTGATTTTCTAAAACGTGACTAAACTTTTTGATTAAAATTACAATATGTTTAAAATATTTACATGACAAATTAAATGTACATCTTAAGTTTTCTGGGAATGTTCTCAGAAGTCCTCTTCATTCTGCACCACTTTTGTATAACTGATAAACAGTAAGAGATAGACATATTCATACTACATAACAAATTAGATCTTGTAAAAATTATTTTTGTTTCTTTTTATGGGAATATTTACAATGTTACGAAATCAAAAAGAGGATCAGATATATAACGCCATCAATTATTGAAAATATTTAGCAAGAATTCACACTTCATTAACTAAGCCACTGTCAGCATTTTATAAAATATCTAGAAGCTCGTTAACTCCACGAGAACAACGTTGCTAAAATAAGCCAACAATTAAACTGTTCTCGCAGCAACCAAAAATTTTGTATGAAAATTTGCATGGAGCTAAGAAGATAACGGCGCTCCGGAAGGCCGGAAAAGAGAAAAAAGAAATGTTGTGCCATTAAAGCCAATGTACGAGTCAGAATGCTCAATTTTCATTTCAGCAGACTGTACATCCTCCTAAAGATTTTATTTTGCCTTTAACAGATTGTTATACAGTATGCCACATTGCGGTTGTTTCAAATTAAAATGAATCTAATGTACAGAGCGTTCTAAAAGTCACCGGACTCAAACTTTCAAAAATTGTCTCTGGAGTATTTGATTGCATTAGTTTGAAAATTTTTGCATGACGGATGGCTGTAACCTTGAAGAAGGGCTTAACGCTATTTTTAGGTCAGTGTAGCTTTTGTGTTGCTCGGAGTAACATACGAATCGCAGTTGGGGACAATGACTTTTATGCGCGTACATCGTGTCGCTATGTTGGGAAACATGCTTTGAGTTCAGGTCCTATGAAACATGTTTAGAGAGATGGAGACGCTGAAGTAAAACTACCATTTACGACCTTCTGCGCCGTCCGTGGATGATAAGTGACGAACTGGTAGATCCAGAACAGTCATAGAAGATTTCGTTCATGAAATCGAGTAGCGACTTGTTACCTCGACACGAAAATCGTAAGACGTTTGGCACAACAAACTGGAACATCAACTGCCTCCATACATAAGGCTCTTAAGCTGGCCAAACTGCACCCACATTGTACTAAAGTCGTCCAGGAGCTCGAGCCGCCCGATCTAGTGAAACGTCGCCATTACTGCCCATGGTTTCGTTCTTTCACACGCAATAGTGTAGCCATTCTTGATAAGACTTTTTTTATGGGTGAGACGTGGTTCCACTTAAATGGCTACAGTAACTCAGAAACACTTGCACTTGAGCAACTGAAAATCCGCATGTCTTTCGTGAAGAGCCGCTTTGGAAAATGGTGTGCGGTATCGCGAAGAAGGATTGTTGGGCCCTTCTTCTTTGAGGAAACAGTCTATGGTGTCTACAGGGATACTGTTCGACACTATGCTGGACGAGGATGACGTGATGGTTTGAGCAGGATGGTGCCACTTGTCATACTGCAATTGAAACCATGGAGATGTTAAGGGGATTTTTCGGTAATGAAATTATCTCGAAAAAATTTATGGCCTCCACATTCCCCCGATCTTATCTCTCCAGATTTCTTTCTGTGAGGTTATTTAAGAGGAAAAGTGTACAGTGGTAACCCACACTCACTAGTAGAACTCAAAGGCGTAATTTCTAACTGTATTGCCGAAATAACAAAAATTAAAAAGCGTCACGGAATATGCGTCGTCGGGTGGAATTGTGTTTGCAATAAAATGGTGGTCATTTTCAGTACTTGATGTACAAAATTAATATAGAAAGTGTTCTGCAACATGTATAATGTGTTTTAAAGAAAAATAGTGACTGTTTTCAGCAGCTGGTGTGAACTGGAACGTCACAAAAGTAATATCAGTGTACTTATTGCTCTCAGACTGCAAGATTCTACAAAATGGGATTCAAAATTGGTTTCAGATATGTAAAGGTATGTGCAACAAATGTGCATACCCATTCAGCTTGTATGTCAAATAAGACTGGATCAGAAAAATAATAAAACCGGAGTCCGGGAACTTTACGAACACTCTGTAGAAAACAAGGATTTTATAAATATATGAAAATATAATTAGAACATGTTAAAAATGAATATATACGAATCACTTAAGTAACCACTCATGAACTTGGGCTGAAATTTGAAGAAAATCGATCAAACACTTTGACACGTGTAGCATTTTAAGAAATAAAAAATACAAAGTTTGGAAAAATAACATTTATGACTGGAATGTGATTACAGTATTGTGTCCTAAGGTACTTCAAAGGCCACACAGATTTATAAATATTGCCAATATTACTAAATCAAAAAATGCGCAGTATGAATACAATCAAAAGAAAATAATTAATTTTCCAACTTTGCTAGATTTATCCAATTTCACGGGTTAATTGCCCTGAATATGTTTTGTCGATGTCGACAATTCCTGTACAGTAAAAAATGAAACTTCAATTTCTCAAAATATTCATTTCGAAATATTAAATTGGACCCGGACAAGCATTTCTTAAAACATAACAGACAGTGAAATTTGAAGAGTATCGATGGGAGAGGTTTGTGTTCTGAGTACGGCAGTATTGTTCACTGTAGGAGAGTCAGTTGAAAGGAAACTTCCATCTGAGAATAACAAAGTGCATGAATTGTATATCAAGTATTTACATTTTGTCTCCATATGATCTTTTTAAAATACAGGCACTATTTCAGGACACTGGGTAGTTGTTTGGGCCCACAAAATTGATTTTGGTCTTCATGCTTAAAAAAACTAGAATCTATGAGAGTCCTTAAGATAAAACTGCAGGAAATTTACTTTGAAGACTTTTATAAAATATATTGTAATGCATTGTATGTGTTTGTGTAACTATAAAAGTATATCATGAATAAGAAGCGGACTAATAAAAACAAACCGCGTATTTCACAATTACTATCTGGTATTTGTATTTACTGTAGATGTAAATGAGTTGTAAATCTGTCACATAAAATAGGAAGTATTTTAAATGAAAAATATACATACCTACCTATATAATATTATATGCATATAATATTATATGCATATATTATTTTCAGTGAAATTATTTTTCTGGATGAACGAAATATTAGCTAAAGTAAGCAGGTCATGACAAATACCGACTTAATTTTTTAAACATTTTAAGCATGAACAGTGAGATAGTCACATTCACATTTGTTTTGCCGCACTGATGGCGCTGACATTCTGTTTCACCGATGGCTCTGTATGAGCGGCCGCTATATGCATCACACTTTATGTACACATAAGACGAGATAAATGTTTAAGACTCAATAAAACACGTTGGGTTATGCGTTTAAATATAAGATTTCATGCATACCTGACTTTTATCTTTGAGACTTTTCGGATCGTTTTATATTGTCGTGGATGATCTACTCCTGATATGATCCTGTCAATTGACAAAGCAAATATTATCAGACCGTTTTACAGGATTCTTTTAGGTATGGAGTAGTATTTGAAATTCGGCGAGTAAGTCCGTTCTGCCCTAAACAATGATACATAAACTAAACTATAACTACACCAATTAAGGATCGAATGGAGACTGCAATGAAACAGGATAAAAATTGTTATTTATGGAAAGTGTATCTTGAATTTTCCGGGAATTTACTTGGAAAACCTCTTCATTCTGAATGATTTTGTATTCTTGGTAACACAGACAAACTGTTATTATACAAAAATGTAGATCTCGTTAGTGTCAAATAAATTGTTGTCATTGTTATTGAATGTAAATGTGTAGAAACCACTCAGGTTCTTGTTAATGGGCGTGGCAAACTGCGCATAACTTGTTACATCTATGCTCTTGTTTACTTTGTGCGTATTCTCCATGGAAACACACAAACATTTCTTACTGCCAATTCTGTGCCACTCTTCTTCAGAGTGAACTGAATAAAATTGTTTACAAATTCGGGTTTTCCAACACATGACTTTCTCAACCCACTTTTCCTCAATCCATTCTTATAAAGGCCCATTAAGTCCTATACTCTTATCTATAGTAGAAAGAGGGAGAATTCAATGTCAAAATTAATTGCAAATGCATGTTTTGAGGCTCCGTTAATCCGAAAGGGCATTTCCAGGAAAACGTCTAAAATGGACAAATAGCAATCTTGGTATCTAAGTTTAATATCTTCCAAAGATGTAATATGAATATTTTCAAGAACATGTCCCCCAAAACAAATTAACCTTTGTGTGGAGTATTTTCCGGCATTTTTTAGTATCTGAAAATGTATGTAGCGATTTTAATTAAAATACCACATATTTAGTATATGTTCTTAACAAGTGAAATGCTTATCTTGAATTTTCTAGGAATGTTCTCAGAAGTGCTACGCATTCCGGATGACTTTACTATAACTAGAAAACTATAAGAGATAAACAAAAATGTTGGTTGGTTACTAACACTCCCCACATGGCAACCTTGGCCTTCGGGGTAACCTCGCCCCACCACGTGATGACCGGACCCATTTCTCAGGTGGAGGCACACAGAGAGCGGTCTCCATTACTTCCAATGATAGAGTGATAGTGAAATAACGGTGAGGCGAGAGGACCTACAGCTTATACCATGGACCCCGAACCACGTTGGGCATAGGGGACACTTCACATGGCTAGACAGAGGTGATGGCGTGGATACGGCCGACTTAAATTCGCCAACCCCAGAGCCGGGAATCGAACTGGGGACCCTTTGCACGGGCCACGAACGAAAGCACTGCGCTATCCGGCGCCCTACTACACAAAAATGTAGAGCTTCTTAAAACACACAATTCATGTTTTATATACATATTGGCATCGGATATTTCCATGTAAAGGATAATTTGGGATGGTGTTTATCCGACTTTTAGTTCACGGACAAATATGGTCTTAAACTGATTTTTTTCCGACTCTCAAAACCTCAGATCTGGATATTGAATGTTTGGGCGGCATATACTTGCTGTACTTACTGCAAGTTCGTAGTAGTAGTAGTAGTAGTAGTAGTAGTAGTAGTAGTAGTAGTAGTAGTAGTAGCAGAGAGAGAGAGAGAGAGAGAGAGAGAGAGAGAGAGAGAGAGAGAGAGAGAGAGAGAGAGAGAGAGAGAGAGAGAGAGAGAGAGAGAGAGAGAGAGAGAGAGAGAGAGAGAGAGAGAGAGAGAGAGAGAGAGAGAGAGAGAGAGAGAGAGAGAGAGAGAAAGTAAAATCGGAATGTCAACATTATGACTGAAAGTGTGTAGAAATTTTCAAGAGTATCAAAAATAGTTTTTATATCCATTATGTGTTTTGTAAGCTTTAGCTTCAATTGCATCTATGAATGTTCTCAACACGTGAGAATAAGTACACATATTATTATACCTTGTATTTTCACGCCACACTGTTTGCTTCCCATTGATGCACAAACAGACATGATCATTAAAACGTCTTTCATATGGTTTTTGTTACTATTAACCAAACATTGTTTAATAAATTATATTTAAATTTTAACATTTGTTTCTGAAACAATTACAAATACCTTTGTTAAATGTGTACATTAGCATTTAACAAGAATTTTAGATTTTCAAAATTACGATGTCTGTAAAATGTATGGAAGTCCCCCCCCCCCCCCCCTGCCCACAAAAATGGAAAAAAGACTGCTTTACTTCATGTGGTGGGTATTTGATTTACTAATACGGCAATATTAGTGTGTGATCTGTGAACACAATGCCATTTAAAGACCTTAGAGTTAATTTAGTTTATGTTAAATAATTCTATAGCTTGATGCTCATATAGTTAAGAAATACCAAAATGTAATATCCTCGTTTCTGTCACAGCTTCACTTGAATATTTAATCCAAATGTAAGGTTTATAATCGTCCTTTAAGGGCAAAAATTAAACATTAAATTAAATGCTTAGTACTATGTAAAATAAAAAGAAACTTTAACAAATGGGGCATTTTGAGTTAACACAAATTAAATCTAGAACAAGTGCTTTAATGTGTCAGAAACAAATGAGGATATCTCATTGTTTATTAGATCATCACATGATGCGAGGTGTTCAACTGGAATTGTCGAATTTTAGATTTTCACGAATGCACTGATTGTCTTAAATGAGAGAAAATGTTGATGACATGCAGCGACTTACCGTGCGCGAAGCCACGAGGGGCCCAGGTCGGCTCTAGCCCCGACAGCAGCACACACAACGGCCATCCAGCACCGACTGTCGACTGTCTGCCCGCCTCGGCCGCCTGGGTGCGCGAGTGGCGGTAGAGGGGGAAGAAACAACCTGTCCAACTTTTGTCTTTAACTTCCTAAAAAAAAACGTTCACACCCACATTTTACAGAAAATATGCGTTTTACCCAAAGAAGCACTTGCAGATGTATGTTGCACACTACCCTTGACTTGGTAGTTTTGTCAAAAAAATTTATGTAACGATTGTAATTAAAATTTAGTGACAATTGAAATTGTATCTTGAATTTTTCAGGAATTTGTTCGGAAATCCTCTTCATGTTGAATGATTTTTATATTCTTGGTAAGATAGACAAACTCTTATTATACAAAAATATAGATCTTGTTAAAAGACAAAATATATGTAAAATAATTTGCTGTAACCATTATATTCTTTGTTACTGCTTAGGAATTTCCAACACTTATATATATTTTTTCTTAAATAGTCATTTTTATGTCCTGGTTAATTAAAGAGAATGGAATTTCAAAGACATCAGACAGCAATCAGCAATAAAAGATTTCATTACACTGGGCAACAATGAAAATGTTTCGGGCTTAAAAATAGTGAATTTACATATATTAACATCTGCTGAATTAAAAAATCTCCATAAAATGATAGATTAGCTCTTGTTTTGAAGATAAAGTGACATTTCATTTTTTAGAGTGAAGATTTTAAATTTGGGAGAATATTTTTTGGGAGTTGGCACACCTGTCAAATAACAAAACACAATCAGAGAGAAATTTTGGAAATTAAGCGATGCAAAAGTTAAGGAAGGCATTTTTGTCAAACCACAAATAAGAGAACTTGTAAAGGATCCTGCATTTGACCAAGTTTTGGAGGGGAAAGAAAAGAAAGCTTGGGAAGCCTTCAAGGGTGTTGTTAATGGATTTTTAGGCAACAAAAGAGATGACAATTACAAGCATTTGATGACAGTGCTCCTGTAAAAATACCGTAACCTTGGATGCAACATGTCCCTTAAGATCCATTTTCTCCACTCCCACCTAGACTTTTTCCCTCCTAGTTGTGGAGCTGTTAGTGATGAACATGGGGAGAGATTCCATCAGGACATTTCTGTTATCAGGGCCGTTGGAATGAAGTAATGCTTGCGGATTACTGTTGGTCTTTGTATAGGGATTCTGCGGAACTCCATCACAAGAGGCATGCTAAAAGACGACGAAGTCCATAGGCCACCACATGATTCTCTTCAGACAATATACACTGCGAAGTATATTTCCAGCAATTTAGAACTCTTAGCATGCAATTACTAGTTAAAAAAAGCAAATGCAGTTTCATTGTTGTTAGCATGTATGTAATTAAAATGTATCCTTTTCTCTCAATCCGTTAATATGTAATACTTCCACCTTGTGTATGTCATAGAAACTAGAGCTAATATTTTTTTTTTTCATTGTCATATTTGTTTTCCTCAACCCAAAATTACTAGGAATTGCCTCATGAAGTGCTCGAAACATTTTCTCCTCCTCACTGTAATTAGAAAGTAAATTGTTTATAGAATTCTTTAAGTGCTGTGGTTCTTAGCATTCCCATATAAGTATATTGAACGAAGACTCTTTATTAAGCCTGCGGTTCTTTAACACACGACCGACTTTACTGCCCTTTTGAAGACAGACTCTGGGTGTAAATCCTCATCCTCGGGATTCAGAGATTGGTAATATATAAAAATAGCATTTTTATAAACGTTTATCTTTATCACAATGTAACAGAAGTATAGGTCACTATTGAAAAGATTGAGTAGAGAAAGTCATGCTTGTGGCACAAATATTTTTATAATGCGTAATAATTCTATGAAGTGATGGCATTTCATTGAGGAAATTCCGGTTGTAACCGGAGGGAGAAGAAAGACGATAAACGGATATTTCGTTGGTGATATGCGGGTGTTGGGTTCACATGAGGGAAATTTCCTGTTTCCGGTTCAGGGTGACCACACGCAGACAGACAACAGGATGCTGTTTCACATATGGTCATAAGAGTTCATTTGTTTCAACTGTCCTATAGCTGTTTTCTGTACAAGAATGGCACTCAAATCAAAATTAAATCTGAGATTTAGTTGGAAATAAAAATTTTGGAACTTGCCAATTCAAAATGTATTTTTTTTATTTTTATTTTATTTTTTACAGAAAGGTCTGTGCGTATGCATATGACCAGCATAATTTAAGAACAAAAATGGTAAACTTGGCCAATGTCTTCCAAAGATGTAATGCGATTTTATGAAAAATGTCAGTAATAACTTTAATTAAATTGCCATACGTTAAGATATATTCATCACAATTGAAATGCATATCTTAAATTTTTTGTGAATATGTTCACAAGTCCTCTACGTTCTTAATAACCTTTAGAACTGATAAAAACTTTAAGAGAGAAAAATCTTACGACTATTCTGATGCGTTGCATTCACGTGACTTTCTCTTCTCACACTGCTCACATTCTTACTAATATCAATGTTTATTGGAGATAAACATTTACAGAAATTCTTTTATTACTTATTTCCTTTCAGGTACAATGGGAACATGAATATTCAGCAGTTATTAAGGGCTCTTCGCTATATGATCCCTTTGGAATTCCGTTCTCTTTGCTTTCCATGAGATAATATAGCGAATAACGAGTTACCATTTCAGAAAAGCATAAATAATTGACCAAAAACACAGAATAATTCGGAAATGGTTAACGTACAAAAATGAGATGTATTTGATACAACCTGTGTGTTTTGTAAAGATGTATTTTTTTTTCTGTAGTAAGATTTTGTCTGTCTCTTACAGTTTACCACTCATACAAATCATCCAGAATGAATAGCACTTCCGATGAAGAGCCGATGGATTTAGGGTCACGTCTCATTGCGTAACCGATAGATTAAGGGTCAGGTCTCAGAGCGTAACCGATAGATTTGTCAAGTCCCACTGCGTAACCGATAGATTTAGGGTCAGATCTCAGAGCGTAACCGATGGATTTGTCAAGTCCCACTGCGTAACCGATAGATTTAGGGTCAGATCTCAGAGCGTAACCGATGGATTTAAGGCCAAGTCCAACTGCGTAACCGATAGATTTAGGGTCAGGTCTCAGAGCGTAACCGATAGATTTGTCAAGTACCACTGCGTAACCGATAGATTAAGGGTCAGGTCTCAGAGCGTAACCGATAGATTTGTCAAGTCCCACTGCGTAACCGATAGATTTAGGGTCAGATCTCAGAGCGTAACCGATGGATTTAAGGTCAAGTCCAACTGCGTAAGCGATAGATTTAGGGTCAGGTCTCAGAGCGTAACCGATGGATTTAAGGTCAAGTCCAACTGCGTATGCGATAGATTTAGGGTCAGGTCTCAGAGCGTACCCGATGGATTTAAGGTCAAGTCCCACTGCGTAAGCAATAGCTTTAGGGTCAGATCTCAGAGCGTACCCGATGGATTTAAGGTCAAGTCCCTCTGCGTAACCGATAGATTTAGGGTCAGATCTCAGAGCGTACCCGATGGATTTAAGGTCAAGTCCGTCTGCGTAACCGATAGATTTAGGGTCAGATCTCAGAGCGTACCCGATGGATTTAAGGTCAAGTCCCTCTGCGTAACCGATAGATTTAGGGTCAGACCTCAGAGCGTAACCGATGGATTTAAGGTCAAGTCCCACTGCGTAACCGATATATTTGGGGTCAGGTCTCAGAGCGTAACCGATAGATTTGTCAAGTCCCACTGCGTAACCGATAGATTTAGGGTCAGATCTCAGAGCGTAACCGATGGATTTGTCAAGTCCCACTGCGTAACCGATAGATTTAGGGTCAGATCTCAGAGCGTACCCGATGGATTTAAGGTCAAGTCCAACTGCGTAACCGATAGATTTAGGGTCAGGTCTCAGAGCGTAACCGATAGATTTGTCAAGTACCACTGCGTAACCGATAGATTAAGGGTCAGGTCTCAGAGCGTAACCGATAGATTTGTCAAGTCCCACTGCGTAACCGATAGATTTAGGGTCAGATCTCAGAGCGTAACCGATGGATTTAAGGTCAAGTCCAACTGCGTAAGCGATAGATTTAGGGTCAGGTCTCAGAGCGTACCCGATGGATTTAAGGTCAAGTCCCACTGCGTAAGCAATAGCTTTAGGGTCAGATCTCAGAGCGTACCCGATGGATTTAAGGTCAAGTCCCTCTGCGTAACCGATAGATTTGGGGTCAGATCTCAGAGCGTACCCGATGGATTTAAGGTCAAGTCCCTCTGCGTAACCGATAGATTTAGGGTCAGATCTCAGAGCGTACCCGATGGATTTAAGGTCAAGTCCCTCTGCGTAACCGATAGATTTGGGGTCAGATCTCAGAGCGTACCCGATGGATTTAAGGTCAAGTCCCTCTGCGTAACCGATAGATTTGGGGTCAGATCTCAGAGCGTACCCGATGGATTTAAGGTCAAGTCCGTCTGCGTAACCGATAGATTTAGGGTCAGATCTCAGAGCGTACCCGATGGATTTAAGGTCAAGTCCCTCTGCGTAACCGATAGATTTAGGGTCAGATCTCAGAGCGTAACCGATGGATTTAAGGTCAAGTCCCACTGCGTAACCGATATATTTGGGGTCAGGTCTCAGAGCGTAACCGATGGATTTAAGGTCAAGTCCCACTGCGTAACCCATATATATTTGGGGTCAGATCTCAGAGCGTAACCGATGGATTTAAGGTCAAGTCCCACTGCGTAACCGATAAATTTAGGGTCAGGACTTTGAGCGTAACCGATGGATTTAAGGTCAAGTCCCACTGCGTGACCGATAGATTTGGGGTCAGGTTCAGAGCGTAACCGATAGAATTAAGGTGAAGTCTCATTGCGAAACCGATAGATACAGGATCAAGACTCACCGCGTAGCCGATATATTTAGGGGAAGTCGTAGATGATGGATTTAGGGTCAAGTCTCAGAGCGTAGCCGCTGGATTTAGGGCCAACTCTCAGAGCGTATCCGAGGGATTTATGGTAAAGTCTTATAGCGTAGCCGATGGATTTAGGATCACATCCCAAGCGTAGCTGAGGGATTTAGGGTCAAGTCTCAGAGCGTAGCCGAGAGATTTAGGGTGAAGTCTTACAGCGTAAGCGAGAGATTTCGGGTCAAGTCTCATTTCGTAATCCATAGATTTATTATCAAGACTCAAGGCGTAGGCGACAGATTTAGGGTAAGTCGTAGATGATGGATTTAGGGTCAAGTCACAAAGCGTAAATAAATGATTTAGGGTCAAGTCTCAGAGCGCATCCGAGGGATATAATGTCAAGTCTCAGAGCTTAGCCGATGGATCAGGAATCAAATCCCAGAGCGTATTTGAGAGATTTAGTGTCAGGTGTAGAGGGCAGCCGAAGGATTTAGGATCAAGTCGCGGAGTGTAACCCAGGGAAAGATGAACAAGTCTCACTGCGTAACCTATAGATATAAGTGCAGGTCCCAGAGCATAAACGACGCATTTAGAGTGAAGTCGCATCGCGTAACCGATAGATTTAGGGTCATGTCTCAAAACGCACAGATATATTTAGGGTCAAATCTCAGCACGTACCAATGGATTTAGGTCAAGTCTCAGAGCTCAGCCGTGATATTTATGGTCAATTCTCAGTTCGTAGCCGAGGGATTTAAGGTCAATTTTCAGAGCTTAGCCGATGGATTTAAGGTCAAATCTCACAGCGTTGCTAGGAATTAAGGGTCAATTCTCAGAGCGTTCCCGAGTGATTTGGATCAAGTGTCAGAGCGTAGCCTAGGGATTTAGGTTTAAATTTCAGGGCACAGACGAAGGAATTAGTGTCAAGTCTCAGAGCGTAGCCAAGGGATTTAGGTTCAAGTCTCAGAGCGTAGCTGAGGGATTTAGGGTCAGATCTCAGAGCGTAGCCGAGTGATTTAGGGTCAAGTCTAGGAGCGTAGCAGATGCATTTAAGGACAATTCTCAGAGCGTAGCCGATAGATTTAGGGTCAAGTCCCAGAACGTAGCCGAGAGATTTATATTCAAGTCTCAGAGCGTAGCTGATGGATATAGGATCAAGTCTCAGAGCGTAGCGGAGGGATTAAGAGTCAATCCCAGAGAGTAGCCGAGGGATTTAAGGTCAAATCTGTGACCTTAGCCGGTAGATTTGGCGTAAAATCTCAGAGCGTAGCCGAGAGATTTAGAGTCAAGTCTCAGAGCGTACCCGAGATATTTGGGGTCAAGTCTCATTGCGTAATCCATAGATTTAGCAATAAGAATCAAAGTGTTGCTGACAGGTTTAGCGGAAGTCGTTGATTACGGATTTAGGGTCAAGTCACAAAGTGTAACAGATGGATTTATGGCCAAATCTCAGAGCGTAGCAGAGTGATTTAGGGTCAAGTATCAGAGAACAGCTGAGAGATTTATTGTCAAGTCTCAGAGCGTAGACGTGGGATTTATGGGCAAATCTCAGAGCCTATGCGGTGGATTTAGGGTCAATGCTCAGATCGTAGCCGAGAGATTTGGGGTCTATTCTCAGAGTGCAGGCGAGGGATTTGGGGTCAAGTCTCAGAGCGTAGGCGAGAGATTATGGGTGAAGTCTCACAGAGTAAGCGAGAGTTTAATGTCAAGTCTCATTGCGTAATCAAGACTTACTGCGTAGCCGCCAGACTTAGGAGATGCCGTAGATGATGGATTTAGGATCAGGTCACAAAGCGTAACTAATGGATTTAGGGTCAAGTCTCAGAGCGTAGCCGATGGATTTAGGGTCAAGTCTCAGAGCATAGGTGAGGGATTTAGGTTAAATTCTCAGAGCGTAGCCGAGGGATTTGGTGTAAAATCTCAGTGCTCAGCCGAGAGATTTAGGTTAAAGTCTCGGTGCGCAGCTGAGAGATTTAGGGTCGAGTCTCAGAGCGTAGCCGTGAGATTTAGCGTCAAGTCTCACAGCGTAGCCGAAGGATTTAGGGTCAAGTCTCAGAGCGTAGCCGATGCATTTAGGGACAAATCTCAGAGCATAGTTGATGCAATTAGGTTAAGTCTCAGGGCGTAGCCGAAGAATTTATGTTAAAGTTTCAGGGCCTAGCCGATGAATTTAGGAACAAGAATGAGAGCACAGCTGAGAGTTTTAGGGTCAAGTCTCAGAGTGTAGCCGAGGGATTTAAGGTCAAGTCTCACAGCGTAGCCGAGCAATTAAGAATAAAGTCTCAGAGCGTAGCGGATACATTTAGTGTCAAGTCTCAGAGCGTAGCGGATACATTTAGGGACAAGTCTCAGAGCGTAGCTGATGCATTTAAGGTCAAGTCTCATACCGTAGTTGAGAGATTTAGAGTCAAGTTTCAGAGCGTAGCAGTGGGATTTAGGGTCAAATCTCAGAGCATAGCCGAGCGCTTTAGGATCAAGTCTCAGAGCGTAGCCGATGCATTTAGGGACAAGTCTCAGAGCGTAGCTGTTGGATTTAGGGTCATATCTCAGAGCGTAGCCGAGGCTTTTAGTGTCAATTCTAAGAACGCAGCCGAGGTATTCAGGGTCAAGCGTCAGAGCATGGCCGAAAGATTTAGGGGGAAGACTCAAAGCGTATCCGAGGGATTTAGCGTCAAGTCTCGGAGCGTACCCGAGGGATTTAAATGTCAAGTCTCAGAGCTTAGCCGATGGATTTGGGATCAAATCTCAGAGCGTAGCCGAGGGATTTAGAGTCAAGTCATGGAATGTAACCCTAGTCTCACCACATAGCCGATGAGTTTAGGGTCAAGTTTTACTGTGTAACCGATAGATTTAAAGTCAAGCCTCACTGTGTAAACGATCGACTTAAGGGCAAGTCCCAGGGCATAACTGATGCATTTAGAGTCAACTCTCATTGAATAACTGATAGATTTAGGGTCAGGTCTATTGCGTGACAGCTAGATTTTAGATTAAGTCCCAGAGCGTAACCGATAGACATAGGGTCATGTCGCAGAACGGAACCGATAAATTTAGGATCAAAATTCAGAACGTAGCCGAGAGAATTAGAGTCAGTTCTCAGAGCGTACCCTAGTGACTTAGGGTCAAGTCTCTCTACGTAGTCCATAGATGTAGGATCAAGATTAAATGCGTAGCCGACAGATATAGGGGAAGAAGTAGATGATGCATTTAGGGTCAAGTAACAAAGTGTAACCGATGGATTTATGGGCAAATCTGACAGCGTAGCCGAGAGATTTATTATCCAGTCTCAGAGCGTAGCCGTGTGATTTAGGGTCAAGTCACAGAGCGCAGCCAAGGGATTAAGGGTCAAGACTCAGAGCGTAGCCAATGCAATTAGGGACAAGTCTCAGAGCAATCCTGATCGATTTAGGGTCTAGTCTCAGGGCGTAGCCGAGCGATTTATGGTCAGGTCTAGGAGCGTAGCATGTATTTATGGACAAGTCTCAGAGCGTAGCCGAGGGATTTAGGGTCAAGTCTCAGAACGTAGCCGAGGGATTTATGTTCAAGTCTCAAAGCGTAGCCGATGGATTTGGTGTCCAATCTCAGGACGTGGCCGAGAGATTGGGAGTCAAGTCTCAGAGCGCACTCCAGAGAGATTTAGGGTTAAATCTCATTGCGTAATACATAGGTTTGGGTTCAAACCTCAAAGCGTAGCCGACAGATTTAGGGGAAGTCTTAGATGATATATTTATGGTGAAGTTACAAAGTGTAGGAGATGTATTTATGGCCAAATCTCAAAGCGTAGCAGAGAGATTTTGGGTCAAGTCTCAGAGCGCAGCTTAGAGATTTAGAGTCAAGTCTCAGAGCGTAGCAGAGCGATTTAGGGTCTGGTCTAGGAGCGTAGCCGATGCATTTATGGAGAAGTCTCTCTGAGCCTAGCCGAGCGATTTAGGTTCAAGTCTCAAAGCATAGCCGATGCATTGATGGGGATGTCTCAGAGCGTAGCTGATGGATTTAGGGTGAGGTCTCAGAGCGTAGACGAGGGAATTAGACCAATTCTCAGAGCGTAGCCGAGGGATTTAGGTTCAAATCCCAGAACGTAGCCGAGGGATTAAAGTTCATTTCTCAGAGTTTAGCCGATGGATTTGGGGTCAAATCTTAGAGCACAGCCCAGAGATTTAGATACAAATCTCAGAGCCTCCCTGAGAGATTTAGGGTCAAGTCTCATTGCGTAGTGAATAGATTTATAATCAAGACCCAGAACGTAGCCGACAGATGCAGGGGACGTCGTAAATGATGGATTTAGGTTCAAGTCACAAAGTGTAACTGATGGATTTAGGGTAATGTCTCAGAACGTAACGATAGAATAAGGGTCAAATCTCAGAACGTTGCCGTGGGATTTAGGGTAAGTCTCAGAGCGTAGCCGAGAGACTTAGGGCTATTCTCAGAGCGTAGCTGAGCGATTTGGAATCAAGTCTCAGAGCGTAGCCGAGATATGTAGGGTGAAGTCTCACAGAGTAAGCGAGATATTTAGAGTCAAGTCTCACTGCGTAATCCATAGATTTAGGATCAAGAATCAATGCGTAGCCGACAGATTAATGGGAAGCCGTAGATGATGGATATAGGGTAAGGTCACAAAGTGTAACAATGGATTTAGGGTCAAGATTCAGAGCGTAGGCGATGCATTTAGGGTCGTCTCAAAGCGTAGGCGATGGATTTATGTCAAGTATCAGAGCGAAGGCGAGAGGTTTAGGGTCAATTCTCAGAGCGCAGCCGAGGAATTTAAGGTCAGGTCTCAGAGCTTAGCGCTGGATTTTGAATCAAATCTCAGAGCGTAGCCAAGGGATTTAGGGTCAATTCTCAGAGCGTAGCCAAGGGATTTAGGGTCAACTCTCAGAGCGTACCCGATGGATTTAAGGTCAAGTCCGTCTGCGTAACCGATAGATTTAGGGTCAGATCTCAGAGCGTACCCGATGGATTTAAGGTCAAGTCCCTCTGCGTAACCGATAGATTTAGGGTCAGACCTCAGAGCGTAACCGATGGATTTAAGGTCAAGTCCCACTGCGTAACCGATATATTTGGGGTCAGGTCTCAGAGCGTAACCGATAGATTTGTCAAGTCCCACTGCGTAACCGATAGATTTAGGGTCAGATCTCAGAGCGTAACCGATGGATTTGTCAAGTCCCACTGCGTAACCGATAGATTTAGGGTCAGATCTCAGAGCGTACCCGATGGATTTAAGGTCAAGTCCAACTGCGTAACCGATAGATTTAGGGTCAGGTCTCAGAGCGTAACCGATAGATTTGTCAAGTACCACTGCGTAACCGATAGATTAAGGGTCAGGTCTCAGAGCGTAACCGATAGATTTGTCAAGTCCCACTGCGTAACCGATAGATTTAGGGTCAGATCTCAGAGCGTAACCGATGGATTTAAGGTCAAGTCCAACTGCGTAAGCGATAGATTTAGGGTCAGGTCTCAGAGCGTACCCGATGGATTTAAGGTCAAGTCCCACTGCGTAAGCAATAGCTTTAGGGTCAGATCTCAGAGCGTACCCGATGGATTTAAGGTCAAGTCCCTCTGCGTAACCGATAGATTTGGGGTCAGATCTCAGAGCGTACCCGATGGATTTAAGGTCAAGTCCCTCTGCGTAACCGATAGATTTAGGGTCAGATCTCAGAGCGTACCCGATGGATTTAAGGTCAAGTCCCTCTGCGTAACCGATAGATTTAGGGTCAGATCTCAGAGCGTAACCGATGGATTTAAGGTCAAGTCCAACTGCGTAAGCGATAGATTTAGGGTCAGGTCTCAGAGCGTAACCGATGGATTTAAGGTCAAGTCCAACTGCGTATGCGATAGATTTAGGGTCAGGTCTCAGAGCGTACCCGATGGATTTAAGGTCAAGTCCCACTGCGTAAGCAATAGCTTTAGGGTCAGATCTCAGAGCGTACCCGATGGATTTAAGGTCAAGTCCCTCTGCGTAACCGATAGATTTAGGGTCAGATCTCAGAGCGTACCCGATGGATTTAAGGTCAAGTCCGTCTGCGTAACCGATAGATTTAGGGTCAGATCTCAGAGCGTACCCGATGGATTTAAGGTCAAGTCCCTCTGCGTAACCGATAGATTTAGGGTCAGACCTCAGAGCGTAACCGATGGATTTAAGGTCAAGTCCCACTGCGTAACCGATATATTTGGGGTCAGGTCTCAGAGCGTAACCGATAGATTTGTCAAGTCCCACTGCGTAACCGATAGATTTAGGGTCAGATCTCAGAGCGTAACCGATGGATTTGTCAAGTCCCACTGCGTAACCGATAGATTTAGGGTCAGATCTCAGAGCGTACCCGATGGATTTAAGGTCAAGTCCAACTGCGTAACCGATAGATTTAGGGTCAGGTCTCAGAGCGTAACCGATAGATTTGTCAAGTACCACTGCGTAACCGATAGATTAAGGGTCAGGTCTCAGAGCGTAACCGATAGATTTGTCAAGTCCCACTGCGTAACCGATAGATTTAGGGTCAGATCTCAGAGCGTAACCGATGGATTTAAGGTCAAGTCCAACTGCGTAAGCGATAGATTTAGGGTCAGGTCTCAGAGCGTACCCGATGGATTTAAGGTCAAGTCCCACTGCGTAAGCAATAGCTTTAGGGTCAGATCTCAGAGCGTACCCGATGGATTTAAGGTCAAGTCCCTCTGCGTAACCGATAGATTTGGGGTCAGATCTCAGAGCGTACCCGATGGATTTAAGGTCAAGTCCCTCTGCGTAACCGATAGATTTAGGGTCAGATCTCAGAGCGTACCCGATGGATTTAAGGTCAAGTCCCTCTGCGTAACCGATAGATTTGGGGTCAGATCTCAGAGCGTACCCGATGGATTTAAGGTCAAGTCCCTCTGCGTAACCGATAGATTTGGGGTCAGATCTCAGAGCGTACCCGATGGATTTAAGGTCAAGTCCGTCTGCGTAACCGATAGATTTAGGGTCAGATCTCAGAGCGTACCCGATGGATTTAAGGTCAAGTCCCTCTGCGTAACCGATAGATTTAGGGTCAGATCTCAGAGCGTAACCGATGGATTTAAGGTCAAGTCCCACTGCGTAACCGATATATTTGGGGTCAGGTCTCAGAGCGTAACCGATGGATTTAAGGTCAAGTCCCACTGCGTAACCCATATATATTTGGGGTCAGATCTCAGAGCGTAACCGATGGATTTAAGGTCAAGTCCCACTGCGTAACCGATAAATTTAGGGTCAGGACTTTGAGCGTAACCGATGGATTTAAGGTCAAGTCCCACTGCGTGACCGATAGATTTGGGGTCAGGTTCAGAGCGTAACCGATAGAATTAAGGTGAAGTCTCATTGCGAAACCGATAGATACAGGATCAAGACTCACCGCGTAGCCGATATATTTAGGGGAAGTCGTAGATGATGGATTTAGGGTCAAGTCTCAGAGCGTAGCCGCTGGATTTAGGGCCAACTCTCAGAGCGTATCCGAGGGATTTATGGTAAAGTCTTATAGCGTAGCCGATGGATTTAGGATCACATCCCAAGCGTAGCTGAGGGATTTAGGGTCAAGTCTCAGAGCGTAGCCGAGAGATTTAGGGTGAAGTCTTACAGCGTAAGCGAGAGATTTCGGGTCAAGTCTCAATTCGTAATCCATAGATTTATTATCAAGACTCAAGGCGTAGGCGACAGATTTAGGGTAAGTCGTAGATGATGGATTTAGGGTCAAGTCACAAAGCGTAAATAAATGATTTAGGGTCAAGTCTCAGAGCGCATCCGAGGGATATAATGTCAAGTCTCAGAGCTTAGCCGATGGATCAGGAATCAAATCCCAGAGCGTATTTGAGAGATTTAGTGTCAGGTGTAGAGGGCAGCCGAAGGATTTAGGATCAAGTCGCGGAGTGTAACCCAGGGAAAGATGAACAAGTCTCACTGCGTAACCTATAGATATAAGTGCAGGTCCCAGAGCATAAACGACGCATTTAGAGTGAAGTCGCATCGCGTAACCGATAGATTTAGGGTCATGTCTCAAAACGCACAGATATATTTAGGGTCAAATCTCAGCACGTACCAATGGATTTAGGTCAAGTCTCAGAGCTCAGCCGTGATATTTATGGTCAATTCTCAGTTCGTAGCCGAGGGATTTAAGGTCAATTTTCAGAGCTTAGCCGATGGATTTAAGGTCAAATCTCACAGCGTTGCTAGGAATTAAGGGTCAATTCTCAGAGCGTTCCCGAGTGATTTGGATCAAGTGTCAGAGCGTAGCCTAGGGATTTAGGTTTAAATTTCAGGGCACAGACGAAGGAATTAGTGTCAAGTCTCAGAGCGTAGCCAAGGGATTTAGGTTCAAGTCTCAGAGCGTAGCTGAGGGATTTAGGGTCAGATCTCAGAGCGTAGCCGAGTGATTTAGGGTCAAGTCTAGGAGCGTAGCAGATGCATTTAAGGACAATTCTCAGAGCGTAGCCGATAGATTTAGGGTCAAGTCCCAGAACGTAGCCGAGAGATTTATATTCAAGTCTCAGAGCGTAGCTGATGGATATAGGATCAAGTCTCAGAGCGTAGCGGAGGGATTAAGAGTCAATCCCAGAGAGTAGCCGAGGGATTTAAGGTCAAATCTGTGACCTTAGCCGGTAGATTTGGCGTAAAATCTCAGAGCGTAGCCGAGAGATTTAGAGTCAAGTCTCAGAGCGTACCCGAGATATTTGGGGTCAAGTCTCATTGCGTAATCCATAGATTTAGCAATAAGAATCAAAGTGTTGCTGACAGGTTTAGCGGAAGTCGTTGATTACGGATTTAGGGTCAAGTCACAAAGTGTAACAGATGGATTTATGGCCAAATCTCAGAGCGTAGCAGAGTGATTTAGGGTCAAGTATCAGAGAACAGCTGAGAGATTTATTGTCAAGTCTCAGAGCGTAGACGTGGGATTTATGGGCAAATCTCAGAGCCTATGCGGTGGATTTAGGGTCAATGCTCAGATCGTAGCCGAGAGATTTGGGGTCTATTCTCAGAGTGCAGGCGAGGGATTTGGGGTCAAGTCTCAGAGCGTAGGCGAGAGATTATGGGTGAAGTCTCACAGAGTAAGCGAGAGTTTAATGTCAAGTCTCATTGCGTAATCAAGACTTACTGCGTAGCCGCCAGACTTAGGAGATGCCGTAGATGATGGATTTAGGATCAGGTCACAAAGCGTAACTAATGGATTTAGGGTCAAGTCTCAGAGCGTAGCCGATGGATTTAGGGTCAAGTCTCAGAGCATAGGTGAGGGATTTAGGTTAAATTCTCAGAGCGTAGCCGAGGGATTTGGTGTAAAATCTCAGTGCTCAGCCGAGAGATTTAGGTTAAAGTCTCGGTGCGCAGCTGAGAGATTTAGGGTCGAGTCTCAGAGCGTAGCCGTGAGATTTAGCGTCAAGTCTCACAGCGTAGCCGAAGGATTTAGGGTCAAGTCTCAGAGCGTAGCCGATGCATTTAGGGACAAATCTCAGAGCATAGTTGATGCAATTAGGTTAAGTCTCAGGGCGTAGCCGAAGAATTTATGTTAAAGTTTCAGGGCCTAGCCGATGAATTTAGGAACAAGAATGAGAGCACAGCTGAGAGTTTTAGGGTCAAGTCTCAGAGTGTAGCCGAGGGATTTAAGGTCAAGTCTCACAGCGTAGCCGAGCAATTAAGAATAAAGTCTCAGAGCGTAGCGGATACATTTAGTGTCAAGTCTCAGAGCGTAGCGGATACATTTAGGGACAAGTCTCAGAGCGTAGCTGATGCATTTAAGGTCAAGTCTCATACCGTAGTTGAGAGATTTAGAGTCAAGTTTCAGAGCGTAGCAGTGGGATTTAGGGTCAAATCTCAGAGCATAGCCGAGCGCTTTAGGATCAAGTCTCAGAGCGTAGCCGATGCATTTAGGGACAAGTCTCAGAGCGTAGCTGTTGGATTTAGGGTCATATCTCAGAGCGTAGCCGAGGCTTTTAGTGTCAATTCTAAGAACGCAGCCGAGGTATTCAGGGTCAAGCGTCAGAGCATGGCCGAAAGATTTAGGGGGAAGACTCAAAGCGTATCCGAGGGATTTAGCGTCAAGTCTCGGAGCGTACCCGAGGGATTTAAATGTCAAGTCTCAGAGCTTAGCCGATGGATTTGGGATCAAATCTCAGAGCGTAGCCGAGGGATTTAGAGTCAAGTCATGGAATGTAACCCTAGTCTCACCACATAGCCGATGAGTTTAGGGTCAAGTTTTACTGTGTAACCGATAGATTTAAAGTCAAGCCTCACTGTGTAAACGATCGACTTAAGGGCAAGTCCCAGGGCATAACTGATGCATTTAGAGTCAACTCTCATTGAATAACTGATAGATTTAGGGTCAGGTCTATTGCGTGACAGCTAGATTTTAGATTAAGTCCCAGAGCGTAACCGATAGACATAGGGTCATGTCGCAGAACGGAACCGATAAATTTAGGATCAAAATTCAGAACGTAGCCGAGAGAATTAGAGTCAGTTCTCAGAGCGTACCCTAGTGACTTAGGGTCAAGTCTCTCTACGTAGTCCATAGATGTAGGATCAAGATTAAATGCGTAGCCGACAGATATAGGGGAAGAAGTAGATGATGCATTTAGGGTCAAGTAACAAAGTGTAACCGATGGATTTATGGGCAAATCTGACAGCGTAGCCGAGAGATTTATTATCCAGTCTCAGAGCGTAGCCGTGTGATTTAGGGTCAAGTCACAGAGCGCAGCCAAGGGATTAAGGGTCAAGACTCAGAGCGTAGCCAATGCAATTAGGGACAAGTCTCAGAGCAATCCTGATCGATTTAGGGTCTAGTCTCAGGGCGTAGCCGAGCGATTTATGGTCAGGTCTAGGAGCGTAGCATGTATTTATGGACAAGTCTCAGAGCGTAGCCGAGGGATTTAGGGTCAAGTCTCAGAACGTAGCCGAGGGATTTATGTTCAAGTCTCAAAGCGTAGCCGATGGATTTGGTGTCCAATCTCAGGACGTGGCCGAGAGATTGGGAGTCAAGTCTCAGAGCGCACTCCAGAGAGATTTAGGGTTAAATCTCATTGCGTAATACATAGGTTTGGGTTCAAACCTCAAAGCGTAGCCGACAGATTTAGGGGAAGTCTTAGATGATATATTTATGGTGAAGTTACAAAGTGTAGGAGATGTATTTATGGCCAAATCTCAAAGCGTAGCAGAGAGATTTTGGGTCAAGTCTCAGAGCGCAGCTTAGAGATTTAGAGTCAAGTCTCAGAGCGTAGCAGAGCGATTTAGGGTCTGGTCTAGGAGCGTAGCCGATGCATTTATGGAGAAGTCTCTCTGAGCCTAGCCGAGCGATTTAGGTTCAAGTCTCAAAGCATAGCCGATGCATTGATGGGGATGTCTCAGAGCGTAGCTGATGGATTTAGGGTGAGGTCTCAGAGCGTAGACGAGGGAATTAGACCAATTCTCAGAGCGTAGCCGAGGGATTTAGGTTCAAATCCCAGAACGTAGCCGAGGGATTAAAGTTCATTTCTCAGAGTTTAGCCGATGGATTTGGGGTCAAATCTTAGAGCACAGCCCAGAGATTTAGATACAAATCTCAGAGCCTCCCTGAGAGATTTAGGGTCAAGTCTCATTGCGTAGTGAATAGATTTATAATCAAGACCCAGAACGTAGCCGACAGATGCAGGGGACGTCGTAAATGATGGATTTAGGTTCAAGTCACAAAGTGTAACTGATGGATTTAGGGTAATGTCTCAGAACGTAACGATAGAATAAGGGTCAAATCTCAGAACGTTGCCGTGGGATTTAGGGTAAGTCTCAGAGCGTAGCCGAGAGACTTAGGGCTATTCTCAGAGCGTAGCTGAGCGATTTGGAATCAAGTCTCAGAGCGTAGCCGAGATATGTAGGGTGAAGTCTCACAGAGTAAGCGAGATATTTAGAGTCAAGTCTCACTGCGTAATCCATAGATTTAGGATCAAGAATCAATGCGTAGCCGACAGATTAATGGGAAGCCGTAGATGATGGATATAGGGTAAGGTCACAAAGTGTAACAATGGATTTAGGGTCAAGATTCAGAGCGTAGGCGATGCATTTAGGGTCGTCTCAAAGCGTAGGCGATGGATTTATGTCAAGTATCAGAGCGAAGGCGAGAGGTTTAGGGTCAATTCTCAGAGCGCAGCCGAGGAATTTAAGGTCAGGTCTCAGAGCTTAGCGCTGGATTTTGAATCAAATCTCAGAGCGTAGCCAAGGGATTTAGGGTCAATTCTCAGAGCGTAGCCAAGGGATTTAGGGTCAACTCTCAGAGCGTAGCCGATGGATTTAGGGCCAAGTGTAAGAGCGTGGCTGATGGATTTATGGTCACGTCTGATTGCGTAATCTATAGATTCAGTATCAATACTCAATGCGAAGCCGATTGATTTAGGGGAAGTCGTAAATGATGGATATATGGTTAAGTCACATGGTGTAACTGATGGATTTATGGGCAAATCTGACAGCGTTGTAGAGAGATTTAAGGTCAAGTCTCAGAGCGCAACTTATACATTTAGGGCCAAGTGTAAGAGCGTGGCTGATGGATTTATGGTCAAGTCTGATTGCGTAATCTATAGATTCAGTATCAATACTCAATGCGATGCCGATTGATTTAGGGGAAGTCGTAAATGATGGATATATGGTTAAGTCACATGGTGTAACTGATGGATTTATGGGCAAATCTGACAGCGTTGTAGAGAGATTTAAGGTCAAGTCTCAGAGCGCAACTTATAAATTTAGGGCCAAGTGTAAGAGCGTGGCTGATGGATTTATGGTCAAGTCTGATTGCGTAATCTATAGATTCAGTATCAATACTCAATGCGAAGCCGATTGATTTAGGGGAAGTCGTAAATGATGGATATATGGTTAAGTCACATGGTGTAACTGATGGATTTATGGGTAAATCTGACAGCGTTGTAGAGAGATTTAAGGTCAAGTCTCAGAGCGCAACTTATAAATTTAGGGCCAAGTGTAAGAGCGTGGCTGATGGATTTATGGTCAAGTCTGATTGCGTAATCTATAGATTCAGTATCAATACTCAATGCGAAGCCGATTGATTTAGGGGAAGTCGTAAATGATGGATATATGGTTAAGTCACATGGTGTAACTGATGGATTTATGGGCAAATCTGACAGCGTTGTAGAGTTTGGGGTCAAGTCTCAGAGAGCAACTTATACATTTAGGGCCAAGTGTAAGAGTGTGGCTGATGGATTTATGGTCAAGTCTGATTGCGTAATCTATAGATTCAGTATCAATACTCAATGCGAAGCCGATTGATTTAGGGGAAGTCGTAAATGATGGATATATGGTTAAGTCACATGCTGTAACTGATGGATTTATGGGCAAATCTGACAGCGTTGTAGAGAGATTTAAGGTCAAGTCTCAGAGCGCAACTTATACATTTAGGGCCAAGTGTAAGAGCGTGGCTGATGGATTTATGGTCACGTCTGATTGCGTAATCTATAGATTCAGTATCAATACTCAATGCGAAGCCGATTGATTTAGGGGAAGTCGTAAATGATGGATATATGGTTAAGTCACATGCTGTAACTGATGGATTTATGGGCAAATCTGACAGCGTTGTAGAGAGATTTAAGGTCAAGTCTCAGAGCGCAACTTATACATTTAGGGCCAAGTGTAAGAGCGTGGCTGATGGATTTATGGTCAAGTCTGATTGCGTAATCTATAGATTCAGTATCAATACTCAATGCGAAGCCGATTGATTCAGGGGAAGTCGTAGATGATGGATATATGGTTAAGTCACATGGTGTAACTGATGGATTTATGGGCAAATCTGACAGCGTTGTAGAGAGATTTAAGGTCAAGTCTCAGAGCGCAACTTATAAATTTAGGGCCAAGTGTAAGAGCGTGGCTGATGGATTTATGGTCAAGTCTGATTGCGTAATCTATAGATTCAGTATCAATACTCAATGCGAAGCCGATTGATTTAGGGGAAGTCGTAAATGATGGATATATGGTTAAGTCACATGGTGTAACTGATGGATTTATGGGCAAATCTGACAGCGTTGTAGAGAGATTTAAGGTCAAGTCTCAGAGAGCAACTTATACATTTAGGGCCAAGTGTAAGAGTGTGGCTGATGGATTTATGGTCAAGTCTGATTGCGTAATCTATAGATTCAGTATCAATACTCAATGCGAAGCCGATTGATTCAGGGGAAGTCGTAGATGATGGATATATGTTTAAGTCACATGGTGTAACTGATGGATTTATGGGCAAATCTGACAGCGTTGTAGAGAGATTTAAGGTCAAGTCTCAGAGCGCAACTTATACATTTAGGGCCAAGTGTAAGAGTGTGGCTAATGGATTTATGGTCAAGTCTGATTGCGTAATCTATAGATTCAGTATCAATACTCAATGCGAAGCCGATTGATTTAGGGGAAGTGGTAAATGATGGATATATGGTTAAGTCACATGGTGTAACTGATGGATTTATGGGCAAATCTGACAGCGTTGTAGAGTTTGGGGTCAAGTCTCAGAGCGCAACTGATACATTTAGGGCCAAGTGTAAGAGCGTGGCTGATGGATTTAGGGTCAAGTCTAAGAGCGTATTCGAGGGATTTAGTGCCAAATCTCAGAGCGTAGCTGATGCATTTAGGGACAAGTCACAGAGCGTAGTTTATGGATTTTGGGTTAAATCTCAGAGCGTAGCCGAAGGATATAGGGTCAAATCTCAGAGAGTAGCCGAGGGATTTAGTGTCAAATCTCAGAGCGTAGGTGGTGGAATTAGAGTCAAGTCTCAGAGCGTAGCCAAGGGATTTAGGGTGAATTCTCAGAACGTTGCCGAGGGATTTAGGGTGAAGTCTCAGACCGTTGCCGGAAGATTTAGGGTAAAGTATCAGGGCGTTAGCGGGATATTTAGGGTCAAGTATCATTACGTAATCCATAGATTTAGGATCAAGAATCAATGCGTAGCCAACAGATTTAGGCGAATTCGTAAATGGTGTATATAGGGTCAAGTCACATTGTGTAAGTGATGCATTTGGGGTAAAGTCTCAATGCGTAGCCGATACACTTAGGGACAAGTCTCAGAGCGTAGCTGCTGCACTTAGGGTCAGGTCCCATAACGTAGCTGAGAGATTTAGGGTCAAATTTCAGAGCATAGCCGAAGGATTTAGGGTCAAAAGTCAGAGCATAGCCGATCGATGTAGGTCAAGAATCAGAGCGTAGCCGAGAGATTTAGTGACAAGTCTCAGAGCATAGCCGAGGGATTTAAGATCAGGTCACGGTGTGTAATCCAATGATATATGAACAGCTCTCACTGCAGAGCCAATGAATTTAGGGTCAAGTCTTATTGTGTAACCGATAGTTTTGGAGTCAAGTCTCCCTGCGTAACCGATAGGCGTAAGGGCAAGTCCCAGAGCATAACCGATGCATTTAAAGTCAATTCTCATTGCGTAACTGATAGATTTAGGGTCAGGTCTATTCCGTAACCGATAGATTTAGGGTCAAGTCCCATAGCGTAACCGATGGATTTAGAGACAAGTCACAGATTGTAGCCCATGAATTAAGGGTCAAGTCTCAGACCGTAGCCGATGCATTTAGGGACCAGTCACACAGCGTAGCTGATGGATTGAGGGTCAAGTCTCAGAGCGTAGCCGATGCATTAAGGGTCAAGTCTCAGCCCGTAGCCGAGGGATTTAGGGTCAAGCCTGAGAGCGTAGCCAAGAGATTTAGGGTGAAGTCTCACAGAGTAAGCGGGAGAATTGAAGTTAAGTCTCATTGCGTAATCCATAGATTTAAGATCAAGACTCAATGCGTAGCCGACAGATATAGGGGAAGTCGTAGATGATGGATTTAGGGTCAGGTCTCAGAGCGTAGCTCATGCATTTAGGGTCAAGTCCCAGACCGTAGCCGAGGGGTTTAGGGTCAAGTCTCAGAGCGTACCCGAGGGATTTCATGTCAAGTCTCAGAGTTTAGCCAATGGATTAGGGATCAAGTCTCAGAGCGTAGCTTAGAGATTTACAGTCAAGTCTTAGAGCGCAGCTGAGGGATTTAGGATCAAGTCACGGAGTGTAACCCAGGGATATATGAACAAGTCTCACTGCATAGCCGATGAATTTAGGGTCAAGTCTTAATATATAACCGATAGATTTGGTTTCAAGTCTCACTGCGTAACCGATAGACTTAATGGCAAGTCCCAGAGCATAAACGATGCATTTAGAGTGAAGTCTCATTGCGTATTTGATAGATTTAGGATCACGTACCCGAGCGTAACCGATGGATATAGTGTCATATCTCAGTACGTATCGATAGATTTAGGTACAAATCTCAGCACGTAGCTGAGGGATTTAGGGTCAAGTATTAGGGCGTAGCCGAGAGATTTAGGGTGAAGTCTCAGGGCGTAAGCGAGAGATTTAGGGTTAAGGCTCATTGCATAATCCACAGATTTAGGATCAAGACTCAATGCGTAGCCGACAGATTTATTGGAAGTCGTAGATGATGGATATAGGGCCAAGTCACATAGTGTCACTGATAGATTTAGGGTCATGACTAGGAGCGTAGCCGATGCATTTAGGGACAAGTATCAAAGCGTAGCCGAGGGATTTAGGGTGAAGTCTCAATGCGTAGCCAATACATTTAGGGACAAATCTCAAAGCGTAGTGATGCATTTAGGGTCAAGTCCCATAGAGTAGCTGAGAGATTTAGGGTCAAGTTTCAGAACGTATCCGAGGGATTTAGGGTCAAATCTCAGAGCATAGCCTAGCGATTTAGGATCAAGTCTCAGAGCGTAGCCGATGCATTTAGAGACAAGTCTCAGAGCGTAGCTGATGCATTAAGGGTTGTGTCTCATAGCGTAGCCAAGGGATTTAGGGTCAGGTCTCAGAGCGTAGCCGAGGCATAAGGGGTCTAGCCTCAGAGCGTAGCCGATGCATTTACGGACAAGTCTCAGAGCGTAGCTGTTGGATTTAGGCTCAAGTCTCATAGCGTAGCCGAGGTATTTAGGGTCAAGTGTCAGAGCGTAGCCGTCAGATTTAGGGGGAAGTCTCAAAGCGTAGTCCAGGGATTTAGGGTCTAGTTACGGAGCGTACCCGAGGGATTTAATGTCAAGTCTCAGAGCTTAGCCGATGTATTTGGGGTCAAATCTTAGAGCGTAGCCAAGGGATTTAGGTTCAATTCTCAGAGCGTAGCAGAGGGATTTAGGGTAAAGTCTCAGAGCTTAGCCGATGGACTTGGATCGAATCTCAGAGCGTAGCTGAGAGATCTAGGGTCAAGTCTAAGAGTGTACCCGAGAGATTTAGGGTCAAGTCTCAGTGATTAGCCGAGGGATTTAGGATAAAATCACGGAGTTTAATCCATGGATATATGAACAAGTCTCACTGCATAGCCGATGAATTTGTGTAACCGATAGATTTAGGATCAAGTCCCAGAGTGTAACCGATAGACTTAGTGTCATGTCTCAGAACGGAACCGATAGATTTAGGTTCAAACCTCCGAACGTAGCCGATGTATTTTGGGACAAGTATCAGAGCACAGCCGAGCGATTTAGCGTCAGGTCATAGAGCGTAACCAATGGATCCATGTACAAGTCTCACTACATAGCTCATGGATTTAGGGTCACATCTAATAGCGTAACCGATTGATTTAGAGTCAAATTTCAGAGCGTCAGTCAATGGATTTTGAGTACAGTCTCAAAGCGTAGCCGAAGGATTTAGGTCGATTTTGAGCGTTGCCTCGTCTCGGAGCGTGGCCGGCAGATTTACGTGGTCTCGGAGTGTGGCCAGTGGATATAGGTAGTCTCGAGGCGTGGTCGATGGATTTACGTAGTTTCGGAGCGTGGCCGGCAGATTTAGGTGGTCTCGGAGCCTGGCCGGTGAATTTAGGTAGTCTCGGAGCGTGGCCGGTTGATTAAGGTAGTGTCGGAGCGTGGCCAATAGACTTAGGTAATCTCGGAGCCTGGCCGGTGGTTTTAGTTTGTCTCGGAGCTTGGCCGGTTCATTTAGGTAGACTCGGAGCCTGGACGGTAGATTTAGGTAGTCTCGGAGCATTTCCGGAGGATTTAGGTTGTCTCGGAGCCTGGCCGGTGGTTTTAGTTTGTCTCGGAGCTTGGCCGGTTCATTTAGGTAGACTCGGAGCCTGGACGACAGATTTAGGTAGTCTCGGAGCATTTCCGGTGGATTTAGGTTGTCTCGGAGCCTGGCCGGTGGTTTTAGTTTGTCTCGGAGCTTGGCCGGTTCATTTAGGTAGACTCGGAGCCTGGACGGTAGATTTAGGTAGTCTCGGAGCATTTCCGGTGGATTTAGGTTGTCTCGGAGCTTCACCGGTTCATTTAGGTAGACTCGGAGCCTGGACGATAGATTTAGGTAGTCTCGGAGCATTTCCGGTGGATTTAGGCTGTCTCGGAGCGTAGCCGATGTATTTATGTAGTCTCGGAGCCTGGCCGGTGGTTTTAGGTTGTCTCGGAGCTTGGCCGGTTCATTTAGGTAGACTCGGAGCCTGGACGGTAGATTTAGGTAGTCTCGGAGCATTTCCGGTGGATTTAGGTTGTCTCGGAGCTTGGCCGGTTCATTTAGGTAGACTCGGAGCCTGGACGACAGATTTAGGTAGTCTCGGAGCATTTCCGGTGGATTTAGGCTGTCTCGGAGCGTGGCCGATGTATTTATGTAGTCTCGGAGCTTTCCGGTGGATTTAGGTTTTCTCGGAGCTTTCCGGTGGATTTAGGTTGTCTCGGAGCTTGGCCGGTTCATTTAGGTAGACTCGGAGCCTGGACGACAGATTTAGGTAGTCTCGGAGCATTTCCGGTGGATTTAGGCTGTCTCGGAGCGTGGCCGATGTATTTATGTAGTCTCGGAGCTTTCCGGTGGATTTAGGTTTTCTCGGAGCTTTCCGGTGGATTTAGGTTGTCTCGGAGTGTGGCCGATGGATTTAGGTAGTGTCGGAGCGTGGCCGTTGGATTTAGGCAGTCTCGGAAAACTTTCGGTGGATTTAGGTAGTCTTGGAGCTCGGACAATGGATTTAGGTGGTCTCGGAGCTTGGACAATGGATTTAGGTGGTCTCGGATCGTGGCCGATGGATTTAGGTAGTCTCGGAGCTTGGCCGGTTGATTTAGGCAGTCTCGGAGCTTAGCCGGTTCATTTAGGTAGTGTCGGAGCGTGACCGATGGATATAGGTAGTCTCGGAGCACTTTCGGTGGATTTAGGTAGTCTCGGAGCGTGTGCGGTTGATTTAGGTAATGTCGGAGCGTGGCCGGTTGATTTAGGTAGTGTCGGAGCGTGATCGGTTGATTTAGGTAGTGTCGGAGCGTGGCCGGTTGATTTAGGTAGTGTCGGAGCGTGATCGGTTGATTTAGGTAGTGTCGGAGCTTGGCCGGTTGATTTAGGTATTCTCGGAGCGTGGGTGATGGATTTAGGTAGTGTCGAGCGTGGCCGATGAATTTGGAGTCAGTTCTCCGAGAGTGGCTGGTGGATTTAGGTAGTCTCGGAGCAATGGCCTCTGGATTTAGGTAGTCTCGGGGCAATGGCCCCTTGGATTTAGGTATTCTCGGAGAGTTTCCGGTGGAATTAGGTAGTCTTGGAGCGTGGCTGGTGGATTTAAGTAGTCACGGAGCGTGGCCGGTGGATTTAGGTAGTCTCGGAGCAATGGCCACTGGATTTAGGTTTTCTCGGAGAGTTTCCGGTGGAATTAGGTAGTCTTGGAGCGTGGCTGGTGGATTTAGGTAGTCACGGAGCGTGGCCGATAGATTTAGGTAGTCTCGGAGCAATGGCCCCTGGATTTAGGTTTTCTCGGAGAGTTTCCGGTGGAATTAGGTAGTCTTGGAGCGTGGCTGGTGGATTTAGGTAGTGTCGGAGCGTGGCCGGTGGATTTAGGTAGTCTCGGAGCGTGGCCGATAGATTTAGATAGTCTCGGAGCAATGGCCCCTGGATTTAGGTTTTCTCGGAGAGTTTCCGGTGGAATTAGGTAGTCTTGGAGCGTGGCTGGTGGATTTAGGTAGTCTCGGAGCGTGGCCGGTGGATTTAGGTAGTCTCGGAGCGTGGCCGATAGATTTAGGTAGTCTCGGAGCGTGGATGATGGATTTAGGTAGCGTCGGAGCGTGGCTGATGGATTTGGAGTCAGGTCTCCGACTGTGGCCGGTGGATTTTGTTAGTTTCGGAGCGTGGCCGATGGATTTAGGTTGTCCCGGAGCGTGGCCGATGGTTTTAGGTAGTCTTGTAGCCTGGCTGATGGATTTAGGTAGGCTCGGAGCATCGCCGGTGGATTTAGTTAGTTTCGGATCGTGGCCGATGGATTTAGGTAGCCTCGGAGCTTGGCCGGGTGATGTAGGTAGTTTCGGATCGTGGCCGGTTGATTTAGTTAGTCTCTGAGCACTTTCGGTGGATTTAGGTAGTCTCGGAGCTTGGCCGGTTGATTTAGGTAGTTTCGTAGCGTGGCCGGTTGATTTAGGTATTTTCGGAGCGTGTCCGGTTGATTTAGGTAGTGTTGGAGCGTGGCCGATGTATTTAGGTATTCTCGGATCCTGGCCGGTGGGTTTAGGTTGTCTGGGAACCTGGCCGGTGGATTTAGGTAGTCTCGGAGCTTGGCCGGTTAATTTGGGTGGTCTCGGAACGTGGCCGATGGATTTAGGTAGTCTCGGAGCTTGGCCGGTTAATTTGGGTGGTCTCGGAACGTGGCCGATGGATTTAGGTAGTCTCGGAACCTGACCGGTGGATTTAGGTTGTCTCGGAGCTTGGCCGGTTAATTTGGGTGGTCTCGGAACGTGGCCGATGGATTTAGGTAGTGTCGGAGCGTGGCCGATGGATTTAGGTAGTCTCGGAGCTTGGCTGGTTGATTTAGATAGTGTCGTAGCGTGGCCGGTGGATTTATGTAATCTCGGTGCACTTTCGGTGGATATAGGTAGTCTCGGAGCAATAGTCTTGTAGCCTGGCTGGTGGATTTAGGTAGGCTGGGAGCATGACCGGTGGATTTAGGTAGTTTCGGATCGTGGCCGATGGATTTAGGTAGTCTCGGAGCTTGGCCGGGTGATTTAGGTAGTGTCGGAGCGTGGCCTGTGGATTTAGGTAGTCTCGGAGCACTTTCGGTGAATTTAGCTAGTCTCGGAGCTTGGCCGGTCAATTTAGGTAGTGTCGGAGCCAGGCCGGTGGATTTAGGTAGTCTCGGAGCCTGGCAGGTGGATTTAGGTAGTCTCGGAGCCTGGCCGGTGGATTTAGGTAGTGTCGGAGCACTTTCGATGGATTTAGGTGGTCTCGGAGCATTGACAATGGATTTATGTGGTTTCGGAGCGTGGCCGTTGGATTTAGGTAGTCCTAGAGCGAGGCCAGTAGATTTTGGTTGTCTCGGTGCGTGGCTGGTGGATTTAGGTAGTCTCGGAGCGTGTCCGGTCTAGTTAGATAGTCTCGGAGTGTGTCCGATGGATTTAGGTAGTGTCGGAGCGTGGCCGATTGATTTAGTTCGTCTCGTTGTGCGGCCAATAGGCCAAGAAGTTCGCGGTCTGCCTTCGGAGGTACTGTCCTTGCGCTTCAGAGAACCGCTGGAACTATGCAGCAACTATGCACCAACTTAGAATCAAGCTGATGAGAGAAGCCCTAGAGCGACTCAGAGTGTACAAGACGCTTAGGATACCTCTCTACCCACAGTACGATAGCAAGGTCGCGCAGTTCATTGAAACCCTCGATTGAACACCCGAGGAAAGTTGTGGTCAACCACCAGAGGTTGGGATGTCAGGGTACCGCTTTCCATGTCTTCACTGAGATGACGGCAAGTATATGGTCTTCGGCGAGGTCTCCGTGCGATCAAAAGTTTAGGAGTCTCTGAAATAGAGCAGCCAGCTGTCAATTACATGGAGCATCTCATGGAATGTCGTCACAATATGCATGAGGTGGTCCAGCGACCAGATTAACTGCCGGTATAACTGGCAAGTTCAACAGCCATTCCAGCTAATGGGTTGAATCGCTCTACTTAGCTAAGCATGGCAAGAACAGTACCACATGGTGAAAAGGAGCATAGTCTGCTGCATTTAGAGGGAGCAGTAGAGAAGTTGCTGGATGTACTCTCAGATTGTCAGGCCTAGTTGAGACGACAGTTTTGAGGAGAGAGCTTAACATGGAGTTGCTTAGTTGAATGTCCTGGTCTATCTATCTGCCTGCCTACTACTGAGAGTCCTTTTGATAAACAATAGCCTGCCCCAACTCTAAAAGATTTGCTTGGACCGCTTCAAGGAGATAATTTTTTGTTTGAGCCCTACAAAAAACAACTGGCTCATGTCTGACAGACACTTCAGTGAACAGTACTGAGTGCATTCAGTTTTTTTTTTTTTTTCAGTGTAACATTAAAGGCTTGTGTAAAACATCATGGAACTTCATATGTGCAAAGGAGCAGAAATGAGAAGTTTAACAGCAGTACCAGACCAGAAGTGTTATCAAAACTCGAAGGTGGTTATTGATCACTCTCACAGAATTTCTCTTATTATCAAATGGCTGGTCAGAGTTGTTGTGCATCTTTGCTTCAGGAGTGTCACAATGTTTTACACAAAATTTAACAAATAAAATGTGATTCTTACAATATTGTGTATGAATTAAGATAAAATGAATTCTTATATTTTTTGTTTATTTATTTATTAAGCAATATTGAAGGAGGTATGAGGTTGTGGTTGTTAAGGTAATCATATATAAAGAAATATAACACGTGCACAATGTGCATACTATTTTCATAAGTTAAATAATAATTTTTAGTTCAAATATTTCCAAGGTCATTGTCTGCTTTTGGGTTTAGCTCCAGTAACATGAAAGAAAGGAAAGAATAATACAACTAAGTTTTATTCATACAATATTCTAAATATTCATTCACAGAAAAGAGTCAATTTTGTTTTTAAATTTTGACTACCTGTTTCTGCTCTTTATTTATTTGCAGAAGTAATCTTCTTCAAATATACTGGAAGATGATTATATAATTTTAAGTTGTTGAATTTGAAGGTTGTTTCAAATAGTTTTGTTTTACGAATGGTTATATGCAATTTGTTCTTATTATGTGTAATGTTTGAATGCACTTTTGTAAATGGGAAAATCTACCGATAAGGCTTATTATACTGGATGGGAATTAAAGTACTAAACTCATGTCACTACAGTCCATGTGGCCATGACACAATGCCAACACAATGCTCCTTTTGATGGAAATGTATGGCACCAACTGGATACCATCTATCCCAGTAGAGGGACTGGTAGATGGGGAGCTGTGACATGGCCACCACAGTCACTTGACTATTTTCTTTAATGCAGCATTTACAGAAGAGAACCAGATTGCATGAATTGACAATGCAATTGAAAAACTCAGTAGTTATTTTAGTTAATTGATGGAAATTAATCATTTCTTCACACTAGCCGTATATAGGCTAAGATTGTTGAAGCCTGGGACTCATGTACTTACATAGTAAGTTGCCACAAGCGGTGTATCTTGGATACAAGAGCCCCTAGTGGTCTACCGGGAAATATGTGAGTCAAATGGAGAATTTAATGTCAGGACGGCACGCTGACCTTGGTAGCTCAATGGGTTAGAGCAACTGGACGGAAACCAGGAGATCCGTGATTCAAATCCTGGCCTTGGAATTGAATTTTTCATGTTAACCCTATCTACTCAGTGCTTACTTCATCATGTGCATCAATTGGCCAACCAATGTGCAGCGTGCCTTTCAAAAAGGAGCTCAACAATTTTGAACCCCTTTTATAATTTACTGTACAGGGTGATGGATTTCTTATAGATTTTCTCTTGAAAAATGTTCACCTTAATGTCCCATACATCATACTAAGTGTTCTCGCTGATATTTTTATACATTCTGTATATAAATATGGTAGAGTAAAAATGTTTAGCTTGTGAAAATATTTCTGTGCCTTTTGGTATACCTGATATGATTCTGTAGTTTCTGCAGTTTGAAAATTATATTACTCCTGGTAGTATTTCCTCATGTTGGTAAGCTATACAACCAAAGTAACATGTTTTAAGCTTGCTTACTTGGTATAGCAAACATATTGAACTACACAGTGTAATAATAATTAGTAAATGTATATACATCCTTAAATGTTTCCAAAATTACAAGGATATAAGCCTAATAAAAATGATGCTGAAGGCAGATATTCATTAATCAGAGAATAGGTACTATTTATTCTTTATTTATTTATAAAATTATACTTTTCAAATACATAAACTGCTGTCAATAACCAAATTCACTGATGGTTACCGGAGTTATAATGTTAGTAAATGTTGAAAGGATATCAAGTATGAGGAATTGAAGTGTGCAACAGGCTGTCATTTCAATTAAAGCCACTTCCAAAATAGGACTCAAACATAAATCAAAACAGCGTTTTTATAGAAGTGAAATGACATTTTATTTTGGGTCTACTGTTTGCAAAAGTACAAAGATTTTATTTGAAATTAGATATTTTATTCAACGAGAACGTCACTGCAACAAACAAGTGCTATAAAGATTTTGTCGAGATTCCCAATTTTATTCATGAAATAAAGATGATACTGTTTCTTAATAAATGAAGTAATATGTCACTTTCTTATATGAAAGTCAGATTTCTGCAATACAAGAACAAAACTTATCTGCACTACTCAATCAATTAGGGGGTATATTGTTTTTGTTATTCTAAACTGTTGTTTCTGTTCACAATTTTACAGATATATCTGAGTACATAGAGATATTTATGTGTCCAAAATTACAAAAATGCACAAATCACCATTTGCTCAATAAATTTATGCTTCAACTGAACCCATCATCTGTTCCAATAAATAACAAACTTTCAAGATCATAACTTCCTTCCTCTAAGAGGTAATCAAGTGACCTTTACACTGCATATCACCACCACTATTAACTAAATACTTACCAAAAGGTTATATTCTCAAAACCAGATCACTGTGATAATTTAATTGTTATAATTAGCAGCATAAAACTGATATAAAATGACCTTTAACTTTAAAGAGAGTCGATTAAAGACACTAGACAACACTTATTTTTAAATTTTTCCGGAACTAGTTTCAGAGGCTTTGCCTCTATCATCGGCCGGCTCTCGACTGATTCTCGTTGGTGTAGCTGACGATACCTTGTCACAGGTCTCCTCTAGCTGACAAGGTATCGTCAGCTACACCAACGAGAATCAGTCGAGAGCCGGCCGATGATAGAGGCAAAGCCTCTGAAACTAGTTCCGGAAAAATTTAAAAGTAAGTGTTGTCTAGTGTCTTTAATCGACTCTCTTTAAAGTTAATTTATCATAACAACACTGTTTTCAACACTTCCAAGAAAGTAATTATAAAATGACCTGTTTCACTTCCAAATATTTTTGGCTGTTTTCCAATTTTTGATGATGATGATGATGATGATGATGATGATGATGATGATGATGATGATGATGATGATGATGATGATGATGATGATGATGATCATCATCATCATCATCATCATCATCATCATCATTTATTTTGTACTCCCATTCTGTGCAGCTATGAAATGTAGAACATTGTTAATGTTGGTTCTGCCTAGTTACAGGAACAAGGTGACAAGGAAGAATTCAAAACACTTTATAACTAAAGTTAAATAGGAGACGTTTATTAAACGAAAGATATTTCTCAAATTTGTTATTCATCCTATCATCACACACATATATGCTTGGACAGAAACATGCACACTAATTTATTCCCTAACATATTTACATTTTTTACATAAATACATTTATACATAGATCACATGAATCTGCAGATCAAATATATAAAGGTAATATTGTTATATACATTAGACACAAAGA
The DNA here is from genome assembly GCA_030765055.1 of Mantis religiosa. Classification (NCBI taxonomy): domain Eukaryota; kingdom Metazoa; phylum Arthropoda; class Insecta; order Mantodea; family Mantidae; genus Mantis; species Mantis religiosa. Next base: position 77,264,028 of record CM060952.1, read on the forward strand.
CTTGGTATTTCAGATACCATAACAATAATAAAATTGTTAAGAATTAGTTAATCTTTGTTTCTGTATTTATAATACGGTTTCTTATTTTGCCCCCATTTGATTAAAGAGTTTACATCAATTATGAATTGGGTTTCAGGGGCCAGGCACAACCAGTTTATCTTCTACCTTAATAGGTTTAGGAGAATAAAATATATCATTATCAGTATTTCTAATATACAAACAGATTTAGTACCTAAAATAAGAACAATTTTGTACAGTAACACCAACTTATCAGCATCAAACTAAATGATCCTATCTCAGCACAATAATACAAAATATACATCTTATCCTCCAACATACATACCTTAACAATTTCTTAAAATTCTCAATGATATTATAAATTGGACATTTGAATTAATAACTATTACAAACCTCAGATGCAACATTTCAAGAAGTTAATTTGAGAAATGGTGTTTAGCAACAAAGCTGTTGTGCAATACAAATTGCATATAAGCAAGAGCTAGCATAGAGTTTTGCGGTTTGTCGCTGATACAGACTTGCATGCTGTCTATTTAGAAAACAGAAAGTTTAAACTGTTGCTTAAGAATTCCTAGATCAATCATTGCGCATGTATTTCATTAGGAGCAGCCAGTGATCATGTGCTACAGTGTACTGCAAAAATCATGCTCAAAATATTCCATTTGTCTACGAACATGAGAAACAAAATGGATGAAATTTCTTTTGTGGCATTTTCTCCTATATAATTAGAAACTAGACTGTCGAGTGCTGAAATGATTTCAGTCCCACTAGAATGCACTCATTGAATGCACACAACAGTCTATATTTGAGTGCGCATGTACTGATGTGATATTATATTTGTGAACTGTAAGCTTAATGTATCTTTGTCTTCAATAGGGCATTGTTTGTATCTTGTGTCTGATGGTTAAGTTTTTCTTTGAAGGTATATAAAGTACTGAGCAAACAACATGGTGAATATATACAAATTATTATATTTGTATATATTTGTTTGCTTCACTGTTAATAGCTTCATATTTTACGTATTTAACATGGTGAATTCTATAGATGATCTGCTAAAGAAGTCCTTTTCCAGTAGATGTTTGGAGAATAATGTAAGGGTTAGTCAGATAACCTACTCCAAATTTGAATTTAAGTCTAATGGCTATAAGTGGTCGTAAAAATAAGTGAGTATACCAGGAAGTTAAGTAGAAAAATATATGATAACAGTTGGACCTGGGGATGTGATATTCATAATACACTCTTTGTTTTTTATGTTTGTTATTCATGAATAGTGATGTATGGGCGAGTGGGTATATTAATGTATTAATAAAGAAACATAGGGGAAATAAAAATAAAAAATATAAACTCACTGGATCTTAGTGCATTGAGGGTTTCATTCCAAATTTATAGATAATTCTACAGCAGAAAAGAGTGTCTTATAGACTTAATTTTTGTCAATGAGTTAAGTACTATTTCTTATTTGCATGTTTTGTTTTTTATTTATTTTTATAATATTGAAACAGATTGGAAAACTTTTGGCACTGAATTTCATACTTGCCAACCTCAGAAACTGAATATTTTAAAACTAAATTACTTTTGACCAGAAAAATATAGCTAATAATTTTGTAATAACTTGAAATTTAGAATTAATATATTTTTTTTTGCACATATAAAAGCAAAGAACATTATTTTATAGGCTATACACATACCTTCAGCCTATATTTTACACATTGTAACATCAATTAGAAAAACCTGTCACAAAAATTGTAAACTGAAATACTGTGGAACAAACATAAGGTAAATAATTCATGTGAGATGAGATGTTGTATATGAAATTAATTAATTTGAAAAAATATTTGTAGTCAGTTTTTCACATTAATCACTTACATTTTGATTTTTTGATGGACTATTTTGGGAATTATTGCCTCCATTATTCAATATTGAAGATCTGATTGCCGTCTGTTGTTGTTGCCTGCGGCTTTCCCTCTGGTGGTGGAACTATGAGTTTTTTTATCAAATTATTGACTGGTGGGATTTCAAAGTATATTACTTGGTCTTTAGATTTCCATATTAAGATGTTCTTCCAGGTTGTCAGTTTGTTATGGTTTATCATATTTTTTTAAACATTTTGGATTTTTGTCAAGGTTATGGTTTTGTCCCAAAAGTGAAATGCTATTGCTAACTTGTCTTCCTGTTTTAATCTGATGTTTCTAAAATGTTCTTTGACTCTGGCTTTTAGGTTTCTTTTAGTTTGCCCTATGTAGAATGTTTCACCATTTGGTAATTTATTTGGATATTATGGATCTATTAATTGGTGGGATTTCATCATTTGTTCTTCAATTTATTAATTTTAATACTGAGTATCTATTTGTAAGTGTCAGGATATTTTGTTCTTTAAAGATTTTTTGAATTTATTCAATGTTTTTGAGTGGCATATGAATCCACTAAATATGATGTATTTTTTTTTTTTCTTTTCTTTAGTGAATATGCTTCACTTTTGTAATGAAAACCATAGCCTTGACACAAATCCAAAATTATTAAAAGGTCTAATAAACCATGGCAAACTGACAATGCGGGAGAACATCTTAATGTGGAAATTGAAGTAATAAACTTTGATATCCCACCAGTTAACAATTTGATAAAGAAGCTCATAACTCCACCACTTGAGAAAAGATTGTAGGCAACAAAACAGATCACAGTTGGGCTTTAATGCTGAAAATGAAAACAAGAGCTTCCAAAACAATTCCCTCAAAAAATCAAAATATAAGTGATGTAGGGCGAAAAACCAACTACCAATAGTTTTATGAATTAATTTATTTCTTTAAAAGAAAGAAATAATGTTTAAGGGTTCACATAGAACCAAAGAACAGCCTGTAGTTAACAAGCAATCTTAGGGAAGCTATTTCAAAAACATTTGATCCTATCAAAGTAACATTGTGAAGGATTAATTGGAAATAATGAATAAATGTTTTTCATGACCTGGCAGCAAAATATGGACATATTATAGATGGACGAATTCAAGTAAACTGTATTCTGAAGTGCTTAATGTTGTTTACAACATGACAGTGGGTCCTACCTCATTGCAGTTCTAACAAAAGTTGCATTAAATTGTGTAAAATCACAGATCTGTTGAAGGGAAACAGTTCACCTGAGAATAACTAAGTGCATGAATTATACTTAAACCATTTACACTTTGTTCCATCACATCATGTACCTTCTCACAATACAGACAATGTTTAATTTAAAGCTGAAAATTTATTAAGAGTTTTAGAAAATACATTGTACTGTAGTATATTGCTAATTCTTGCAACAATTTGTAGCATGAACAGTGAGATAGTACTTGATTATTGCATCAAATTCACATTGGTTTGTTTCAGCTTGCTGCTTCCTCGCCTCTGCATTGTTAACTTTACAATCTGTGACATGGTATAGGTTCCATTAGTGTCCACATTTCACGGTCTGTTCATGACTGTTCTGGATTTGCAAAGAAATGTTATAAGGTAATCCATCTTGGAATAATAAACATTTTATAATTTTCCTTTGATTAATTTCAATTTTCTGCCGCATATATATGGAACATATAACTTTAGTTATGCTGTCTGAAACATATTTTTTTTATTTATTACTAATTGGTTTCAATAAGCTAATATAAAATGGCGCCTGTATGAAATGCTTAATTTTTCTGTTCTAAAGTTTTATCTTGAGATTAAAAACAAACAATATAATGAACTAGTCTATTGGTATTAGTCAATTTTATTTTTGCACTAGAAAAAGTTTGTTTTGTGCAACTATTGAATTTCCTTATTTTACTATACTGAGTTAAAAAAAATTATTACAAATGAGCTAGTTGATATTTTATTATCTTTACCTCCTACTTACAGTATGTAGAAGAATTATTACATTTCATTATTGTCACATTTCTGGAATGTCTAATTAAGATTTCATCAAAAACGCATTTTGAGTTCCCCTAAAATCAAAGTCAATAATTGTTCAAGGGTGTGACACAAAAAGTTTGAAGAAAATATCCTATCTTAACTACTCTGAAAACTCCAATGAGTGTCTGCTGCAAAAAGATTAAATGTAGTCATCCCATTCTATTGCTTTTGTTGTTTGCTGACCAATATGGAGCAAAAAATGGAACATACAATGTTAGCTACTAGCTGACTTCATGAAGCCAGAAGTGCAAGCTTCTGTTGTCTCAGCTGGTGTTCCAGAGCTCTCGATTCTGGCAGAACTAAAATATTTGACTTCTAGACCTTGCCATGATCAGAAGGGTATGAAAGGAGGTGCAAAAGCCAGTCTTGCAGTCGTGAGAACAGAGTAATTTTGAGTCATTCTGCAAGAAGTGCATGCAACAGATATAATGGATGTTCTTACTCGGTATATTTGTAAAAAGTGAAAGTGATTGTAAATTAGCATTTATTTAGTGACAAATAAAATGAGTTTGGTGCAAATTAGTATACTCACAATACTCTTTCAAGTTAATTTTTTAAAAAATGTTCCTAATGATTTTGGTTAAAATGTCATACATTTAAGATACCTGGATGGCTAATAAAATGTACATCTTGAATTTTCTATAAAAGTTTGTTATTAAGACCTAATTTTTTTTTATAGTTGCTTAAGCATAAGGGTTAAGTTTCAGTGCAAAATATTATACATTTTATTAAAATATAAAATATAGGCTTTTCTTTTTTCTGCAGAGATCAACCATTTCTGAGATATTTATTGATTTTGGTTTGATTTTTCTAATGCTTTACCTCACAGCTTTCAGTTTTAAGTCACTATTTTTGTGTCTCATTTCTTGCAAAGAGTAATATATTACCAACACATTGCAACCTACTTTTTAAACATCTGACCATCACTTCACTCTCCTGTATCTCTCTTCCACTTACAATGAGATTTGTAGTGAGACTATTCCTGAAAGAATTTATCTCTATTAAACTGATACTAAAATAAACAAGATCAGGTGGCTAAGTCATTAAGTATAACATGTCACAAAAAGAAGAGCTGAGAACATTGGACTCAAGACTCAGCTCTTGGAATCACCTATAGGTTCAGCGATGAACTAATGATAAAAAATTTACTTTTCTAGTAAGCTGACAGCCATTTAAATGAGTGTTTGAAGCTTAAAAGCTGAGCGGTATTAAGGAAGCAATGGTGTGGGATGAAAATACAGGGCAAAAATACCATATAAAAAGATTGATATGTTGTACATAAATTATTGTTACAAACACTTATTCCTCAGTCTACTTCATATTAATCAGGATAAATATTTTGTTATTGCTAATTTTCATGTAGGTGCAAGGGAATATGGGAATACAGTAAACAAAGTGATAGTCAAGTGTTTTAAAGCTACTTTGAAATTCCATTCTCTTTGCATGGCCAAGAGATAAAAAAATCAATGACTTCTCATTTGAGAAAAATATAAGCAATGGGAAATTCAAACAAAGTACAAGGTATAGCTGGAAATGGTTCCCTCTACAGCAAAAAACAGATTTGACATAAATTGTGTGTTCTAATAAGATCTGCATTTTTTATGTAGTAGGCAAGACTTCATCTGTCTCTTATGATCTACCAGTTATACAAGTCATTCAGAGTGAAGAGTATTCTGAATGCAGTCCCAGAAAATTCATTTGGGATGAAAATATCTTAAACTTATGGTAATTGAATCAAAATTGTTAGAACCTTTAGAATCAAATTTTTATGCACTTTCTCTATAAAGAATAGTTTGTGTTTTTGTAAGAATACCAAACATTTTGAAAAAAATTGAAGAATAGTTTGAGCTGTGGAAGTTCTCTTAAATATCTTGGTGTTCCAACTTTGGAAAATGAACTTATACACTTTTGTGTTTGTTATTTATATGTATGCATGCATGCACACACACGCACACACACACACACACACACACACACACACACACACACACACACACACACACACACACACACACACACACACACACACACACACACACACACACACATACATACACACACAATATGTGTTTTAAATGTTTATTTTTTCTTCAGGAGCCTCCAAAACCTGTATTTTCAGATAAATATTGATATAAATTTTTTTGTTGGAATACACCCTCTACATATTTAGATAGGTGGAAAATCAAGTAAAAATGTTGTTTTCTTCTTTATATATTATTTCTTTATTCAGAAGGTTTCCAATCTTGTATATTCCAGTGAAATTTTGGTATTTAATTTTCAGGTCTCTACTCACTAGTATATGGCAAAAAAGTAAAATTCTTTTTGTTTCTTCAGGATATCTGCAAGTTTTAGGATGGAATGCAATACTTCTGATAATACATATTTACTTCCTATAATGTTAGGTATCGGTAGAGAATATAACAATTTTTAACCTTTAGGTAATTTCAATCAATATATTGCCTTAAATAATCATACCAAATTAGCAAAAGTTAATGGTAGTTTGGTGTTTCTTTACACAGCTAAATTACACAAGCAACACATAAATAAGACTATTTTAGTTCATCATAATGTTGCAATGATACTATGCACAAATAAAATACCTTTTATAAAGATTCAGGTTTAAACTTTCTGCTTCTAATACAGATTTTGCTAACAGCAGAGTAACCTTACCATTTTTCTGTCTTAGTAGATTCAATCTATCAGCAATTACTTATGTTATTTTAGGTTGAGTTTCTCAAACCTTTTTCTAATAAAATAATGTAACAAAGGTTCATAACTACAGTGCAAATATCTGGATTTAAACATAATACAATAGTTACATTTCTCACAAAAATTTTATGAATACTTCAACAAGTGATGGCTGGCCTAAGTTGAAAGAAAGGATTGGACCTTTTTAGTTCACATGACTTTCTCTATTCGGTTATCTGGAAATTATTACTACAGAATTTTATTATTCTGTGCACTTCTTGTTATCTAAGATATATTTTACTGTGTTACAAGAATAATACAGTAGGCTAAGGAAGTATTCAGATTTTCAAATAGTGATTTCCTTGTGATACCTTTGAAATTCCACGAACATAACATCATTTACCATAAAAGTTTTAGATGAGGTTGCACAAATACTAATTTCTAGTTTGGCCTTCCTCATCATCAGCATCTGATGATGGTCTATTTGTTGTGGTTGCAACAAATTTGTGATGAGGATTCAGTCCATAGCAATTCATTGTTTATGGCTAGTTTTTCTATAAAAGTTATTTTCCTCAAATATTCAATTTATGAGTTTTTATGTATGACCTAATTTACATCGATGAGCTGGGGATATCATGTTCTAATAAAGTTATGTGGAAGTTGAACCACATCTAAAACTTTTATGGAATCATTTCATTGTTTTGTCCCAATTTCAACAGATTAATAATTACCGATTACAAAAAGGTACTAAATAGTTCTTTGTTCCTGATAATCCTAAAATGAAATAGACAAATTGGCAGTAGAGTACCATTATTGAAATGATAATCACGACATAGAACAAGAAATCCACTTATTAAAAAATGTTCAAAGTCCAACTACATTAATCACATGGAGAAAGATATTCATAAAAAATATGAATGACAACTGTTTAATTTCGACACCACCTTTGAAGAGAACCTAAAGTTGAAGTTCATCAGGATACCAACAGAGATGTCCCTATTGCCCCCAATGAGTTCACCAAATCAACACCCAATTGTCGACATTAGCTAAGGATGTTGGAAAGGTCTTAACAAAATGCATTCTAAGTAAACACTAGCAATATATGGAGCAATGAGTACTAGTTTGACTCAAAATTATATTAACAAAGAGTATCTTGGAACAGAAAATGCCACAAAAAAACACTATTTGACATTAACTGTATGTTTTAATGAGCTCTATATTTCTTTTGGGGTAAGATTTTATCTATCTCTTACAGTTTAACAGCGGTACAAAAATCATTCAGAGTAAAGAGAACTTGAAGATATTTCCAGAAAATTTTAGGCATAAATTGCATTCATTATGAAAATATCTTTAACACGTAATATTTTAATCACATGCTGACTTTCACTTCTAAGTGAGAATTGTTATTCACAAAATCTAAACTTTAAGATTGTTACTAAGTGAAATCCTGCCAACAATGCACTGCCCTTTCACTTACGCACACTGTTTGCAAAAAATAAATTTTGCAAACACAAATCACATCCCTCATATTGTCACAAGTGTCTGTTTAATTTAAATAATATGTTAAGATTTTCTTTGACTAGTTATGTGTGTGACGTCATGTCACGGGACCTCTCCTCCCTCTCCATGATAGTAAAGTTTGTGCAAGCTAGTTTCTTGCTCTCTCTGGTTAGCAACTGTCGTCCAGAATGGGCGTGTGTACCCGCAGCGTGTGAGGGCCAATAACCGGTCGGTGTGGCCAACTATATATCTTTCTTTATACCAATAGTAAACCTTTTCTTGTCTAGAATTGTAGTTTTTGGTATGTTGTTATTTAATTACACCTGAGAGATAGCCCGAACCTCCTCCCTCTTATTTTTCCCCCTTTTTCTGTTACAGGATCACTCCAAGTGTTTGGTGCTCTTTGATGGTGAATAGATGGCGTGGAGGCTTGTGCACTGCTCCACCAGAGAGTGGCTATTTGAGCCTCCACTTTTGGGTTGAACATTTCCCGGTGACTGCTGGAGAACAGCTTCTGAATCACTTTCCAGTAATTTGAGCAGGTTGCAACAATGTTTCACTGTCGAGTGGTCAGGGCAGTAAAGGTGCCACTTATGTTATCCATTCCTGCAGCCCTTACCTCTCCTACAACTCCTTCATTTCATCTGTTCCACAAAAGATCTAATTACTAGGTCAGTCCTACATTATGTAATCTACCTCTATTACAAAATATGTAAACCCATCTGTTTTGTTTATCCAAAATAACCTGAATTAAATTCAAATATAAGCTTTTATAAGAATAGATTGTGTTGAGCTGGATCATGAAGCCCAGGTTCAAATCTTGGGGGCACAGATTTTTAAATCCTGCATCCATTCAGCATTGTAGAATAGAACAGAATTTATTATTGCAACTTGCTATTTACTATATTTTTATGCACATTACATACATATTTCTTAGCCTAGTTGTATAAATTGCTTGGTACCATTTTCTAACCTAGCTAGCCAGACCTTTCAGCATTGACGAGTAGCATAGTCACCCTTTCGTCATTTACTGTAGTTTCTGTTTCCCCTTGTTGTCCCAGCACTCTTTTCTTTTCCAATCTTTACTTTTCTCATCCATTTCTCTTTAGGTTTCCCAAACAGGTTCCCTATATTTCTATTTCTACTTTCATTTTCCCCATAGCCATTTTTGCGGCTATCAAGTCACTTTGCATCTTTTCCCATTTCTACTCCCATGCTTTCTGTCTCCATACTGCTAGCTACTCAGCATTGTAAAGGAATAGACGGAATGCAAACCTGATGTCTTTAGCCAACTTTGTATGATACTAATAACATTGGTTGAATCATGTTGACAAAATAACATAGGCATGAGACTGGGAGTTCAATTGGTTGGCCCAGCCCCAATCAGGCTGTAGTGCCACAATATTGTTGTCATTATCATTATTGTTGTTATATAAGAATAATTTGAAGAAGTGATATAAAACTAAATACTAATTGGTAGAGAAAGTCATGTGGATGTAAACTCTTTTTAACACACTTGTCAATATTTAAAAACACTTATTGCTCCAGTTACTTAAAACCATAAAGTACTAGTTTCAGAGAGACATTCTCGTCATCTTCAGCTAGTAGGCTGACTGATTTTATCATTAGGAAACTGCCTCTGCCTTTCCTCAGCTGAGAATGGACACATGGTCTCTGAAACAAGTTTGACTATTAAAACAAGTTTGACTATTGACGATTGTGTAAGAAATACGACTCATCTAAAATTTAATAAGTTTGACTAAATTTAAATAAGTGGAGCTGTAAGTGTTTTTAAATATTGACAAATGCTTTAAAAAGATTTTATTAACATGTTGTACTATCATTTTTGTCACCAGTTTTACCATTAGAATGTTTGCCATTATCAGCAACTACAAAGTAAAGTTGTACCCTGATAACTTATATGCTAGCTCTTGCTCAGTTTCCTTTGTTAGGAACATTTTGGTGCTGACAATAATGTTACACTGAAGGCCATCCTGATATATCTATACTTACTTTTGTTGCAATCTTGGTTTGACAGCATTGTCATTCTCTCATGCAACACTACAGGTTAAGATTGTCTTGAGGCAAAAAACATTCAGAAATTTATATCTCAATCCATTTCACACTCCAAAGGAAAATGTTCAAGCCGTAAATGAACCTAGACAAAATGTTGAGCAAAGTGGCACAACCATTGGAGGGTTAATTAGTAGAAAACAGTGTGAAGAAATCACAGTTTTTGTGGTTTTCTCCCCAGAACTACACAACTAACAGACAATAATGGAGACAGGGAAGAAGGCAAACAATGAAGGAAACATTCTTGTAACACATGAGTGAGGTCTCTAATTATTGAAAAAATATTTGACATTTTTATATTAGATTGTCAAGGAATATTATACAAGGCAGAAGAATAGCTCTTTTTTTTCTCCCATTTTTATGATTTTTACTAATTACTAACAATGAAGTCTTTAATAATACACTAAAAAACACATTTCTTCTACAGAAGAAGTGATGTTATGTATTTGTTTTTAGAATTGAAGAAGATCTGATTATCAGATATTTACTCAATACAGTTGAAAAATTGTTTTCGTGAAGGATTGCTATAAATCCTGAGGAAGAACATGCTTAGTTGAAAGTCCATACACGAAAATAATTCTTCAGTAGTTGTGTGCAGACGTATTGACAATCACAAGTAACAGTGTTTGGGAGGATTCACAAATGCTGAATGAGAAGCAATAGGTTGACAATGTTTTAACTAAGTAGACGCTTATTGTCCAATAGAACTTTGAGATGAGTACATTCTGGGCACTAGAAGATCAAAAATAGATACCTGCATAAATAAATCTACAGGATTACTAATTTGTCACATTAAATTATAATACTGAATCAGAAATTTAGTAATATAAGGCAGGTACCTAAATATCCCACCTTTTATACCAGATTTTCAGCATTAAACTAGACAAAAAATATTAAAAATATCAATTACAAATAGCTCAGATAGTAATTCAACAAAAGCAAAAAGACAAATGAAATTCAGAATCTCATTTTAACATTGTATACAAAATTCCGCACTTTAAAAATTCATGAAGTGCAGTATACTGAATTTCATCAATCTTCAAGTAACCAGAAGTATTATTTACTGATATAAAGTGATGTTGTTATGCACGCTCTGTATTTATTACATTACCTATATTAAAATGCAACAAACTGTAACTGTTTTAGTGGCTGATACAAATCTTAGCAAACCAAAGTAACAACCAAACAAATATGCCTCAGATTTTACACTTCAAAATTTAGTTCCATTTATACATTCTAATAAAAGATCTTTAGAAATATTACAGGCTATATAACCTAATATTTTAACTTTATTTAACATATGCTTCAACTTTTGTTTATCAAAATTTAGTATAAGGACTTCATCCTGAAGGAAAATAACACTTTTTAGAAAAAGCTTGTATGTGTGCGTGTAATGTGTGTAGGTATGTGTATGTGTGTACATGAATGTGTGAGTGAGTGTGTGTGTGTATGTGTGTGTGTGTGTGTGTGAGAGAGAGAGTTTGTGTACATGTATGTGTGAGAGTGTGAGCATGTGTGTGTATGTGTGTGAGTGTGAGCATGTGTGTGTATGCGTGTGTCTGTGTGTGTATGTGTGTGTGAGTGTGAGTGCACGCATGCACACACGTGAGTGTATGTGTGTGAGTGTGTGAGCTTGTGTGTGTATGTGTGTATATGTGTATGTGTGTACATGTGTGTGTGAGTGTGTATGTGTGTATATGTGTATGTATGTGTGTGAGTGCGTATATGTGTGTATATGTGTATGTGTGTGAGTGTGAGTGTGTGTGTATGTGTGTGTGAGAGTGTGTATGTGTGTGAGGTTTTTTTTTTTTTTGGTAATTTTACGTCCTCCAACATTCAAGTCACATCGGACGATGAATGAAATGGGTGAAATGGTGCTCAAATATGTCTAGGGTCCATGGAGCCTAGAGTTACCCGATATTCATCTGTAAGGATAAGGGAAAACCCCGGAAAAAACCTTAGCCAGATAACTCACCCTGATCGAGATTCGAACTCGGGACCTCTTGAACGTGAGGCAGACATGCTACCATCTACGCTACCGAGGCAGGCATGTGTGTGAGTGTGTATATGTGTGTATGTATGTGTGTGTGAGTGTGTGTGTGTATGTATGTGTGTGTGAGTGTGTGTGTGTGTGTGTGTGTGTGTGTGTGTGTGTGTGGTGTGTGTGTGTGTGTGTGTGTGTGTGTGTGTGTGTGTGTGTGTGTGTGTGTGTGTGTGTGTGTGTGTGTGTGTGTGTGTATGTGTGTGTGAGCATGTGTGTGCCTGTGTCTGTGTGTGTGTGTGTGTGTTTACTTTCTTTATGTAGTAGGTAGGAAAGGATTACATTCAATCCAGAAGCTTGACACTAAGATTTTACTGGTAATACATGTTTTAAGGTCTCTGTGTATATAAAAATGTTTAAAAAAAATAGTCTATGTGTCTGTGAACATAATAATACAAAGAAAAACTTGCTTAAATACTAAAGTTTGTACCCATGAGTACTAGAGTAGATTTTACGATTGCTTTGTTTCACTTACAGTAGAACAAGTAAGTGAAGTAGATTTGTCCAAAATTGGCTTCTAATATTTATGTATCTGAATTTGCATTTTGCAAATGCCACTACTTCAGATTCCCCAGCCAAGATAATCTACATCAAGAATCAGTTGGACATATGCTGATGATGGGAACAAGTTTTCAGTCATCCAAACATGCTCAGGTACTTTTTTAGTTAGTGATGTTTAATATTTCTAATACAATTCATCTTTATAAATTATAAATATATCACTCTTTCTAAAACTCAATTTTGATTGCATTCACTGCCATAGAGTTTTAAAAAGGTAGCTGACATTTAAATTCAAGTTCAACATCTTCCAAGAAGGCAACAGGACACAATGAAACATATTTCTTTTTCTAAAAATGCTTTTTGGATTCAGAGAATCACAAAACATAAGTTTCCAGCAAAACCTTGACATAAATTTTTGGGTGAAATACAATTCCTTTACTTATTATATGTAGCTGAGAAAGTAAAAAACTGAAGTTCTTAAAAAGCTTACTGTGTGCTGTGCTGTGTTCTGTTTATCAAACATCAAATTAGTGATCCATATAAGGAAAATTGATCTTATGTCCTGGTCTAAAATATAATTTATGAGATCCCTTTTATTGCGTTATAATTCTGACAGCTGAAGCACTGCATTACCAATATAATTACAAAATAACATATATACATATTCAAAGAATAAACATAAAAACAAACATTTTAACTACAAGATAGTAAAATTCTTCAATAAATTAATTGAAAAGATTAACAAATAAACAAAACTATAGTAAGCCAAATGGAAAAGCTGTTGGATTACTAGTTCCAGGTAGCAGATGAACTTATGATTGTTTAAATATAAAACATTTATCTCATTATTATTTTTTATAACCTTTATATTTTAGTCTTAAGATTTTTGACAAATCCCCTGTTTATGTACATTGCTCAATTTCTGTAAATAAATGTGATAGTGAGACTATTATTATCATTGCACTACAGTTAAGTGCTACACATTTATCAGCCTATTGCTCACTCATGTGAGCTGTCCTGGTTACCTGGCTAAAGGTCAACTTGCTGCTCTCTCTTAATTGTAGCCAGGTGGACCATAGCTTTGTGATGTGAAAACATGTGCTTTCCTTTTTAGGTTTTTACAGTTGTTACTTGTGGACTATTACTCTTAAATATATGTATTATAAACGTTCTGTTTCCAATTTGTTCATGGAACAAGACCTTGGAGAATTAGTGTACAAACATCCAGTAATTCCATTTGGTCTATGTTCAGAAACTTTTAAATTGGCACATGCAAGGTAATACATTTTCCCTCAAGTTAATAGTGATACAGCTTTAGAAGTGATTTACTTTGTAAAGCTAGGCTCTGAAATATCACCAAACTCATACATATATTTAAAGAATTATGTATTCCAATGCAATAAAACTGCTGTGATAGGCACTATGGGATCATAAACTTAATGTCATTATGAATTCCATGTTCTTTCTCATGTTAATTTCTTTTCAAATAGTAGAAGTTAGTTGAGGCCAGAATTCCTAAAAAATTCCTTTAAACAATTTAATTTTTTAATATTGAGTGCTTTATTTCACACATTCAGATTTCATTATTTTAATAAATTCAACTACAGAAAAGAGTGGAAGATTTCTAGTGAGAATTAACAACTTTCAGTTTTACAGACTTCATTTTAAGCAATATTTATAAAATATACAAATGTTGCACAGTAACACACTACTATGATCCACTAAAGTAAATTCTTCATGTATCTGTTCACAAATGCTGTGGAGTGCATGTATGAAGCAGTTAAATATATTGAATTAGAGAATACTATTTAGCGTGGGCCCTGATTTAATCATGTGACTGGATCAGTCTGTAGCCATAAAGGCACCCTATCATATTTGATTTTATTTGGTAGCAGTAATATTAAAAAATCAACTACAAATTGAGTTATTGCTACGTTATTTGTGACTTCCAAATTTTTCACATTAAAAAGGTATGACACAAGTGGTTCATGCTTGTTAAGGGCATCAGTTACTTCCTTTTCAATAAATCTATATTTAGAATTTCTTATTTCAACTATTGAGACCCAAATAAAATCTCTTTCCAGTTTATTTTGTGTTCTTGATTCAACATGATTGTACAAATAGCCGACAATTTTTCGTAATGTGCTTTCATCAAGTGCATGATGTACGGTTACATTTATAAAGAAAGTTTTTCAAACTAGGATTAGTAATTATTAAATTATAGATGAGTCGTATTTATTACACATCAGCTTCACTTATGTAATTATTTCGCTTCACTGTGGTGTTCCAATACAGTTAAATTTTGATAGGATTAGTAAATTTCCAAAGCAGTATATCAGATGCTAAAATGCTTCACATAAATAGGAAGAAAATGATCTAGTTTGTTCACTAAACACTCCCCAAATATTTTGTTGAGTTTAAATGTTGTGTAACTTGAGAGCCTTTTATACTTCTCACATATTTTTCACATGCCCTACAAAACAATATTGTGCCAAATCAAATCACTCACAAATATATTTTGAAGATTATTAAGTCTAGATGACTTACAAACTTTAGTTCTGGATAGGGCTATTTTAATATATTCACTGACAAATACAAACTACTAACAAACACCTTTTTCTGGAAAAATGAAGGTAATGCACAGATGGAATCAGGAAGAATGCATTACTGCGATCGCACGTAGAACTAATTATATAGAACTGATTGTGAAGACTGACACAGGCTATGCAATAAACTACATGGATGTACACTACCTTGAGATAACAGCACAGGACTTCCCTGAAAGTTTATAAGTGACTCAGTTCAGAGTTTCAACATTTCTAATCTTACATGAAAAAAGATGGTTTTGTACCAAAAAAAAAAAAAAAAAATCTAAAATGATAGAAAATGATATGTTCATTAAAAAAGCCAAAGAACTCATTTATATGCAACATTAAACTGAGTTTGATAAGCTTATCAATTGATTATTTGGGTACATAGTTTACCAGTATTGGAATTACAACAAAGGCAAAACATTTAAAAACTTTTGGCCGGTAGTGATAAGGCTAGTGAATCCCCGCAATTAAACAAGGATCCACACAGATATTTTAACGTAGATAAAATTACCTTTTTCTAAATTCTTAAAGAGTTACACTTGGAAATAAAAATATCATTCATACTGCTTCTCAATATTTTAACTCATTACCATCCAAACTAAAGGAAATGTCTAACACAAATCAGTTGAAAAAGGGATTGAGAAATTATTTACAGTGCTTTTATAATTCTGAATAGTTCTTAAACCAAAGTATAAGCTGTAATTAGATATCAATCTAGTTATTTCTATTCCCTGAAATTAATAAGCCTCACTGCTATATTACATGTAGATATCACTAATATTATTGAGGTCTGTATAATATTGTTATAATTGTTACTCTTATTGTTGTAATTATTGTATATTACTTTGAGAATTTTTATCTGATGTACATTCATTTTCAGCCAGCAGTAGTAATAGCATAGCTTATCAACAGGATCTCAGCTCTTTGTATTTAAACACAATTTTCTTCCTCTCACCAAGATGTTACAGAATAGAAAATAATTTGTAGTAATTATTCTACAGCTTTATCAAGTTGTTAACCTGGCATAGTTTGCTATCTGAAAAGTTACAAGTTTGGTTACAGTGTTATTTTTTTATTAACAAAACTAATCTTTAAGATTTCTGTAATTATTCTAGTTGAAATATAAAGTTTAATTACTAAAATAATTTATTCATTTACTCAACAAACAACAAACAGTTTGAAACTATAATATATAGTCCTAGTCAATCCTTTGACATTTTCACTGTCTAAAAATTTGCTAATGGAAAGAGAATTCCATTCTTAAAAACAATCCTCACAATTTCTGTAATATTATCTTGGTAAAAATTTAAACTATGTTTTAGAACACAGAACATACATTATTTGAAGCAAAAGGTTAGAAACAGTGATGTATTTAATATTTAACTTGTATTTAACATTATTGTTCAAACAGAACATACATGTTTTCATGCAAATATTTCTTTTGACCACCTCACTATCTGAAAATTTACACAGTGACTTGAGTACACACACCTAAGTATACACTGAGTGTGGAGTAGCATGTTTTGACTCACATTCAAGAGGTTTTGAGTTCGCCTCTCAGTTAGAGAAAGATTCACAATTAGTTTTTCTTTTTTTTTCTTCTTCTTTTCTTCAGGTGTTCCCTTATCCTGTAGGGTTGAATATTAGATACTAATTCAATGGGCCCTGGGTTAATTTGAATATCATTTCACTCATTTTCTCATTCCTAGCTTTTGCCAACACATCAACAAATTTTTAGATATAAAAGAGGACCAAATATGTTGTAAAAGGAGTTGAACTGCAGTTAAGTAAAACTCCTGCTTCTGGTTGGTTGCTATGTCAGTAAAATACAGTGGTGAAGCATTTGTTCTATTTATGTGATATAGAAACTTCAAAAATTAAATAAATATGAATTAAACTTATAAACACAGCTAGCGAAAAAAAAAAAATAGATTTGTAATGTTAATAGTTTTTTAGTTATTACTGTCTTGAAAAATGTGTGATTAAAGTACTTATAGCACAACCACTTTTGAGTTAAACTTTAATTAGATGTTACAGGATATAGTTGATATGACATAACATGCATAAAGAAGAGAAACAAGTCTGTGTACTGTTAGTGAATGAGTGTGCAGGGTTTGACAGCTAGATCATTTGGGCCTAGGTCTGTTAACAGTTTTATTAAAACCACAGATAAAGCAGTTTTATTAATGTTTTTAAAAGTTTCACAAAGAGAAAAAGGAATTAAGGTTATTGAAGTGGGAGAAAGAGATAGACACAGTAAATATGTATTAGTAAATAGATAATTAAGGTAAAACAGTTTTAAATCTTAATTTTGTGGGTCTCTTAATGCATTTAAAACACATCCCATAGTGCTCATCACAAATCACCCTTCAGATGTTTCGGTTTAGTTCACAACACAGATTACAGAAGGTGCATAACAACAAAACAATGTATTACACATGACTATCTTAGAAATTAAATTACTAAGTTAATGAAACAATAGTTTTATGCACTTTAGAATAAGAATATATAGCTATTCTAGATGCATTTCTTCTAAAAGTACAGATATTTCTCAAAATGTCTATATTTAAATAGAGTATTCCTGCAAAGAGTTGAAGATTAAGTTCTAATATTCAGTCAGATTAACAAGTGTTTTGTTTGTGCGTTGAAATAGTGTAATAAGAGTATAGTACAAGATATGGAAACAATGGAGACTATTTACTATGTTTATTTTCATGATGTAGTATGACTTATGACATAGCCAAGGTTACAATTTTAACTTAATTCTGAAATCAAATAATACAAACAATTGCAATAATGACAAGGAATTTAAAGGCAAATACATGTCTATTCATTTCTGATAATCAGTATATATAGTGAAAAACAGTAACAATTAATTTCTTCATAGGTAAGTCTTTGACTTGGTATATATTTAAATAGAAATTTTAACCTCTTTAGCATCACTTCTTTGCCAAGTACCTGAAAACATGTGTTAGAGACTGTTGTCTCAATTACTAGTCTAGAATCACCTCTATGATTGTAGATGACTTACTCTTTGGTGAGATAATGTTATATTGAACATCAAAATTTATCAAAGCATGTGTGTTTTTATGTACACATAACATACTTGCCAATTTTTTTAAAGTGAAACCTCTAAAATATTAGCTTTTCCAACAAAACAAACATTTTGCATTCACATAAAATTGTTAATATATAAAATGTTCAGCAAATTAAATAAACAACCATTCCATTTTATAAGAACCCCTGAATGCTTCTTCCTGTCACATATCCTGAAATCTTTCCTGGTTACAATAAATGCATATTAAAATAAAGATAACCAATTCCTAGATCACACACAGGTTTATAGTCCATATGTTACATTTAATAACATGAACTGTTGACTAAAATGCCATTATAGAATGCGAATAAGATAAACACATTATATAAGGTATTTCTCTTTAGAATTCACATTGTTACTGAGCCTTTTGTAATAAAGTATACATTGGGAAAAAACAATCACAACATAAATATTCATACCAAAGAACATGAAACATAGACAGAGAAGTCAGTCTCTGTAGCACACTTTTGGGAAACAAGACACAAAATAGACAGAAAGTTAGAGTTACTAAAAGAAGCAAATCCTCCTTTAGGACTCACTGTTTGGAAGAACATTTTTATCCAAAAATACACATACCAAGATATGAACTTTGAAATCCCATTTCTGAACATCAATCCCAAATTCATTATAATGTATACCAGAGACCAGAATTAGGATGACACCAGTCAACCTACAACTAATGATGGAAGTAAAAGCTTCTCAAACATATCCTGTAGAAATTACAAAGTGAAGCATGTCCCAAATTTAACTCTTAATTCTGAAGTAAACCCAGAAAGTTAATTAATTGGTGCTAAAGGATGCTATATCAAACACTAAGAAATAAAGCATTTACCAGACTGATTGTGAAGACTGCCATGAAATATAAATAGAGAAAACCAAGAGAAACCTGCAGGCAGACTGTCAGAATACAACATCTTCTTGTGTGATATTGGTAAGATTCTATCAGGGACAAGTGTCAGGGTATTGCCAGAGTATACCTGAGATAATGAGTATCCTTTTGTTCAATAAATAGTTCTTGTGAACCCAAAACAGTTATAGCGGCAATTAGTTTTGAATGCCCCACGTAACAGAAGAAAAGAAAAAAGCATTTAAAAGTGGCAATAGAAAAGGAGCAGTTACGAAGGAGTTGTTTCCACAAATTCAAGAGAGACTTAACAGCAAACTTCACTGCCATAGTACCTGGATATGAAGCTACTAGATAGTCCAGGATGTGGGGACCAATCATTAGATCACTTTCTGTGGATATGCCCATGTGCAACTATCGTCATTTACACCAGCTGATGATACAAGAAGTAGATGCTATCAACAGTGAGCTATCTTAGGTATTCTTGGTGATCAATCTTTTTCTAAGAATGTACTGAACTTAGTTAACAAAACTGAAAATACTATTTGTAGTCAGTTTTTTTTTTTCAATTAATTTGGAAGCCACTGTTATTAAATTCCTCCAAACATGCATAAGTTGTTACTGTGGTCGCCACTTGACCATGTTGTTAAAGTAGCAATAAGTACATTAAAAAGTAAGAATTTTAAATTGCACTTCAAATGTACCAGAAACTGGCCATAAATTATTATCATAATTAAGAAATAATTAAAGCAATTATGTGCTTTGTCAATAATATAAGTTTTTATAAATTGTAAAACCACAAATAAACTTTAAAAGCTGTTATAAAGTAAATGCTCATATTAAGTATAAATTTCATTTTAATATTTCTGTTTGTAGAAATATATATTATAAATATTATAAAAATTGTATAAATATTTCTGTTTGTATGAATATGTATGTATGCACAAACACTCCCCATATGGCAACTAAGGCCTTCGGGGTAACCTCGCCCCAACACATGATAACCGGACCCATTTCTCAGATGTAGGCACCCAGAGGGCAGTGTCCATTACCTCCAATATCAGGGTGATAGCGAAGATGACGGTGAGGTGAGTGGACCTATAGTTTATACCGTGGACTCCAAACCACGTCGGACATAAGGGACACTTCACATGAACTAGTCAGACATGAAGGCATGGATAGGACCAACTTAAAATCGACATCCCAGAGCCAGGAATCGAACTCGGACCCTCAGCATGAGAGTCGCAAATGAAACCACTGTGCTACCCTGGTGCCCTTTTGAATAAATATTTATGTTATGTTATAACTATAATATGTTAAAGATTTTATTTTTATATCATGTAATGTTACTCAATGTGTTGGGGCATGATGCTGACACAAAATTTAAAAATAAATTAATATAATCTGACTGCTTGCAGCATCGTATTTTCACCTGATGGCAAGACATCTAATATTCTTTTGACATAATTTTCAAGCACTTTTCCTAATTAGCATATTTACAAATTTTATCCTCCTATAATCATTACCAGGCAGAGAAACTTGAACACCAATGGGAGAGAGATAGATGAGTTTAGAATAACTGTAATCTACTTCTTTATAATATGGGAGTGAGTCCTTTTCTGTTATAGCTGTACATAAAAATTATGCATATACTAGATGGTATGTTTAATGGAAACAGTCCACCTGATATTACTATGTACATTAATTGTGCAAGTGCTTACACTTTGTCTCGGTCACATCAAGTGACCTCAAGCACACCTTCCAATACAGAAAATATTTAAGTTGAAACTGGAGGAGAATTACTTACTGAGACTTTTATAAAATTATGTTGCAGTGTATTGTAATGCTAATTCAATAACAGTAAAACATAACACAAAGAAGAAGACAGACAAATAAAAACTTAAGGTCAATGAACATTGTATTTCAGAATGAACCTCTGGTATTTCTGTTACAGATATTAATGTGTTGTAAATCTGTCACATAAAATGGAGGTATTTTGATTTTAAAATATAAATATATAATTTTAAGTATAAAAGGTGTGTATTTATTTTTCTCAATTGGTTATACATATAAATCATTTATCCATATGAAGGAAATATTAAATCAACCACTCATGGTGCTTGATCAAGTTTACATTTCAAATATTACAAAGCTTGAACAGTGAGATAGTAAATCACATTCATATCAGCTGTTTTGTCTTGCTTCTTGCTCTCCTGCACTGCTGATCCTGGTATTATTACACCAAAACGTGTTTCATTTGTGTACAAGTTTCGCTGCCTGATCAATTACACTCCAGCTAAACACATTAACTTGAAATATAACGTCCTGGCATTTATAATTGGCTCTTATGTAAATGCCTTTAAATTCTGGTTATAGACACATAAAATCTAACTTTTAAATATAGGTGCTCACAGTGTGTAGAAACTGCAATTTAATGGAAATTAATAGTATCACCTTGACTATGGTATAAGTTTCAAATTATCAACAACAAAATTTTTTAGATTTAGGCAAGCACGTGTGAAGTAAAGAGAAAATAGAACTACTCTATTTGGTTTATGAATATTTCATATTGTCAGTTGCCCTTAATTCTAGATAGGATTATCTTAGAAAATTATACAGATAAAGATTTGCTACAAGTTTTGGTGCACATTATTTCAGGAAGTTATAAATACATATAGTAATGCATCAATAGTCTTATTCTTCTTTTTCATATTTAAAAAGATAATAACCTGAAATAAATAGAGGATAGTAAATCTGAACCAAGAAGTGGAAGAAATTTGTGAATTACTTTGGACCCAGAATGGTTTTCCTTATTGCTTATCAATCAGTATTAAATATCTGAAATAATAATACAAATATTTTTCACTACCATTCAACACTATTGGTCCAACATTAAAACAAAGGCACACATAGGAAAGGGTACAAAATGTTAAAGAGGATTAAACATTGCCAATAAACACTCTTCCCAAATATAGGCAATAATGCCAACTGATATTAAATCCCTGGGAATATAATTATATGTAAGTATATGCCAAATATAGTTTTCATATATACACATACACAGTGATTTGTCCAAGTACCTAGCAGTTGTTTGGTGTGGAATACATCAGTAGGGATCTAGATTGTGCTATTAAATATCAAGTGATGCAGCATCACGACAGCCATGTACAATCACAGCAGAATAGGTTTATGCTCTGATTAGTTATAATTCTAACTCTCTAAACCTCAAGGGACTTCTTCTGTCATGTTTATAAATACTTCATTTTCTGTTACAGCTTCCTCTGCATGAGATTCAAGAGGTATGACATCATAAATACTGTATCATAACAACAGTCACTAGATTACAATAGGCACTCTTGTTTACTTTTCATTAGAAATGCTTGGGGAAAATTATTTTTTAGTAACAGTTCCACAATAACAGTCAATTACATCTACAAGTATGGTCATACCGCTGTAGTTATAAGATAAGTAACTGTTGCAATTCTTGCTCTTTCTGTACACAGTTATAGTTTGTTATCCTGGTATCAGAAAATATCCCTTCTCTCTGCACATGAAAATTTGTAATATACTGTTAACAACAGTAAATAGTTGTAGTAATCTTAATGGAAGTGCTCTTTAAGACAGAAGAAGGACTGAACATTTCTGGGGAATTAGCAAATCATACGCCAGAACCACAGTAGTACAACAAACCAAACAGGGACATTAAAACAGATGGAAACTATTTCTGGCTGGATAATTAAGGGCCCCTACATGTTTAGGCTTACAGGCTGACCTTGATCCAAAAGAATGTACTTTGTGGCTCTTAGGCCATGGTCCAGTTGATGAATTAGAACCAGAATTGTGAACCAGCCAGGAGTCTCCTTCTTTGAAGGTGCCCAACAGAGTTATAGGCAAAACCTCTGACTGGACTATAGCCTATAAGCCCAGAAACTATATTCTATTGCTTCACTACATTGCTGCTACAGTGAAGTAGGAATAAAATCTGGAATAAAGTTGGATTATTAGCTAGGCATGGCTACTTCAGAAAGCACCTACAAACTGTGGGTATCCTTCATTTGGATACTAGCTGAAGTTTGAAGAAACTGCCAGTCATTTGGTATTAAATTGCAGGGTCTTAAGGAGGAGAAGGGCTCCAACACTGGATGTAATTAAAGATGCTATCTCAGTAAAGGCAGTACTTGAGCTACAGGTCTAAATATAAGACAGGAAATAGAGATTGTAGAGGAGATCTGTAGATTGAGTCTTTGAGCTCTCTTCAAATCCCCGTACTACTACTACTACTAGTACTACTACTACCACTACTACTACTACTACTACTACTACTACTACTACTACTACTACTACTACTACTACTACTACTACTACTACTACTACTACTACTACTACTACTACTACTACTACTACTACTACTACTACTACTACAACTACTACTACTACCACTTCTGCTTCTACTTCTACTTCTACTGCTTAAGATACGAAATGTTCTTTATTGAAGACCTGAGATACCAATTCATCAGTGCCACAGGACACCTGAAGCAGAGAAGATGTAAAACTGAAAAAATATGGCCAGAGTTTTACACAACAGATACTATGGTATAGGGAGAATGGATGGGTCCTACCCAGTGTCATCAATAAGCTTGTAATACATGGAATGTAGAAAGGAGAAATACAATGAACCAAGTGATCCATCTGTGTGATGCAAAATGTAAAGAATATCACTTCACTATATGCAAGAAATGAAAAATAACTTTATGTGAATATGCCAAGAATAAAACTAAACAATGTGCACATTTGGATTGATAGAGTCGACATGAAAAATTCAATGCCACAGCCAGAATTTGATCCACTGATCTACTGGTTTCCATCCAGTCGCTCTTACCCATTGAGCTACCATGGCCAATTTGCTGTCATGACATTAATTTCTCCAATTGACTCATATATTTCCGCGGTAAACCAGTAGGGGTTCTCACATCCAAGATACATCATTTGTGGCGACTTACTATTCTAAATACTTAAGTCCCAGGCTTCATCATTTAACTCTTATTATTTAAGTTAATTGATAAAATTAATCCATTTCTTCACACTAGCTGTATACAGGATAAGATTTTGGATTGATAGAGTTGACATCAATCAATCAATCAATCAATCCCAAATCTTAGCCTGGATATGGCTAGTGTGAAGAAATGATTATTTTCCATCAATTAACTTAAACAATAAGAGTTAAATGACAAAGCTTGGGATTTACAATAATAAGTCATCACAAACTCTTGGATGCAAGAGCCCCTAGTGGTTTACCAGGGAAATATATGGGTCAATTGCAGAATTTAATGTCATGACAGCAAATTGGACATTGTAGCTCAATGGGTAAGAGCGACAGGATAGAAACCAGTAGATCTGTGATTCAAAACCCAGCCGTGGCATTGAATATTTCATGTTGACTCTATCAATCCAAAATTTTAGCCTGTAAACGGCTACTGTGAAAAAAATGATTAATTTTTATCAATTAACTTAAATGTGCACATTTATTTGAGTTTATTTCTTAAATTTTTAATATACACTTACATGCACTTTGTGAAGTCTGGGGAGTAGTTCCTCAATATAAAATATCTCTTTGTCCCTAGTTGCCAGATTTCTGCCAGTATTTCACCACCACATATGAAATGTGCAGACAAAGAAGCAGGGTGCCATAATCAAACCATGGTAATAGCAGGTAACCAAACCACATTGTTTGCCTATTCATGAATCTAATTTCTTCAGATCTTTTTGCACATTTATTTTAATGTTTAATCCATTAATGTTCTCTCTACAGTTTTAATATTTTCTACAGGTATGCTAAACATGGCGCACAGTATGATCTTTAAGTCCCACCATAGTGGTTAATTGACTTTATGTGTTTGTGATACTGTGGTGGTGGACCATTTGGAAGCAATTTGAACAAAACAAATAAAGAAAACTCATAATTAACTTACCCATTCATAAAAGATGCTGAAAACTCTCTTCCATTCAGATTCATATATTTGCTTTTATTGTTAAACATTTTGATTGAGTTTCTTTTGTTGCTAAACTAGTGCAATTTATTATTTCCAATTTCAGTTCATCTATGATTATCTTTATACACAGATGATTTTGCAGCTCTCCATTGGAAACAATGTGGATCTACAACCTCTTGGCAGTGTCAAATCAGTCTCATGAAATTCATTTATCAAATAGTAAACAGTATACAACAGTAGTAATTTGGAAAGGTTTTGTAAAGTTTTATTTCGCTTTTTTGATATATTATGGAAAGTCAGTAAAGAATGAAAGTTATTTGTTTTTACCACACAAAGACACATTTTGGAAACAATCTTGCATCAGCCATGAAAGGCGGACAAAGCACATGCTCACTTGTACATGCCTCTACCAAGGACGAGAGAAGTCAGCCGTCTGCAGAGGAAATGGAGGTGTTACATGCAGAAGAATACTTTACATTGAAGTGTTGCTTTCATTTGCAGTAATCTGGCATTTAAGCTTACAGAATGTGCTGAAGGCCTGTGGTGATGATGTTCTACAACTGTCCATAGCACTTCGATGATTCAAGGAATTTAAGGAGGGCTGTGTTTCAATAACAAAGCAAGGTGCTTCAGTAACAGCAATAAACAAAACCATGATTAACATGATTAACACAATTAGTGACATTGTTCATGAAGACTGACAAATAAAAATTGACAGACAAGTTATACTTCCCATGGTAGTTTTTTTTTTTAATTTTGCATAATCACTTGAACATGAGACATGTATGTGTGAGGTAGATGTCAAGAGAAGTGAGTGAAAGTGAGTAAAAGTGTGTATAAAACTGCAGTGTCAGGTTGAGACATATGGAAATGTATAACTGAATTTCATCATTACATTTGATGAAAATTGGCTTTAGCATTATGTCCAAAAAGGCCCCTCGGAATGGAAATCACCTGCTTCTCTGACATCAAAGAAAACGGGGTTGTTCAGTCAGCAGAAAAAATGATGGTCGTTTCATTTTTCAACCATTGCAAAATGGTGTACCACATCAAACCATACAATGGTTAATGGCAAGTGTTAAACTCTGTTTTGCATGTCTGAGCTCAACACATCCATTCACTTTTGTACATCCAATGAAAATCACCTGAATTGCAACCTTCTGGTTGGCATCTGCACCAATGACAATGCCCATGCTCATGTCTACACCATTATTACTCAATATTTAGTCTATTAAACCATAGCCAAAACATAGAATGTTTTCCCCAACCTCCATCCTCTCCAGATTTGGACCCTTTTTTCTTTTATCCTCTTTTCCTGTCTGAAAAAGCTACTAAGGTAAAAGCATTCTGCTACTTTAGAGGCTATTTTGAATAAAGCTGTGGGAAATTTAAAGATGTGAAACAATGGTTTCTAGCATGTGTTCCAGGACTGGCAGAAGGTTTGGGCAAAGTGCATTCAATTTAATGGAAAATACTTTGAAAAAGACAATATAAATCTGAGCCGCCGAGACTAGTGTATTTTATGTGTAAAACTTACAGCATCAGTCTTTATTGACTCACCCTCTCAATAGTTAACTGAAAGTATTTTAAGCTTAAATAAAAATACACTGAAAACCCTTTTTACAATAGGGATGCTACTTTGGGTTTTGTCCTTGACAGGCACTAAACTGTACTTTGCTATCAATCATTTTGTGGAGGGACTAAATGATTTATTAGGAATAAGGATGCAAAAGAAATGCGGCTTCATAAACACAAAACTATATGATGTATAAACAATAGCTCTGCTCAAGACAGTGCTGCCATCTGGACCGGACTATGGCAACCTAGCTTAAGAAAGTAGGAGGAGTTTTATTTAGAATAGTTGTTCCTTTAACTGCTGTCGACCCCTCAACATTTCACTGTCTGTTAATCAAATCTCTTTAATCCTGTCTTTTTTGGAATGGCATTCCTTGAAAATACCTACTTGAAGTTCCGCTTACTGTGTTTATGACACATCTGAAATAGAATACTACTCTGAAGGGAATAAAAAGTTTTCAGTGCCACACACTGACTCTATCTTTGATAAACTTTTAGTAGAAGAACTTCCTATTATGCAAATATGTTATACCAGGAAGGATATGCAAATCTTTGCTCTTCAAATACCTGAGTTTAAATTTTTAAGTGAAATCTCATGATTAGTTTACAACTTATTTTTTACACTTTAAGACAAAACTTATTTAGTATAGTACTGTTTTTTACGCTAATATCAGTTATGGAAATTTTGTGTTAACTGATCATTGTTAATACATGCAGTCCCCAAGATTTTTAGTCATTGGCTCTGCCATTGTATAATCAAGAATAAACCCTAGGGGCAGAACACAAGTGTCCTGACCACATCATGAGCCTTGCCTCAATATATTTTGGTGTTATAATATTCTAGATCCAACTGATGTAGCAAATGGTGCCTAAGTAACAATAATAATGGGCTGTACAACTTTTGTTGATAAAACCAGAGAGAAATCTAATGGACTGTATGAGGTTCTTCATGAAGTCCATGAGAAGTAACATTAATTGACACAGATGTTTGAGAGAGTCTTTTCAACTGCTAGGCACTATCAGTTCAGAACTTTGCACTGTGCATCTTCTTTGATTATAATTACTCTCTTAGGCATATTAAGTCAGACCTATATATTGTTCTTTGATTTGGTGTATAGTTGTGGTGATATGACTATTGAAAAAAGGAAGTGTCTTCATCCCTTTGAGAGAAGCCACATGTTCCTTCAGTTGGTGCAGTAGCTACATGATAAATGGGGCTCTGTCTAGGATCTGCCAGAAAATAGCTGATACTGAAACATTAGAACAACATGATCAACAACTGACTGGCTTACTATAACTTGGTAAAACACACTGAAGCAATGTCATTTAAACAACACAGAACTATGACAGTTGTTGGAGAGGTAAACTGCATCTGATGTTGCTCTAGCCAGTAAGGTGTCCTTTCCGTGGCACTGCACTTTTGCTTACACTGATATTCTCTGGAAATTAATTTCTTTCTGTGTCTCACAAACTGATGCTAGTTCTAATTGTTATAGAACATATTAAATGGTAAAGGAACGCACATACTTTGCTACTTGGTATGCTGCTAAACAGCAGATGCTCTAATACAACATGGCATACTGCTCATCTACTTCTTTGCATTGAGTCAACTGTCACAAAACTATGTTGTTCAAACAGCACTGTAAAGAGCAGCAATGAGTGGATCTGACACTCAAACTTCACTATTACAACAAGATACCTTTGGATTCATTGCTTCCATCTGGTTATGAACAATTGGTGCATGTTACATTTGGTTGGCTGTATCTGGAGATGAGAGCATTTTCATTTGGGAAGCTAATATTTATCAACCTGTTTCTATATTATACGTTTCTCTCAGATTATTTGATTAGGCTTTAAATCAGTTTTAGTTTCTCTACCCAAAAGTTAAATATCAAGATTTACATTTCAATGTCCCCTGAATCCTCTCTCCAAAAGAAACAGTTTTAGAAAATGGTCCATATGAATGTCCATGGATGGCGTTAATCGAAACTTAAATGTTTATTAAATACCAAAGTTGGTACTGGGAACCAAAAGTATACAAAATGCACACATAACAGGAAAGCAAGAATTACTTACATTTTCATTTGGAAATATAAGAAGTGTGTCTGCAATTGTTACACCTCTCAGAGTGACCTATTCTAGAGGTTCTTAGAGCTACCACCAGAGCAGTCTATGCATGGTTCACCTTCACTGACAAAAATCAGTCAATGACCCATTGACATTAAACAAAATTATCTTAGGAAA
Source organism: Mantis religiosa (assembly GCA_030765055.1). Classification (NCBI taxonomy): domain Eukaryota; kingdom Metazoa; phylum Arthropoda; class Insecta; order Mantodea; family Mantidae; genus Mantis; species Mantis religiosa. The sequence goes on from CM060952.1 coordinate 77,293,107, forward strand.
TATGCTCCAGGAAATTTAAAATGTAAGGTTGTTTTGTGTCACTGTCAACACAATTTTTACTCTTAATCATCAACTGTCATCAGTTTCCAATATTTAAAGATACCAAACTTGGTATTTAAGTTCAAGGTTGTCACACAACCCCCCCCCCCTTTACCCAGACTACCCTTTGTATGGAAAATGCTTTCTCGTAACAATTTTGATTAAAATACAATGTATTTAAGATAGTTCGATGAAAGATGAAATGTATATTTGGAATTTTTCGTGAATGTCCTCAGAAGTCTCCTTCATTCTGAATGACCTTTGTGTAATATGCATACCAAAAGAGATTGATAACACATAAAATGTATCTTTTTAAAACAGACAACTTATCTCAAGTAAAATTTGTTTGGAGGACTGAGGAGAAGACAGAAAGATATATGCGGTGGTAACAGAAAGATATTTGTCTCTGCATGAAGAGACGGAGATAATAAACATTTTTGTGACATTAACCATTTCTAAGGTATTGTTGTTATTTCTTTAAATTTTCAAATATTTTAATAAGCTTTTACAGAAAAATAAACTTTTGTAAGAATAGTTTGTAAAAGAGTGAGTAGAAAAGTCATGTAAATTCAACATATCTCATTCTTAATTACCTATATCCAAGCCTTCCCCTCCAACTACCATGCTACCATTGCCTGGCAGGTGTTTCTAGCTAATAGGTGCAGCCATTGCTTGGCAAGGCTAAGTTACATTGAACGTTGGAAACCATAAAATATTGTGATTTATCTCCAAGAAGTGATATGCTGCTGTTTGTTTCTCTGTATTTGTTATATGTTGATGAAACATCAAGCCGATGTTTTACTTTTCTGACAGTCAGTGTTTATATTGCATATATGCAACGCATCACAGAAATAGTGAACAAGAATGCACTCCAGAAAGAAGTCACACAGTTACACTAATGAGAAACAAATGAAACATCTTGGTACATAAAATGAATGATAACACCTTAGAAATTCATATTTCATTCCTAGGCACAATAAATTAAAAAACCATCCTGAACAAATTCTGCCACCTATTAATAAACATATCATCAAAATCCTTAGGACAAATACAAAGGACAAAATGCCAAATGTAATCTAAGATGCAGTGATGATGAGGAAAGTTTCATTGGCAAAATAAAAAGAAGAGTATCCCAATATAGATGTATAAAATAGGCTTGAACAAATATACAGATACAAAGTGATTATACTCGTCTTTAAAAATAAAATAGTATTATGTATATCTATTTTATATCATAAATATATCAATGTATTTCAATATTATTTTTGTACCTTTTTAAGAGCAAAATGCAAAAAGAATGTAACTGTAATCGAGTAACTACATCATCTCCACACAAGCCATTACACCAATTATATCCCCATCGTTTAGCACAAGCATATTTAATCCCTAAGACTTATGGTCAGCTTTAAATGGACAGTCAATCCATTTCATTTTGACCTAATAATCAATGGCTATTTGAATGTACCTGTGAAAAGTATGAGATAAGTTTTTAAAGTAAGTACTGATAATTTTTACTTTTCCTAACACATACTTATTAGGTAGAGAAGATATTGCATTTCATCCAAGCATTCAGTACAGAAATTTTATTAGAAATATCCATTTTAAGTCCATGAGGTTTAAAGCATTTTAGAAAAAAAACTCTGCATGCCTTACACAAATAAAAATATTTGTAACAATCTCCACTTAACTTAAGAAGTTGATAATTCCTTCTTCTTTATTCTTCTTTAGAAAAGATCGATTTCGAAGACACATCACCTTCATCTTCAGTTTACTAAACAAACTCCGTTGTTAAGGAAATCTTGGTTACCATGCTATTTTCTTTTATTATGTCACGTTTCCAACATTAGCAATATCTGAATACGAAACAAACCTAAAAACAGAATCAATTGCCGGTATGTCAAAATTCATTACACGATGTTTATTTTTTGAAATAAATATTTTCTCCCACACTATTAACTCTATGGGACCATTTAATTGTTTTAATAATTTAACTTCGGGATTTATTTCATGTTTAAATGACCAGAAATGATCTGTTATGGTCGATTTATCGATTTGTTTATATTTAATGTTACAAAAATGTTCTTTCTTTCTGGTTTCCAAACTACGTTTCGCCTTTCCAATATAAACCTGATCACAATCCAAACAATTAAATTGATAAATACCAGATTTATTATTAGGAATTTTATCCTTTTTAGAAAATTGTAATAAATTTTTAATACTATATTTATTTTGAGGAACTAAAGTTATACCAACTTCTTTAAACATTTTTTGAAAATATTTATTAAACCAAGGATGGTAAGTAAATTTTTTAAAATTATAATCATCTTTTATTTTCTTAAGAGTAGAAATATCATTAACAGTTCTTTTCTTTTTCCTTCTTTTTCGATCTTTTCTAAAGAAGAATAAAGAAGAAGGAATTATTAACTTCTTAAGTTAAGTGGAGATTATATAGAATAAAAAGAAGTATTTCAGAAAGTGGAGTGCCTTTGTTACTAAAATTAGGCAAGTGAGTCAACCTTGTATATACTTTTCTCCACTTACAAGTTTTTTATGAAGACTAGTTTCTGGGGACTTCTCCCCTATCGTCACCTCTGTGGTAGTCTACCACAGAGCTGACGATAGGGGAGAAGTCCCCAGAAACTAGTCTTCATAAAAAACTTGTAAGTGGAGAAAAGTATATACAAGGTTGACTCACTTGCCTAATTTTAGTAATAAGTGGAGATTGTTAAAAATATTTTTATTTGTGTAATATTTGTTGCTTCACTGTGACTAGCTTCATTTCTGTGTGATCTGTGTGCCTGTCTGTGAACCACATAAGTCAGTTAAAATATTTAAGTTCAGCATCTTCCAAGTATGTTACATGAAATTTTTCAAGGAAATCTTTGCATTTCAAACTATGCTGCATATGAAACATTTTAAAAAATTTGGATTTTCTCAAAAATAGCCTTAATGGTTTTGGTTCAGGATATTTTCATGACAAATGAAATGTTTATCTTGAATTTCCTGGGAATATCCTCTGAAGTCCTTTTCATTCTGAATGACTTTTGTATAACTGGTAAACCATAAGAGAGAGACAAAATATTACTATGCAATAAACCAGATCTTAATCGGAAAAACTATTTGTAGTCAGTTTATTGACATTTCGTCACTTGCATTTTTATATTATCGAGGGACTAGTTTCAGAAGCCTTTGCCTCCATTTTCAACCTCTCTCCAACTAGCATCTGTTGTCGTCTGCTCTCCTGTCTCTGGTGGTGGAACTATGAGCTTCTTTGTCAAATTATCTACTGGTTGAATTTTGAAATTCATTACGTGGTCCTTATTCTTCCATATGAATATGTTCTTCCATGTTGTCAGTTTGTTTAAGTTTATCACTCCTCTCAATAATTTTGGTTTTGGATCGAAATAATCCAAAGAAAAAAGAAAAAATAAGAACCACGTAATGAACTTTTAAATCCCAACAGTAGATAATTTGACAAAGAAGTTCATAGTTCCACCACCAGAGAGAGGAGAGCAGACGACAACAGATGCTAGTTGGAGAGAGGTTGAAAATGGAGGCAATGGCTTCTGAAACTAGTCCCTCGATAATACAAAGACGTAAGTGACAAAGTGTCAATAAACCGACTACAAATAGTTTTTCTGATTAATTTTGGTACCACTGTTACTGAATTACACCAATCACACAAAACCAGATCTTGTTAAAACAGACAATTTATAGTATTACAATTACAATTTATTTATATAATTTATATTATTTTACATCTTTATTTTATGGAGGGATACTTGTTGTTATTTGTTCGAATTCCCCAAATGTTATACTTTTCTCAAATGGAAAGTTATTATTTTTATATCTCTTGGACAAGCAAAGAGAATGGAATTTCAGTCATCAAATGGCAACCATCCACTTAAAACATTTGACTACCACTTAAAGTCCACTGTATTCTCAAAGTCCCTTGTAACCAATAATAAGTTCAAGAATAGTTTGTACAAGGATAGAGAGATATATGTCAGTGCTACACATCATATATTTTAAAAACTAACAGAACATTATTTTCCAAATAAATTATTATTATTATTATTATTATTATTATTATTATTATTATTATTATTATTATTATTATTATTATTATTATTATTATTATTATTATTATTATTATTATTATTATTATTATTATTATTATTATTATTATTATTATTATTATTATTATTATTATTATTATTATTATTATTATTATTATTATTATTATTATTATTATTATTATTATTATTATTATTATTATTATTATTATTATTATTATTATTATTATTATTATTATTATTATTATTATTATTATTATTATTATTATTATTATTATTATTATTATTATTATTATTATTATTATTATTATTATTATTATTATTATTATTATTATTATTATTATTATTATTATTATTATTATTATTATTATTATTATTATTATTATTATTATTATTATTATTATTATTATTATTATTATTATTATTATTATTATTATTATTATTATTATTATTGTTGTTGTTATTGTTGTTGTTATTGTTGTTGTTATTGTTGTTGTTATTGTTGTTGTTATTGTTGTTGTTATTGTTATTGTTATTGTTATTATTATTGTTATTATTATTGTTATTATTATTGTTATTATTATTATTATTATTATTATTATTATTATTATTATTATTATTATTATTATTATTATTATTATTATTATTATTATTATTATTATTATTATTATTATTATTATTATTATTATTATTATTATTATTATTATTATTATTATTATTATTATTATTATTATTATTATTATTATTATTATTATTATTATTATTATTATTATTATTATTATTATTATTATTATTATTATTATTATTACCTTACACTACATCTCCACATAGTCACTCTCATTATTTTGTGGACATTGTCAAAGAATGGTATTGCCTTCGATGAAAGTCACTTTTTGTTTCATAACATCATTATCATTAAAATGTTTTCCATTAAGGAATTTCTTCAGACACAGAAACAGGTGAAAATTGCTTTGTGCTAAATTTGACTGCAGATAGGATTCTAGAACTTGCACAAAATTATCAGTCAGCTGCTCTGTATCTTATCATAGTGATGATTGTTCTCAGCTGTATCTGGTTCCTAACAAATGGAGGAAGGGATTGGACATGCTCAAAATTGTGACTGCAGTAGCAAAATATTTAAATGGTACTTACTTTAAAAACAAGCCTCATATATAAAAGCTGTTTAATAATCAGGGGCACATGTAACACATTATCATAGACTATGACTTAAAGGGTACCAAAGAGGTATTCAATAAACTGAAAAATCATGAAATCACATTGCAAAGAATAAATTAAAAAAAAAATCCATTGGGTCTGATTCTGAGTGATTCAGTGATTTATATCTGCTTTCTTGCCAAGAAGCAATGTTGCAACAATGGTAAAGTTTAAGTGTTAGATCCAGTAATACCACATATTAATGACAACAATAAAATACTTATTTAAGGAAGATATTAAAGGGCAACAAGAGAATGCTCATACAGTGAAATGAAGTAGGTATCATACTGAAGCAGTAGGTATTCTTCCACTATTCATTCAATTCATTCTTTGATCTTCCAAACTAATTCACTCATTTTGATACTTCCTTTACCATTTAAAAGCATTGTTTCTACCAAATGACATATCCTATAAAGCCTTAAACAATTTTATGTGTTATGGAAGTATGAGGATGGGAAGTTATTGATGAGGTACATGGGACATTCTGTAGAGAAATGCATAGGTTACCAAAGACAACTGCTAGGCAGGCAGCATGATTAGAACTGGGTAGAAGAACAAGTGAAAAGGCACTGAAACTTTGGTATGGGATCTTTAACTTTATTGAAACAATATCTTGAATATCTGGAGAGATCTTTAAAGAACAATAGATGAGCCAATTATTTTAGTAAAAATGTGGAGAGTAATAGGTTAGAAGAGACATGGACAAGATGAGAAAATAATGTATATAATTTCTGCAAAATGGTAAGAGATACAAAAAATGTTTAAGATATCTTTAGTTTTCTATAAACCAATGAAAGAAACTTGGGGAAGGAAAGAATTAATAGATATAAGAAATAGGGAGAAGTGAAGTCTAAGGAAGGCTATTGCAATGTCCTATATATGGTGGAAATGAGCCTCTTGAACATATAATATTTAAATGTAAAGGAACCAAAATTTGGAGAAAACAGTACATCAATAAGAAACTTTAAATATCGCTATAACTGAAATGTTTTATAAAGATAGTAGAAATGTAGGACAATAGTTAAACAAAGTGAAGAATTAATGAATATGGACAGAAAATAGAGTCAAACAGTAAAACACAGACCAGAATTACGGAATTAAACATAATGCAAATAATAGTATGACTGGTAAAGAGCCAGAGATGAATGTCAGTAATATTCACCTGTACATAGCTTAAAATCAATCAATAAATAACTGTTAAATAAATAAATAAATAAATAAATAAATAAATAAATAAATAAACATAGAGGATTAATATAATTTTGTACTTCACTGTATCATAGTCCTTACTTACTAAGAATACAGGGTTAGTTGAACATATTGAACCACCTGAACAACTTTTGAAGCTTATGGCTTATTAACACAAATCTTGCGCTGTGATAGTCATGTACTATAGGGAATTAAAAGGTTATATTACCAGTTTTTTGCTACTTCCAGTTAAATCAGCAACTTTATTTTACATGGTACACCCTATATTATTTTTGTATACTGTAGAGTGCTCTTCAATAGCTTTTCAAATACTCACTAGAAAAACTAAGCAAGAATAAAATGGAGAAACAAAGGTAGCTAGTTCAAGCTGGCAGCCTTAGGTGCTTGACAATATGAAAGTTGATTATAAAAGCCGCTTAGGGAATATCTTAATCAGGATTTGGGAAAATCTCTCATCAGTTTCATTATTCAGTGCTCCAGATCTTCTAAGTTGTTGCCTATCTTCAAATACACTGACTTAAAATGGATCCATTAAAAGAATTCCAAAGGTAATGAAGCTGAGGATCTTGCTGGCCACTCTGTACTACCTGTCCTACCAATCTATAGTTATGGAAGAAACTGGTCTAAGTACTGATGATCTGAACAACCTGTCCAAAGTGAGTTAGAGCACCATCTTGTTGGAAAATTATGTCACTTCAGGTGCCTTATGGTTGACTGGGTATAAAATTGAATTTACAATCACTGGTACTACTTAATTTGAAACCATTTCCAGAAATCTAGTAGTGTATATAAATAGGAAGACAAGTTCCTGTGGGTCAAAATTTTACCCAATGTTAGGTTATGACATCTAGGTTTGCATGTGTGTATATATTATACAACCAGTTCTAGTATATGGCTGGCATGGCTTCTGCACACTCTAGCTAACATCAAAGTACTCCATTCAGCAGCAAAAGTTGAGTTCATCTAGTCAAGAGCTGATTGGCCTTAAAATTATATCCCCCAATCAATCAAAATTAAGTTTGTATTTAACCACTCCCACAGGGTACAATGGGTCTGAACCCAGACCAGCAACAAAAACCTCTTTGCATTTAAAATCAATAATCCTACCTAAAAATATCTGAAATAGTAAGAATCATTCTGCGGTTAAACCCAATTTAACAGAGCAACAGCACTCAGGCTATATCTCAGGATTTTGCCTGCCAGGACTTTGGTCAGTTGGGAATTTGGGAGGTTTATAGGCTGCCCAAGTGCTCATATATTCTCTTAAAGCTCATCTTACATGTATTTTAATTCGTTTTATCTCTGTTTTTAGCATATTGAGGGGAGAGGGAAGGAGGACAGGTAAAGTAGCTTTCTCCAAAAACATATATGTTTAAATTTAAAAAAGTGTGTTTTTTATGTATCTTTGCTTTTACTCAGTCATTATTTGGAATTTAGGAAAAATCTATTTATATAGGCATAAGTTTTGTATTCATTGTAGTATAATTATGTGTTAATAAATATAATATTATTTCTTATTAAATGAATTATTACGTAAAGAGCATATATAATTTTAAAACATTAATATTTATGAACTTTTTATATACCTATTAATACTAAATATGTTAATTATCTTGTAGTATCTATATACTGAGTGAAAGGATGAATTGAATTTATTTGACATTTCACTGTATGAGATTCAATACACCAAAATCAGACATAGATGTGGTATTTACTAGCATGTTTGCAAGTTATATTTAACTAATATCTATACTTAATTAGATTCGTTTGTGTGACATGGTTTACTTTTCAACAATTTTAAGTATTTTAAAGGCAAAGTGTTGCTCTTCTGCTGCTATTGCTGCTGAGTTTTGTTATGAGAGTGCTACTGGTTTATTAGCTTTATGTAAGCAAACTAAATGTCAAACAAGCTTATAATATTTGCTTTTTCTTAAACTTTGTGAGCTATTTATTGATTTTGATTATGCACTTTATTAAACTTGTATCACTTCTCAGGTACATGTTTAGAAGAACCTCAAACTTCTGTTACATCTAAAGATTTAACAACAGTAGCTACTGGTTATAAACAGCATGACAAAAATATATACATTCAAACCTGAGGAAGAATTTCTGACATCAAAAACATACAAATTTCATTTTCATAAAACAATTTTATTTTTTGAGTGTACCAATTACTTGACCTATGTGCAGCTTGCACTGAGTTATAAGTAGGAACTCTTCAAATTTCAATCACAACCAGGCACATAGTGGTTAAATTATTTTATATAAGCATTATTGATTTACACTGTATTTCATTTTTAGAACATTTTCTGACCCTGATTGTTCTTTCAAACAACTGGAACTATTACCTACATTTTAAGTAAACCTTCCAAACTTGAATTCCTTGAACTAAATGCTTATCAACATTTACAATGACATAAGATATTCAGTTACTTTGTAAGATGTTAAGAAAAAGATCCAGTCACTATAAAAATTATTTGGTAATCTTTACTCTAAGACTGATTTATCCAGCATGTGTTTCAGAACTATGTGGCTTCTTCAAACCTGTAATACAATTGCAAAAATAGTAATAAATATATATTACAATAAACATCTGCATTGTTCCTCAAAACTCTTGTGCTTTGACTTTCATAAAATTTGTAGCATTTTATTTAATTTTCTACACAAAACGGATATTTATTAGAACCTGAATGAGCAACAGCTGTAGCCTTTGTTCATATCTTCAGCTGTCTAAATGGTTACTTTTACTTGAATGCTGTGACATACGAGGTGTGACAAAAAAGCAATGGACTCTTTAACTTCATGGGCTTTATACATCTGATTCTTTAAACTGGTTTATCTTGCTGGTACATATGTTCCTGATGTATGTGTTTTCATCTGTTTAGAATATTTAGTTTACTGTTGACAGTAAAAAAAGGTTAAACAAGTTTTCAAGTGCTCAGCAAATGTTTACTTAATTTGCAATAAATTTTTCTTGAAAAATGTGTTAAAATGGGGCACCCCATTTGAAATGCAGACTGTGGCTTTCGGCAAATCTACTGTGAGCAAGACAAGAGTTTGTAAGTGGTATAAATGTTTGAAAGATGTTGAAGATGCAACTGCTCTGGAGGCCCTGTCACATCAATTACTATGACACTATGGAAGAAATAAACAGAATGGTTACATAAAATTACTGAATCACCATCAGAGAGTTGACCAAATTATGGCAAAATCACCAATGGAAATTGCATCGTGACTATGCTCCGCTCACACCTTAATGCTTGTTCAGATTTTTTCTCAAAAAAATAAACTGTTATGTTGCCTCGGATACCATATTTGCCAAATGTGGCCTCCACTTCTTTTTATTCCTGAGGCTGAACAGAATGATGAAGGCATGTGATTTTGTCATCATTGATGAGATAAAAACAGAACCACTGATGGAGTTGAATACCATTATGAAAAGTGAGTTCAAGAAGTGCTTCCAAGATTAGAACAATTGTAGGCACAAGTGTATTATATCTGAAAAAGTTTACTTTGAAGGGAACAAAGTTGACATTGATGTATAAACAAATGTACTTTAAGAAACAGAATTCCTGTTACTTTTTAGTTCCAAGTCATATATGTGGCAATTTAGAATCTATAGTGCTTAAATCTACTACGCTACTTCTCTGAACTTGATGAATCAAGTAGCATAGCTTCACTTGTACACCTTTTAAGCAGCTTCCAATTATTATAACTAGAATGATGTAATCATATACTGGGTCTTGCACATTAAGGCAAGTGCTAATGCATGAAGCTTCTCCTACACCCAGTCTCCATACTATCAATAGCTTTATGTTAATGCCACTAGATGGTAGTACACTATGGCACAGTTAGGTAATGTGCACAAGGGTAGAAACTTTAAATTTCTCTAAACTTTCAACTATAATTTAATTTACGCATTCATTGTTCTTGCACTAAAACACTGTACTTAATTATATACACAATACAAACATCCACAAAAACAACCCTATGTTTTGCGAGAAAAATCATCATCATCATCATCATCATCATCATCATCATCATCATCATCATCATCATCATGAACAGCCACAGTTGTATCAATTTGTTGATTGCCAATAACCATAGCTGCATAAGGTTCAAAACCATGATCTGGATTTACATGAAGTTTTATATGTTGAAATCAGTGCATATTGTGGATTTACAGCAGAGGTGCCATCAAGTGTAGCTGAGGCTGACTCCCCTCCTTTTCCCCTTCTTCAGTTTATTGCTTATAGTGTCGGGGGGGTGGTGGCAGGGGAACAGCTAACCGGCGTTGGCTATTGCAGTACCTAGGTCTACAACCCTTTGTGTTTGAAAACAAACACAAGTAAGCAGTGGACAGTCAACATGTCCTGTTACAGAGCCAGACATTGACAAATTAATAGCTAAGAAGAATAAGAACTCCACTTAAGTTATGAACTAATAATTATTTGCGTGTAGCTATAAAAGTACAATTCACAATGGTGTTCAATACACATTATGCACAAAATATGAATAAATGGTTTAAAAACCCACCAGTGAATCTTCCGCACGCTCTTCCTCACCCCAGTATCAATCACATCACCTGCAAAGGTTAACTGGGAAGGGGAAAAGGTAACCATCCTGTTTCCCCTAAATGACACCTTTGATTTAAAGCAATGGTTTGTTGATCACTTATCAGGCATAGTATTAATGGATGCCTTTTTAAGGTTATAATTTCTTTTGAATTCAGTTGGTCTGCAAAGCTACCATTCCAATCATTATATTCCTAATTGATATTCTAACAAGTTCAGCAAAACCAACTTTTATAGAATGTAGTGCAACTTTATTGACCCCAGCAACTTTATCTGCATTATGTCGCTACCTAATATCTTGATTCTATGTTCTTTTGTTGTAAAAACTACCCTTAGGGTATGCTACACTATTATGCAGCAGAAGCAATATCACGTTTTTCAGCTTTATTGGAATCTAAAAGCTTCTACAGGTTTTTTAAGAAATATAAGTTGCCACTTGAGCAAAATTCTCTTTTAGATGCCAGAAACCTTCCCCAGAGCTTTAACAAATATTTCTGTCAAGCCAAATGATTATTTTAAGAATTTTCTTATTGCATGGTTTTCTATTTAAGTATATTTATATTATATCAGTGGTTGATGACACTGCAAACAGTTGAAGATGGAATCTGAGTCTTCTCAAATGTTTCTGAAAAACTTTAAATATCACAATTATTAGCATGATCACATAAAGTTGCAGTAAAATTTTCCACAACAAAGTAAACAGTAACACAAGAGAGCAAACAAAGACTACAAATACAAAGACAGAGATAATACATTAAATAAACAGAACACAAGCAGAAACCAAACAGAAAGACAAATAGCAAGCACAGTAAGATGGAGTGTTGCAATAAATGGAGAAGGGCATCTAGAAAGTTGGGGGCAGGTCTGCACTTGCCATTATTCCCATAAATCAACCTAATGACTTGGTGATTGTGTGTCAAGCTATATTTGATTGGACATGATTTTTCTCAAATGCACATGTTAACCTTTCTTAGTGAAAACTAAAAAGAGAATATATTAACAAAACCGTAAAACAGACTGAGTTGGTTTGACAGCTGTTGTTTCTGATAATGCTATATCTAAGTAGAACTTACTTGGCTGCTGAAATGTAACGTCTAAAACTAAAATTTGGAAATGTACTCCTTTTATTTTCCCTACCACTTATGTATATTAGGCACAGAGAGAATTATGTCTAAACATTCAGTGCCTAGATTTCTCCAAAAATACGGGTTTTGAAGTCTGCTAAATAAAAAAAGAAAAGCTTGTTTTATAAAAATTTGATATGTATAAAAAGTATAACTCAAAAACAAAATGTTTCATAATTACCAAACTTGAAATGTTAAATTTAGAGTATTCCAAGGATTTAGCACTAAGACTTTGATTAAAATGCCATATATTTAAGATATTTTGATGACAAATAAAATGTATATCTTGAATTTTCTGGAAATATACTCTATTCACTGAATACTTAGGTGCTACCGTGGTACTGACTCATTTCCTCCCATGATCCTTTCTTCTTCATAGAGAGGTCCAATATTCCCTTTTTTCAGATGGATCTAGTATATAACATGTATTTTCTCTTCCGCATTTAAAATAGAGAAAGGAGAAAACAATTATTATCAAATGAACATAAGTGGGTACTGAAGTATTATGGCACAGTAGAAAATATTATTCAGGGTTCAAATTAGTACACTGCTATAAAAGTATCACAAATATCTGCTTAATTGAAAGGGCGGAGTGATGAGAGTGTTGATATAGGTTTTGTTGCTAGTAAAAGAATAGAACATTTATGTATTTCAGGAATACAATACAACGAAAATTGTACTTTTGACTCATTTTGTTGCTTAGAACCTTTGTTTCAAAGAGTTTATATATCACTGTGAGATGTCTGTATTTTTTCTTAGGCACAAATCCCAATTCAGCAATAAATGCTCAGTTACAATGTTTGCAAATATCTTTCAAAAGTTTATTTTTGATATGCTTTTGCAATGGAACAAAAGAAAAAGGGGTGGACCAGAAATAATTGATAATTTAAGGTCTCAAGTATGCATATTAAATGAAGTTTAAAAAATAGTTAATATCTATGACAAAGTTTATTTTATACAAAATGTGTATTTTAATGGCTGCTTATTGCTCCTGTAGTAAGTTTTTGTCTATCTCTTATGGTATCCTAGTTTTTCAAAATTTAATCAAATAAAAGGAATCTTAAATGGCATTTAAATACAACTCTAGTATGTGTTTTAAATCTTGCAACAGAGAATATTTTAATCAAAGGTTTTGGAACCATTTTGAGAAAAATAATGAAACATTTTTTGGTTTTGAGTTATGTCCTCAAATATCTGGATAATTTTTTTTAAAAAAAATGCTGTTTTTTATTAGTTTAGGGAATCTCGAAACATATTTTAGTGGAATTTTAAAGTTGAATTTTTTTATGAAGTAGAATACTTTTGAATAGATAGATTCAGACTGAAAAATTCTATGCCATGGCCAAGATTTGAGCCACGGATCTCCTGGTCTTTGTCCGGTTTCTCTTAACCATTGAGCTTCCATGACCGACATGCTAGCATGACATCAAATTCTCCAACCAACTCCTATGTTTCCGGTACGCCACTAGGGCTTCTCATATCCAATGCGATAAGCACCTTTCATGGTGACTTACTATGCTGTCAGTACTTAAGTTCCAGGCTTTATAGTTACCACTATTAGGTTAATTGTCAGAAATTTAATCGTTTTTCCACACTAGCTGTGTGCAGGCTAAGATTTGGATAGATATCTATCTAATGTGGAAAAATAATTAAATTTTCATCAATTAGAGTACTTTTATTTACGTGCTATAGGTAGAGAATTAACATATCTTGTACTTTGATAAAAAACAAATCAGAAAAACAAAATAGTGCTTCAAGCATCATACATGGGAATCATGAAACTGTAAAACAGATGAATATCCCTACTTGAAGTGGAATGGTGTACTTGAAGGTTACTTTGTTCCATCAGATTTAATTTGGTTACATTGTGTTGGGCAGTTGTAACTATAAGCATACACCCTCTTTATGATTAACTGCTGCTGTAACAAACTCTCAAAGTACATGATACAGCGGCACTTCCATTGTAAGATTACTGCCCAAAAAAGTACTGGTCACCAAGCACAGAGACTGAGTTCACACTCTGTACACTTGATGCTATACTGTAGAGGGCAATGGCAAACCACCAAAATGTTGTCTTGTATGCTCTTGGTAGCCTTAAGGATTCACATGCTGCTGCTGCTGCTGCTACCAATATAATCATCAAAAGCTACTGTTTACTATACAAATGTTTATGAATCTACTTTAAAAATTCAGAAGGAAAAAATAATTGAAAATTAAATTACCTTTAGTTAGCTTCTGTGTGCTCTGAAGGAAAATTAAAAAATGGAAATGCTAGCTAAATGGTCTCTGCCCCCAACTGTTCTAGATGACATAAAACTATAGCTCAAACATATTAATGTTTTGGAACTGGGTTTGCTTTAGGATGCAACAAAAATATGCTGTAAATTTTAAAACTTAACTGACAGTTATTTCATTGTGGTGTTAAAGTGATTTCTGTGTGTATGTTCTGGAAATTATGTTTGTGGACCTATCATTACAAGCATGAAAACCATGTAGGATTAAAGAAAAAAAAAAAAAAGCCTGCTTACTAACATTTTAAGTATTAAATATATGTATTAGGCACACTAACTTTTAATTCTAGTGTTTCTAGAAAAAATTGTTTTGAAAATAAATAAACATTCCATATAATAATAATTATACAAATCTGAACACTGATTATAAATGAAACGTTTGGCCTTGTGGAAAAAAGGTCAAAAGCAACCTTTAAGATATGAGGGATATTAAATAAAGACTGATCATATTTTACTTACAGATGCAGTTTAGATGTAATCAACTTATGAAAGTTAATTTCAAAAAGCAAACCTTCTACCTACTTGCCATACCCTTTTATAATATTAAATATCAACTGGATGAGATCAAAATTACTGGTCTTTTGGTATGCACCCAAAGCACAATTCCAGGACTTCTTGTAAACTTTTGATAAGAATATTAATGTCCAACTACTAAATATAGATAATGTTCATGATACTTTATGTGTCTGTGTTAAAAGATATCACTCATTTAGACCTTAAAACTGCAAATAAGATATTTTTGTTTTACAACTGTACTTAAAAGCTTTAACTACATAAAACTATTGTAATATTAATATTATCACCATGGTTAGGATTCTTAACCCAGCCTTAAATTATTATTACTTTGTCATATTTGCCAACCCACAAATATGAGAAGTTGTTGATTTGTTTCAATAAATAAGTATATTGTGACTTTGTGGGTTCATAAGATTAAAAATTAATAATTTTTCGCTTCACTGTGGTGTTCCAATACAGTTAAATCTCGATATATTAAAAATCAAGTTTGCAGAAATTCAAAACGTTCTTTATTTCCGTACAAATACACCTGTACCGGTCTGCCAATAGCAAGATGACGTAACACACATGCACGAAGCCTCTCACATGTGCACTCTGCACCGTTTACAATTCCAAACACTGCCTCTCTACACCCACACACTCCTATTTATACGCGAGCCAGCTGTTCTCGAAGATTCTCCACAATGGGCGAAGTCATGTGAGAGCCTCACGGCTCCAGTCACCACTATGGCTCCTCTCCCCACCCCGTCTCTCCTCCGGAGGCGCTAGCGCGCGCATGGACGTAGGCGTGGCTTCGACGCTATCTGTCTCTTTCCTGCCATTCGGTTTTATTGTGCCTTCGACGATCGGATGACACTGCTCCCTCCAGAAAGCTGGTCGACCCGAACAGCACCATCGTAGCGGGCTAGGCGATCCAGGTGTACCACCAACATCTTTCCTCGGGGCACTTTCTGGATGCGGTAGACCACGTCGTTGATCTACTTTACCACTCCGTACGGTCCTTGTCATGGTTGTTGAAGTTCGGGCAGCGACCCTTGGTCCGGGTAGGGCGGTACTACCAGACCAGGTTACCTTGCTGGAATCCTGGGCTGTTTGCTTGCCTATTGTACCGGGACCTGATGCGGTCGCTCGCCATCTGGATGTTCTGGCGAGCCATCTCGTGCATGTCGTGGAGATGATCCACCAGGTTCTTCACATACTCGGTTGCTGGCTGTTTCGCTTCCGGAGGGCTCCCAAAAGCCAGGTCACAAAAAAGTCGTAACTCTCGGCCGAACATTAAGCTGGCTGGCGTCATCTTAGTGGTGTCGTGTGTTGACGAGCGGTAGGCCAGCAAGAGCAGTGGCGCCTTGACGTCCCAGTCTCGCTGATGGCTGGCGACGACCTTCCTCAGATGTTCTTCTAAACTTCTAAGCTCTCTCCACCATGCCGTCCAACTGCGGATGTAGGGATGTTGTGCGGGTCTTGTTCACCACAAGTCTTTCCAGTGCCCCCTTCATTTGGTTGGATTCAAAATTGGTGCCATGATCACTCTAACCACATCCCAAAACGGCTGCACACTTGCTACACGAGGCAGTCTGTGATTGTCCTAGCCTCCTGGTTCGGGATGGCATACGTCCGGCCACTAGGTGAAGTAGTCCACAACCACCATCAGGTACTTATTGCCTCGGTCGTACAGTGCGAATGGTCCAGCTATGTCGACAGCGATGCATTCGAATGGTGCTCCGACATTGTACTGCTGCCTGTGACCCCGGGTCCTAGTTAGGGGCCCGCGACTTGCCGCGCACACGTGACATTGACGGCACCATCTGTCAGCGTCTGCTTGGAGCCTCCGCCAGTATTAATGCTGCCGGAGTTTGTCGATCGTTCGGTTTGCTCCCAGGTGTCCTCCTGAAGTACCGGCGTGCACTTCCTCCAAGAATTCCGCAACCTTACTTCAGGGAAGTACCAACTGCTCCCTCTGTATCTTCCCTTCGGGTGATTCCTACACCCGGAACAGAAGCTGCCAAAGTGCGGGCGCTGCGGACCCTTAGCACTCGTGGTACCTCTGACGTTACTAGAGGAACCTCGGGCCGAACAGCCGAGCCCCTCCTTCAGGAGTTGTTCGGATTTGGATGGACTCGAGGGGGCAGTGTGTTCCCGATACCCGTGGGAGATTGGGTACGTCTTCGGACGGGGTTGAGGGAAGCCATTAAGTTTCCGGGTACTAGCCTGCTTAGCTAGTAGAAGGTGTGCTAGATCACCAGGCGGCCCCACCGAGGTCATATCGGTAGTCTTCACCTTGAATGTTGACGCGCGTAAGTGGCGTATCCACTTCCGTCCCGTCTTGTGTCCCTAGGACCAGATGGGGGGGGCTTGTTAGGAAACTAGGTCTTGCCCTAATGGAAAGCCCCACGGAGGATACCGGGCGCCCTTCACGGGATAGCTCGGATAACTCCCTGGTTGAAAGAGGCCCGGGTCTTGTTCCTACGGGTTCAAGGCTAATGGGAGTAGAACCTCTGGACTCAACCCGGAACAGAATGCCCTCTCTGATCTTCAGCAAGTTCCATTGGACCCAGTACGACTTGTATGTGGCGCTCCTTGGTGCGATGTCCTGCCAGGTCTATCTTCTCCCTGTCTCCACTTCTCTGAAGAGTGGTCCCAAGCCTGCGTACGCCAGCTGCTCCCTCATGAAGCCTGCGCTATCCCAGCCATCTTCAGGTACTGCCGTGACCACTCTGACAGGTGCGGCACGCTCCCTGTCTTCCACCCTTGTGCATTTACCGCATTCTTCTGGACAGGGTCTTCGAGACATGGCGTCTGCGTTGCCGTGGCTCTTCCCTCTACGATGTTCAGAGGTGATGGCGTACTGCTGCAGCCTCTTAAGCCAACGGGCTGTCTGGCCTACCAAGTTCCTAAAGCTCAGTAGCCAGGTTAGGGCGGTGTGGTCAGTCCTCAGGTGGAATGGCTGACCGTACAGGTATTTGTGGAAGTGCTCCAAGGACTTTACTACTGTCAATAACTCTCGCCGGGTGACGCAGTAATTCTTCTCTGCCTTGGATAGCGTCTTGCTCTAGTAGGCTATCACCAGCTCGTGGCCATCCTGGACTAGGGATAGGGCGCCTCCAATGCAATGATCGCTGGCGACGGTGTCCACAATGAAGGCGCTACCTGGTTGAGGGCATCCCAAAATAGGAGCACTGCAAAGTGTCTTCTTCAGCTCTTGGAAAGTGACTTCGGCGTCTTCCGTCCACACATAAGGCCGGTGTTCTTATGTCAGGCAGGTGAGGGGCTCGGCGATGTTGAAGAATTCCTTTAAGAAACGGCGGGAATAACTGCACAGCCCCAGGAAACTGCGCAATTCTCTCTGGTCCTTTGGCCGAGGCCAATCTCTCACGGCCTGTGTCTTCTCCGGGTATGTATCTCTCCAGTTGGTGAGACCATGTGGCCCAGGTAGTTGACTTCCTTGCGGAAGAGCTGGCACTTCTTTAAGGTATAGCTTCAAGTTAGTCGCCTGCAGTCTCTGCAACACCATGTTCAGGTTTTCCATATGGTCTTCGAAGGTCTTACTGACGATGATGATGATGATGATGATGATGTCGTCCAGGTATAGCAGGCAGGCGTCTTAAGTCAACCCTCTCATCACCGGCTCCATGAGGCATTGGAAGGTAGCTGGTACATTGTAAAGGCCAAAGGGCATAACTGAGAACTGCCAGAGCAGTTGGGAGTTGTTCGCATTGGGTTGGTCTCGAGGGGGCAGTGGTTCCCGATACCCGTGGGTGATCGGGTACGTCTTCGGACGGGGTTGAGGGAAGCCATTAGTATTCCCGAGTACTAGCCTGCAGAGATAGTAGAAGGCGTACTAGATCGCCAGGCGGCCCCACCGAGGTCATATCGGTAGCCTTCACCTTTTGGTGTTGGCGCGCGTAAGTGGGATATCCACTTCCAATCCGTCTTGTGTCCTTGGACCAGATTGGGGGGGGGGGGGCTTGTTAGTACCCCAGGTCTTGCCCTATGGAAAGCCCCACGGAGGACGCCGGGCGCCCTTTGGGACAGCTCGGATACTCCCTGGTTGAAAGAGGCCCGGGTCTTGGTCCTACAAATCCAGGACTAATGGGAGTAGAACCTCTGGACTCAACAACTGTCACCTTGGCTGAAGACGCGCTGGTATCGTCTCAGCAGTTGTCGAACTTTCTCCAGCTGTTCTGCGGTCAGGTGGTCGGACGCCCTCTGCAGTAAGCCTTCCAGCCGGGGCCCCAGATGCTGCGTCGGCACCGGCTCCTGTGTCTTGACAATTGCTGTTACGCTGACCACGGGCTCGCACGTCCCCAACTCCGTTCTGGCCTGGACGTCGTGATCGGTGTCTGCCAGGTTGAACAGTCTAACTGGCATTTCCTCTTGGCACGGCAACATTGTCCTGGCTACACATAGTCCGTGCACAGGCGTCTTCTGGTCCAGCATCATGTTCTTCGACCGATGGCCTTCCAGTCGTGCCGTCACCATCACCTCGCTTCTCGCGGAGACAACCACGTCTTCCTTTAAGATGACCCTGCAGATTCCAAGGCGCTCTTCGGTTTGCCGGAGTATGACCTCTTCTCCACTGAGCCGCAAGACCTTCCTGCCGACCGTCGCATCCTGGTTCCTGAAGACATCCAGTCCTAGTATCACCTCCTCAGCCACCTTCGCGACGAGTACCCACAGACGTACGGCACGCCGTTTCAAGGTCAACTTCAGCAGAGCCTCCTTCACAGACAAGGTATCACCCGATGCCGTCATAAGCTGGAATGGTCGGCTCGGCTTCCTTATCGGCAAACCCCTGGTTATGTCAGATCTGACTACGGTCACAGCTGCCCTGGTGTCTACGAGCACGCGGCACGGCTTCCCTCTCACCCAACCGCCCGCGATGAGGCTGTCATCCATCCGTCGGCTGATGGCGCGCAGTGTCACTCGAGTGGACGGTGATGTCGCCGCCGACGTGCCCTTGCCACACCGGGCCTTATTTGTTCTTCCAGCTACTCTTCCTGGTGTCTGCAGTATTTCTCTTAGTGTCCCGGCCGTAAACACCCCCCATCATAAACCACTTGGTCTTCGCCGGCGTCACTCGACTGGTCTTCGGTCTCCCCTACAGCGGAAACTGCTGGTTCTTGACGTCGGGGTAGCTGTCACCTTGGCTGCCTCCATCCTCAATGCTGCCGTTAGTGCCTCATGAATAGTTTTGTAATCGCCGAGCATTAGGCACGGACGAATCTCCATGTCTCGTACCCCGTCAACGAAGGCGAATGCGGCCTCCCGGGATACGAAGTATTATGAGAGGTCGACTAAGGCTTTGCTAACCAGCTGCCCAATTACCAGGGCGAACTCCTACAGCGTTTCTCCTGGCTGCTGCGACCTTGACTTCAGCTGGCTGGTGTACGCTGCGGCTAAGCGGTGGTTTCCAAAGCGGTTTTCCAGGGCTTCCCGCTGTCTGTACCGCGTTCAGGACTTCTGTGGCCCGTTCCTGGAGCCTAGCTATTAGCTGTGCGGCCTCTTCCTCTGGTGACCACTTGTGTTTGGCCACTCTGTCGAATTGAACAGTCGAACGGCGGAGGTCTTCGAAAGTTGTCGCGCCGTCGTATTTAGGAGGTTTGACGCGCGCAGATGTTGTCGCGTCCCGGCGCGTCGGCCTTAAAGTCCTTCAGCCTCCTGCCGACGATGTCCTCTAGCATGGCATTCAGGGACTTGCTGTTGCTGTCGGCCTTTCCCTCCAGGTAGTTAACGCAGCTTGCCAGGTCTTCGACGCGCTCGCACAACTCCGTGACATCCTCCTTTGCGCTGGCCAACTGCTCCTCAAATTTGGCGGCGAATGCTTCATTCGCAGCCTTGATTTCCGTGGTCAATACGGCCATCTTCTTTGCCGACTTCAACTTCTCTTGAATCTGTGCTAATGCAGCCTCCATCGTCGTAATATCACACTTCTGACTGTGACTTTGTGGGTTCGCAGGATCAAGTTTGCAGAAATTCAAAACGTTCTTTATTTCCGTAGAAATACACTTGTACTGGTCTGCCAATAGCAAGATGATGTAATACACACGCACGAAGCCTTTAAGTCCGACTCACACACGTGCACTCCGCACCGTTTACAACTCCAAACACTGACTCTCTACACCCACACACCCCTATTTAAACGCGGGTCAGCTGATCTCGAAGTTTCTCCACACCGGGCGAAGTCATACGAGAGCCTCACGGCCTTTCGAGCCGGACGGAGAAGGGGAAAGAAAAGGACAGTCACCACCATGGCTCCTCTCCCCAGCCCGTCTCACCTCCGCAGGCGCTAGCGTGCGCATGGACGTAGGCGTGGCTTCAACGCTGTCTTTTTCCTGCCAGCCAGTTTTATCATGCCTTGGACGATCGGGTGACAATATATATATCAGGGGCGGCTTCTCAATCGGGTAGCATGTTTGCACTAAACCAAAATGCTGGATCTCCCTTTAATGCAAGGGTATGCTCCATTTGGAGTTCAGCTCGACCTTGTCTAGTGCAGTGGCCCTCAGCGCACTGTATTGTTTGCAGGTGCCAAGTTGTTCACTCTCAGTTGCAAACCACTGGTATACAATGGGGAGGTATAGGGCAGGATGAACCTACGGAGTACCGAGGCAAGTAGGGGGGAAGGGCGGGGCCTATGGCTGCATAAGGTTGGTTAACCTAGCACCAGAGAATAGTGAATGCCAAGCCTTCTCCTTCTGTTTTCAGCACCACCTATTATTCTCATATTAAATGTTCGCATCGGTCAACTATTACCACAGATTACTATTACCTACCAGAGCATAGCCACATGTTTTGTGCCGTGTTTTGTTAGCTTGTCGTGCTTTGAGTAGTGAATAAGAGTGATTTATTTAAATACAAGTATATTGTGTTATATGAGGAGAAACAATGAATTCCATAAAGTGCCTATTAGCACATCCTTTTTAAAAATGAGCTTAGAAGAAAAAACCGAAAATAAACGACTTGGAAGTCCCACGCCAAATATAAACATCACACAGGTAGTCAAAATAAAAACATGACATTGAACAGGAACTTTAACAACAATGTATATGAGAAATATAATTTGATGTGTGGCTGTAATATTAAAAATAACCTGTTTTGCTTTCCTTGCGTTCTGTTTGGCGGTGAAGATCCGTGGACAAAACATGACGTGAATGCTTTGCAGCATCTTCATGATCGCGCTAAAAACACGTAACTTAAAAACTGCACATGAAAAACACAGTTTTGCTATGCTTGGCACTGTAAATATAGCAAAGCAGATGGACAGTGCATATCAGAGAACAATTGAAGAACACAACCAGAAAGTGGCTCAAAATAGGTATGTTTTAAACATACTGCATTAGGTTTTGTGGAGCCTTTGAGTTAGCTCTACGAGGACACGATGATTCAACTACGTGAAGCAATCCTGGTATTTTTTGAGGACTGATAAACTTCAGTGCAGAGATAGACTGTGTTCTGAAAAACCTATCTGGAGAATGCTACAGTGTTTAAGAGGACCTCCAAGACAATCCAGAACGAAATCTTGCAATGTACACTTGAAGTTGCCATGAAGAGATATCAAGTCCATTTATAGCTGCATAAATAGAAGAGTGTTATGTTCTAGAGTGTTTCTGAAATACGCATGTTGTGTTATACGCTGTGAATTACCGTTAGCTTGTGTATACAGCAGTCTATAGTGGCAGGTGTAAACAACCGTTTGTTACTTTAAAAAAATTAAATTGCATGGATAAATTTGTGAACCACCGATTTTCAGAGCCACCAGCTGCCCCTGATATATATAACATATAACCATATGTAAGAAATATGTCACCTGACACATGTTTAGTTTCATCTCAAACAAAATTGAAATAACTAAAAACCAATATAGTTCTTTGATATTCTTTTGTCCAACAAATATTCAGTTGAGGCCTATGTAGTGCTACATGACACCTTTAGTTTGTTCTTACTTGTAGCAAATTTGAAGTTTAAAAATATGAGAAAATAATTAGGCCATAGAAAATGAATTAAAAAAAAGAAATAACTCTAAGAAATAATTAAACCAAGTGTTTTCAATTGTTAACATTTCTTGATAATGCCTTCAAGTAAAAGCAAAACACATTGGAATTAAATTCAAGGTATGTTAAGTACAGAATGACAAATTTGTTTAACAGTCAGTTTTCTGCATTTTTATACATTTTAATTTATTAGGGTATATTTTACAGGTTATTATAAAACATATTCAACTTTTTGTAAATTTTTTAAAGTTTGCTTACATTACTCTTAAATGAATAAAATCAAGTTTCAGAAGCTCAAAATCTAAACGTTGTTGGAAATCTATTGGAATGTGGCTCTATTTGTTAAACATTTGGGCAGATTAATACGTGTAAATAAATGGTATACTGTAAGACAAACATGTCCTCTGAAGGGGTGAATCTACCTGCTACTTTTGAGGGTTGCACCATGCCTTCTGTTACAATGCTGTCTTCACAGATTAGAAGCTAATGATTGAGATGATATTTCTATTTTATCATGCCCAAAATAGAAGTTTCCAAAAAACTGAAAATCAAATAGAATTTGGTAAAATCAGTTGCAAGTATTCTAAGTTGGATGGGCTGCTAAAATGAAAAATGTGTTGCACAACAAGTGTAAGACTGTGATACACAACCACATAAGGAGTATTTCCTTGACAAAGAAAAGCTGGGAACCTATAATATTTGTTGCCTTAACTATGTGCCAATATCTTTTGTTGATGTTGAAAGAAGCTTGCCTTAGCATAGGTCCATATTAGTTCTTCAAATTTTATAACTTACAAAACATGTTTGTAACAAATTGTAATTCAGTATTCAGTGATGGAGTATAAGTGAAATGTGCAAGGATGTTAACAAATGAAGATAATTGTTAAGTAACACTTTGTTCTTTTGAATAATTTTTAATACATTTTAAGGTCACAGAGTCATCACTTTGACGTCAATTTTAAAATTCTCTAGGTATCAAAATCCAGTCGTAATTACAAAAGATGGCTATATAATTTTAGTATTGAGAGCAAACAACAAAGCTCTGATGGAAACTCCCTGTCCCTTGTCCAAAAGGCTACTTCTGTTGGGAAATTTACGGCGACCTCTTTTTGGAATGATTTATCGCTCCACATGCAAGGATGCAGGATGTTGAAAATATTCAAATATGAATGTTATCAAGTATCTCACTAAAACCCTTCTGATTTAGCTCCATGTGACTGTATTCTCTTCTCTTCTTAAGAAGCACAGAACTGTCTCATGTAAACACAAATATTTGTGAACAGTGCAGTGACAACTCAAAGCTAAATCCTATCACCAAATCTATGTCTTTGAAGATGGCAGAAGCACTACATCTAAGAAAACTTGCTTTGAGAAAGATTATTAAAATTATTTATGATGAGAATGGCATGTGCTAAAAATAAAATATGACCAGTCTTTACTCAAGAGCATAGAAAGCTAATGGTATATTAATTTTAAAGTATCTGAAGTATGATCTTTTGCAGTTATTAAACCTAATGGCAATTTTCAGTGTAATTGACAGAAAAGACTGCATATAGAAAATCTCTGATTGTGTGCTGGGAAAAAGTTCTTACTCTGAGAAGGGCATTTTCAGACATTATACCTGCATGATTCAGAAATTTACAGTATTTAATGTAAACATGAAAAGCTAGGAGTCAGTCAACTAGGTAAGAATTGTTTGCGGTAGTGTAACAACTAAATCATTTCAAACAATTCTGTTAATAGCAGCATTAAAGTTAGGGAAAAATAACCTAATTGTTAGATGGAGTCAACATGAAAAATTCACTGCGACAGCCAGGATTTGAACCACAGATCTCCTGGTTTCCGTCCAGTCGCTCTAACCCATTGAACTACCATGGCCAACTTGCCATCATGACATTAAATTCTCCATTTGACTCATATATTTCCCTGGTAGACCACTAGGAGCTCTTGCATTCGGGTACGCCATTTGTGGCGACTTACTATTGTAAGTGAGTCCCAGGCTTCATCATTTAACTCTTAATATTTTTGTTAACTGATGGAAATTAGTAATTTCTTCACACTAGCTGTATATAGGCTAAGCTCTTTGATAGATAGAGTCAACATGAAAAATTCAATGCCATGGCAATCTGTGGTTCAAATCCCGGCCATGGCTGAATTTTTAATGTTGACTCTATCTATCAAAAACCTTAGCCTATAGATGGCTAGTGTGAAGAAAGATTAATTTCCATCAGTTAACTTAAAAAACCTAATTGTTGTTTTAGATTTGTTCTGAAAATGAAGCCATTCTAAAAAACAAGTTTATAGTTCCAGAATAACAGCCTTCCACTAACATTTGAGTACTTTTATATCCAGTTTTGCAAAAGTAACTCTCTGATCATAGAGAGTACATTACGTTACAATAAAAAAATTACAAGAGTATATCATGGAAACTGTATAATGCATATTAGAATTTCTTTCTGTAACATCATTTTTTACAATCCATGTGTGTAAATGTCAAAATCTCCTGAATTCTCTTCCTACAAGATGATACTTGTTCTCACATAGCTGATCCTTTGATTAGTTTATTTTGCAATTGGAATTGGAATATCATTCATGTTCCCCAGATATGAGCCCATGTGATTTTTACCTTTTATCAAAAATAAAATTACAATATTCAGGAAAAGCAGGAGTAGATAGGTCTATTCAGTGCTTTGTACAAGATGCTGTGGATGGCATCTCCCTGAAGTGCAAAGGTAGGTTGTTCATGGTTAGGTGAGATTACTACTGAGCAAGGCAACAAGATTATTTTTCAAAAAATGGTTTGTTTCTTGTTAACTCAAATGTTATCACTAACTGAGGAGCATTTTTTCAAAACTCGATAGATACAAAATTTTACGAAATTGAGTTATATACAATATCAGCATAATTGTTACCTTCTGCATCGTTCTGTGAAATCAGATTTTGCAAAATTTGATTCATGTTCTGTGTAGAGGATAGGAAATATTAGCATATTTTCAAAACTCAATAGATGCACTTGCTCATTTAAAGCAGTTAGATGCAATTTTATTATTCTATGGTCCAGCCAACCTCAATTCTATGAAAAACATGTTGGCATTGACCACCATCTCACTGTTGTGATTCTTGGAATTCTCAATCATTTCTGCAAGCTTTGTACACTGCTGCAGCATTGGCAATAACTGTGAACTCAGGTTGTACGCTTGTATTTCATACTTATTTCTGAAAACTTTGTTATACTTAGATGGCATTTTCTTAGTACTATACTGTACTATGCACAATGGACAGGAGCTCAGATTGTGAAACTGTACCAGTCATAGAATTTGCAGGAGGTAGAAGTTGCAAAACAAGGAAAGGAAATCAAAATGCAAGTCAAGGAAAGCTCATACTCCAGCAATTTCATGTTCACATGGTCTTGAGTGCACTCTATGAAATCCTAAAAGTAAAAGGCATAAGCACTGTAATGTAGCTGATTTGACTTATGATATAGGTGAATTTCACCATCATCTTTCTTTGCTAAATAAAACAGATCAAGATAAATTCCTTATGAAATATATATGTATTATATCTCCTAATTGCAGAGTGGTGAAGAAAGAAGCTCCAAATATGAAGCAGACTGTTGGCATTAAATACAGTGTGAGAACTAATGGTGGCTGAGTATTGTCAGTATGCACTGCAAGCTTCCAAGGAATCACAGGAATGTCAAAAGATAGATTATCTCTCTTGGCTAGGAAGTTTCATTTATCTGGGAATGCGCCAACGGAAACCAGAGGAGGTGACAGAACAGATATATTACAGAAGGGCATTTCTGCTGCTATAAAACGAGACTTTAAGAAGTACAGATGTAGAGAAGGCACTATGCATGAGAAAAATCAAGGAGAGGATATTTACCTCCAGAACTTAATATCTAAAACATGTGGAACAACTTTTGCAAAGAATGAAGATTATGAAATCTACCATATTTTACAACTTCTTCAATTTTTCATTCTGTACACCACACACTGATACATGCTCCAAATGCAAAATGTGACTGATGAAGATTAAGACAGAGGCAGACATGGAAAAGAAAAACAAATTAAGAACAATGTACAGACTGCACAAGTTGCTTTCGAAAAGGTTTTATCAGCTATTGAAAGAGGAAAAAAGGCTGAGGCAATCACTATTTGCTTTGATATGCAGCAGAATCAAGCATTGCCTAAATGTTCTGTTAGCAATTCTATGCAAGGCAGGTATGGCTGTATAATCTATGCATAATGATTCCATCTAAAACCCAGAACAAAGAAGACATTTCCATCTATACATGGTTGGAAACAGAATCTGCTAAAGACTGCAACTAGGTTCCCTCAGCTTTGCACCACTTCTTGTTGGAACTGGAAGAAAGGATGTCAAGCAACGCTCCTTCTAACATTTGTTTATTTTCAGACTCTTGCTCTAGTCAGAACAAGAATAGTGTGATGATGTTTATGCTTATTGCTTTCCTGGAGAAGAGTAAAAAAATTTCTGCATTTCACATATCTACCCAATACGTGGGCACAGTTATATATCTCCTTATAGAGTGAGCAGAGAAAAGAAAAAGGATGTTCAAAATGTAACTAAATCTTTTGAAATTCCAGAAACTACAAAGAATTTTATGAAGATGTACTTGAAGATACCAATAAAGGTTAAAGCTTACTTACTTATATTGTTTGAAATTTCTTGGTATTCAATATGTTTATTATATAAATAAAACAAAATATTATATTGTTATTGTGAATGTAACAGTACTTATTTTCTAAGTTTATGCCTAAACAAATAATCCTTATAAACATTAGCTTGTTGGTGGCATTCTTGGTTTTATATGTTTTGTATATGTTATGTTGTATATTGTTGGTTATGTAGTATGAAAAGGTGAAAATAAATAAAAAATTATAAATACATAAATAAAAAGTTACAAAAACAATAAATGACAAAAATAACGGAACTTCATGTGTTAATTTCTTGCTCATGCAGAAAAGTTAATCAGCAACTATCAGTTTATGAAAAAACTCTGTATTTTCAATCTCAAATTTGCACTAGTTAAATTACGGTATTTGTTTCTTTTCACATCCAATAAGACAGTTTCAGGAAGCAGAATTGAATGATTAATATAGTTGCTGTGCTAATCAAATTTTTATTGCCAATAAAGAGACAAAAATGTTTTTCTCGGAAACACATTTTGTGCATCTATTGAGTTTTGAACAAACGCTCTTTAATTATTGAATGACCCATCTATAAGTGATTAAGCATTTAAAGTATTTTATATAAGAGACCAGAAAATTGTGACTTAGAAGTAAATAGCAAGTCCTTTAAGTCTTACAAGTGAATAACATATAAGGGAGATTCAAATATATTTATTTAAATTCCATAAAGTTGGTCCTTAAATTCTTTTTTCTCTTTGGGTTCCTGCATTAATTTTCCCTTTGACAGAAACCTTCAGTGAGAACCTAGTGCATGAAATGCTCAGAGTACAAATCTGCCTGCCTTGTACATAAAGAGGTCTAGTCTTCTTAAAAATTGTATCCAGATCAATTCATCAATTTGCCTGCACACCACATATATTTTTTAAAAAAAGGTTTAGCCATTAATATTTACACTCATATGGCCTCAGAAATCTGCAAAAAAAGCTTTGAAATGCATGTTGCAATGACAAGAGGTACAAACTTTACGCAAAGGCTTATTTTTTATTCAATCAACATATAACAGCTGTTTAACTTTGTTACTTTAGGAATGCTGGCATAACTGTTCCGCTTCTCAGGGTAACTTGTATTGTAGTTAAGTGTACTAGACTGTTATTTTGAAATGGCTATTTGAAAGCTGCTGCTGAAAGACATATTTCCCACATGTTCTGAGAATTAATTCTTCATTACATCCTAGCACATGCATAACTGAACAAAATATTTGACTCACCACTTCAGTTGGTACACCTAGAAATGTAATGCTGAAATGAAAAGTAGATTAGTGTCTTCCTAAGTGCTGACAAGTGTAATAGTGTGCTTGGTAAAGTGTATACCTTTAAAATTTACAGCAGCAGACATAAGGTTACTCAACCAAATTACTGTCTTCCAATTGCACAAGGAGAGATATCATTAACATCTGAATACATTTGCATTTTGTTGCTTTTTGACAACTAACAGAATACCAACATAAACTTTTTTAATCAGGTAAACACAAAAATGCATTTATCTTTTATTTCTGTGTTGAAAATGTCACATTTGATATTTCCAAAGTTACTGTTCTTCAGTAGATAAAATTTAAAGCTTATAAAGTACTAGTTAATAAATACATAATTATTAAAATAAATGGCCACGAGGAGAATGGAAAGTATATATTTAACATTTTAATTTCTATACTGTGTACATAATTAAACAACGGGAGTATTGTATTCATCCAAAACTTTGATATTGCAATTTTACTGGAAAGATATGTTTTGAACTCCCAACTTTCCCCCTCCCCCCAAAACATTTTTTTTTTAGAAAAAAATTTATGTATATGTATGACTGATATATGGTATGTGCATGTATGTGTGTGTGTGTGTGTGTGTGTGTGTGTGTGAGAGAGTGAGAGTAAGAGAATAGCATAACTTAACAAAAAGTGAGTTAAATATCAATTTAAGTTCAACATTCTCCAAAAATATGATATGAAGATTTTTATGAAAATCCTGCATCATGAACTACCTCTTACTGAAAATCTTTTTGAAAACTTTGATTTGCCCAAAAATAGTCTAATGATATTGATTAAAATGCTGTATGTTTGTATTTTCATGCCAAATGAAACATATTTCTTTAATTTTATGGGAATGTCCCCAGAAGTCCTCTTCATTCTGAATGACTTTTGTATACCTAACTAATAAACTGTAAGAGATAGACAAAATCATAGTACACAAGCAATGTAGATTTTGTTAAAACACTAAATTATATATATATATATTTTTTTTGGTGGAATTAAACATTTGGAAGAACCTTGTAAATAGTTTGAATTTGAATTTTTTTTCCCCAAATAGTAAGTTGATATTTGTTTTTACTCAAGGTTCAGCAAAAACAATGGAATTTCAAATCCAACACACAGTGACATGCTATTTATTGCTATATTTTACTGTATCACACAACAAAATGTGTAAATATGAATAGAAAGTTAACTTGGATCAACAAGAGGTAGAAAGCATTTATAAGAGGAGTGAGTAGAGAATAGGCATGCAATGCATTTTAGTCTCTGGTTTCCAAAGTTGCAGGTTCAAACCTGGTGAAGAGTGATAGATTTATTTTAGGCGTAAAACTCCTTAGCATGACTTCCTTTGGAATCAAAGCAAAGCTCATGGTTCCATATCATAGATTTATGTCACTTAAAAGTCTGATAAAGAGGCCTCTGAGCAAACTTAAGTATTTTTCACACTCTTGATAGAAAGGGACACAGCAGCAGTTAAAAGTATCCATTAATAAAAATTGAATTTGTAAGAGATGAAGAGAGTTTTGCATCAAGACAGTAATCTGGTTGAGGTATATAATGTAGCAGCAGCAAGAAACTGGACAGTGAGACAGAAGCAGCAGCAGTCGTAGTCAACACAGGAAGGACATTTCCTTACATTGCTACTAGGGAATGCCCTTCCGTTGCCCGGGTGCTGAGGTCCCAGTGTGAGTTGCCTTACCATGCCGGAGCCCAGCTGTTGCAGAAGGCCTGAGCCTTGCGAGCTCGACAGGCATGCTGAGGGCCGACGCGATCTGATGCTGCTCATGCTGGAGCTAAGCAGGAAGGGCACGCTGCTGCTCGTGTTGGGCATACTGCCACCCTACAACATTCACACCATTACTTTAAATAACACTTATCAAAATGTGCAAGCTGAAAGGAAACTACTGCAACAATAAGATGTCATAGTTTTCAACAAAATTAATGTTTTATCTAAGAATTTACAACGATGTTGCTGAGAACTTTATCTGCCGGGTTCATGTAAGTTGAAACAAACTATCATTAATAATAATAATAATAATAATAATAATAATAATAATAATAATAATAATAATAATAATAATAATGATGATGATGATGATGATGATGATGATGATGATGATGATGATGATGATGATGATGATGATGATGATGATGATGATGATGATGATGATGATGATGATGATGATGATGATGATGATGATGATGATGATGATGATGATGATGATGATGATGATGATGATGATGATGATGATGATGATGATGATGATGATGATGATGATGCGCAAACAGTAAAAATAGAAAAGAGAGACAAATAAATCAAAAAACTAAATAACCATTGGTAGAGTAAGCAATAATACTTAGAAAGAGAGGGAAGGAAGTTAAAATTAATAGTACAATGGAGGAAGCATGTAAATTAGTTGAAGAGCTATACTGAGGGCAAAAGTGGATTGCTCAATATAGATTATCTTTATTACTCAATAAACTACCTATCTAATGATTACGACTTAGTTCAGTGGTTGAGAGCAAATTTTACAAATCCAAATTGTTTTAAAACTTCAGCTTTTGCTGAGTTTACATACAAATACTAAAAATAAAACAATTTCAAAGAAAGAAATTTTGTTTACTTACTGGGATATAGCAACAGAGGTAATTCATCATTCTCAGCTCCCAAATAAAATTAAAATACTATTTTTAATGCATTTTCATTTACCTTTGTCTTTGCTCTTTGTAATTAACAGTGTCACAGTAAAATGAGTTGGGAAATTAACTTGGAATGTAACACATTATGTAAAGATTTAGTTTTGGCAAAATGTACACTTACCAATGGATGCATTGAGCACAGCCAGCAGGATGCAATCATGTATCGAACTGAAGTATCAAACTCATTGATTGAGATCATTGAACTTATGCAATAGGTCTTCCTTGAAGTTGGAAGCATTGCAGTAAAATAAGGGATGAAGTTGAGATTTGATAGGTTAGCAGTCAAACTTTTAACTAATGAAACCATCTTGTAGAGCAAAATATAATAATTTTGTGATAGCATGGGATTCAAAATGCTTAAAATGTTTAATTAACTGAATGTATAGAAAGTCCTGTAAAATTAATAGAAATTCTGTTTTATAACAATACTTTAACCTTGATAGTACACTTTCATGCCAAAATTCTCTTTTGTACTACAATAAATACATATTAAAGTAAAGAATACCACTTCCCAGACTATACACACATTTCCACTCATTATTTTATACTTCATAACATCAGCTATAAATAAAAAAGATTCAAAATGTATATTCCGCAATATGAACAAATTAAAGATTTTGTGTGAGAAAGTTGACTAAGTCCATTACAGAAATTTTGTGCTTGCTTAAAAGACAGATAAACTCTGGTCTATCATAACACTTTATGTCATTTACTAGAGCTCACTAGTGAAGCTATACATTTTGTGACAGTCCAGTGAGGAAGGACCATATTCATAATAATGGATAGACATACAGATAAACTCTGGTCTATCATACACTGTATGTCATTTACTAGAGGCCATCAATGGTGATACACCTTTTGTTACAGTCGAGCGAAGGAGGATCAAATTCACAATAATGGATAGACATACAGGTAAATCTGGTCTCTAATAACACTGTATGCCACTTACTGGAGGCCATTAGTGGTGATATACATTCTGTTACAGTCCAGTGAAGGAGGACCACGATCATGATGAACAATAGACATACAGATAAGCTCTGGTCTATCATAATACTGTATGCCACTTACTGGAGGCCATTAGTGGTGATATACATTCTGTTATAGTCCAGTGAAGGAGAACCCTAATAATGGATAGACATACAGATAAACTCTGGTCTATCATAATACTGTATACCATTTATAGAGGCCATCAGTGGTGATATACATTCTGTTACAGTCCAGTGAAGGAGGACCACGATCATGATGAACAATAGACATACAGATAAACTCTGGTCTATCATAATACTGTATACCATTTATAGAGGCCATCAGTGGTGATATGCATTCTGTTACAGTCCAGTGAAGGAGGACCACGATCATGATGAACAATAGACATACAGATAAACTCTGGTCTATCATAATACTGTATACCATTTATAGAGGCCATCAGTGGTGATATGCATTCTGTTACAGTCCAGTGAAGGAGGACCACGATCATGATGAACAATAGACATACAGATAAGCTCTGGTCTATCATAATACTGTATACCATTTACTGGAGGCCATCAGTGGTGATATACATTCTGTTACAGTCCAGTGAAGGAGGACCCTAATAATGGAAAGACATACAGATAAGCTCTGGTCTATCATAATACTGTATACCATTTACTAGAGGCCATCAGTGGTGATATGCATTCTGTTACAGTCCAGTGAAGGAGGACCACGATCATGATGAACAATAGACATACAGATAAACTCTGGTCTATCATAATACTGTATACCATTTACTAGAGGCCATCAGTGGTGATATACATTCTGTTACAGTCCAGTGAAGGAGGACCCTAATAATGGAAAGACATACAGATAAACTCTGGTCTATCATAATACTGTATACCATTTACTAGAGGCCATCAGTGGTGATATACATTCTGTTACAGTCCAGTGAAGGAGGACCCTAATAATGGAAAGACATACAGATAAACTCTGGTCTATCATAATACTGTATACCATTTACTAGAGGCCATCAGTGGTGATATACATTCTGTTACAGTCCAGTGAAGGAGGACCACGATCATGATGAACAATAGACATACAGATAAACTCTGGTCTATCATAATACTGTATACCATTTACTAGAGGCCATCAGTGGTGATATACATTCTGTTACAGTCCAGTGAAGGAGGACCATGATCATAATAATGGATAGATACACTCTGATCTATCATAATACTGTAATCCATTTACTAGAGGTCACTAGTGGTGATATACCTTTTGTTATGGGTCACACCAAAAGGCATGAGCAATCCATTATTAAAATTCCATTTCCAAGAAAGTAACAAAAATTACTGAAATCTCCAGATTTTACACTACATATTTCCAAATTGCATCATCATTAACTACTTTCATGTTAATACAGGCAGTAGTTACAAAATTGCGGACATGAATGTTTTGCTTGGACAACGTGCAATCATTAAATTTCTTGCTAAAGAAAAAAATTATGCCTCAAGTTGTATAAAGAGGCCTGTGAGTAAAATTAAATAGACTCATGTGCAGTATAGATTGAGACACTGAGAGCCATAATAGTTCAAGAGTACTCAAATAAAGCTAAAAGAGTTCTTAACCAAATATTTCTTAACCCTTGAGTAGCTGCGTGATGATTTGTAACATGAGTGGTCATATGGGCCACTTATGTAGCCTGTATAAAATTTACTTTATGCACTGTTTATAATTGCTTTAATAACCTTCTGGAATATTCCTTTATTTCTTTATAGTGTTTACTTACATTAAAATTAAGTTTTATGAACTTTCTC
Organism: Mantis religiosa; assembly: GCA_030765055.1. Classification (NCBI taxonomy): domain Eukaryota; kingdom Metazoa; phylum Arthropoda; class Insecta; order Mantodea; family Mantidae; genus Mantis; species Mantis religiosa. Next base: position 77,327,586 of record CM060952.1, read on the forward strand.
AAGATAATTTGATATTAAATTAAATTATACTCTGTCATGTAAAATATACAGTAAACTCGTTTATAGTGTTCCTTTACATTCCTGAATCATATTAATCAAGTTAATAAGAGTGAAAACAGCAATATCTGATACAGAATGTATTAAATGTTTAAATTGCTCCAACAATCACCATATGAATATCTAGTAACGCTGTCAAAATATGACACAAGCACAGAATTACTATTTAGTTTACAATTCTTCTTGTAGACACTCTACACACCGCCATAGAATGATTATTGCAAATCTTTCTTTGACACATGCTGCAACTCTTCCTGATAGATTTATCCTTGCTTCTTACACATAAGTAAGTAGCACCTCCCTACCTTGTTGTGAAGCTGTGTGACTTATGTTCCATAAACATGTTGAATTCCGAGAAGAATCTTAGACCACTTTCTTAGTGAGACTGATGTAGTGTTCAGTTCTGCTGTTCTTGCTATTTGAGGCTTTATGAGCTCCCAGTATATTGTCTCAAGAAACAAGTGTTGTTGTATTTTCTTATACTTCTGATTCGCAGAAGAAATACATAGCCATTGATCGCACTGATGCTGAGTAAGTAAAAGAAAATAACCATAGGCCAAAGTCTTGGTAATTACCTGGTTCACTATCCGTTGCTTCATCACTTGGTTCATTTTCATTACTGGCTTCATCTGTGTCTGAGTAATGCACTCTAGGGAAACATGATCCTCCTTCAACATTTTCGTTAAGTTCAATATCACTTTCACTGCTTTCATTTATAACTTCATTAAGCAACTGTGCAGTTAGAAATCGTCCTCAGAAACTCCCACACGAAAACCTTTCTCTTAGCAGCCATTTCAGCAACTGTTACATTGGTGGTCGCGCGGGCTACATATGTAGCCCAACAGTGCGCAACTGACCATTATAGCCAACGGACCATTTTGAACACATTGCATCAAGATGCTACCAAAACCCCCACCACCATAAAAGCAGAAGGAGATACCACTTGCAAAAACAAAATGACTGGGCTACATATGTAGCCCATGCGACTACTCGAGGCTTAAATTATTTTTATACTTACAATCCTATGAGTAAAAATTACTCTCATATTTGACTCCTCATGGTATTCATTTCCATAGGTGTCAACTTAAAGATACAGGGCGCTTTTTGACGCCATCTTACAAAGCCCTTACAATTTTGAAATTATGATATGCCATAGAGTGGAGCTTAGCTCCTAGACTAATGAAATCTTTTGTGCCTATGTCCTTCCCAGAAGAAAGAGGCAAATAGAGAGGGCATTAAGGATGGCTGGAGTTGAGGAGAGGCAACAACAGAAGACAGGGACTCTAACAGCTACAATTGAAATTCTATAGAGCCATCTTGTACAACTTGCTCCCTATCCTCTGTAGCTTTATGCATCCCCTATGGGACCTGTCACTCAGAAACCTCCCCAATTCAGACAAGGATTTACAGAGTACAAACTCCCCGCCATGGCCAAAACTCCTGCTGAAACTAGAACCTTGGAAGCAGCCAATAAGGGTGAAAACTGAAGTGAAATAGAAAGACAGGAAATTCAAGTAGTTTAATCATCCTTCCCAACATTTGTCTGGTGACTCTGGGAAACCTGTGGATCAGGAAGGTTAGTCACGGGAATGAAACTCACACATCTAGAATGCCTCCCATGGGCGCTACTGCCTGAGACATCCTACTTGGTATTGTACATCCAACTGTTAGCAAGCTTTTACAGTTACTTTTGTCAGTTTTATGGCATGGATTGAAATTGCTTATCTGTTGCTGTCAACATAAAGAAAGCATTCATAGGTAGGAATGAAGTAGTGCTTAATTTCCACTCTTGCTGCATTTGGCATCACAGGCAGTGGGTGATACATGAAATGATAATAACTGGACAAGTAATCATATTAGAGCTAAGTTTAAAGTTGAGGCAGAATGAGAAGAACTTGGACAAAGGTGATGCGACAGTAAGATAAGACTCTATGAACCTAGAATTATGGAATATATTCAGGACGTAAACCAAGTCATGAACATTGATCTATGTGATGAAATAAAGTTGCCTAGAACTAGTGATGGGATGATTCTTTATACTCCATATTCACTTTATAAAAAACTGTAAAGTTGATAGCTTGTACCCTAGATGACATTCTTGGTAGTTTTCTGTGTTCTGTTTATTTTGTGTTTTCTTACTATTTTCAGAAGTTGTGGCATTATGTTCTGACAGCAATGGGAAACTCGTACATTGCTTTTTTCAATTGATGTTCTATAACTTCACTCAGTGTATGAATGTTACATGCTTCTTTAAATTCTTTTAGTGTGTGACTTACCATCATACAACAATGTTTTTCTGCATATTTTACATATTGCTCTGTTATTAGAATTGTCTACCTCAAAATAGTTCCACACTTCTCAAGTTTTATTCAATAGCACATTATAAAACAAAATATTTATGTAAACTAGTCATACAGTAAATCTGTAAGGAATGGTCATGACTTGCAAAAGACAAACAGTTAGAAGGAAAATCCAGTATTTCCAAGCACTGTATTATCATATCTTGTTCTGATTTTTTCCTTCTAAAGTCAGATTTTGGTCATTAGACTAGGTAAATACAATGGCTAATGGCTTTGAGTGAGTCATCAAGTCAGGCTATTGCAGAAACATGATTTAGTGTGTCAGTTAAATAAGCTTCATTTATAACTCAGTTACTGCTGCATGTTACGTGAGTACCTCTACTACTCTCCCCTTTGTTTTGTATGATTTTGTTTAGACTCAAGAGTATATGGAAAGTTGCATTCATTCACTCAAAGGAAATGCAAGTCAGGTCATTCAAGGAATATTCTCCAGCTACTCTATGGGGACATGTGTGAGACAAAAACGTGAAGTCTTGACTCCTTTCATTCTTTATCCAACATAAAGTTACATGTAAATAACATTTAATAATGCAAAAATTAAATATTCAAAAGTACTGAAAAAGTATCAAAGCTTTATCTCAAAATATTAGATGCACCATTCACATACTTTATTTTGCGGTCTGGAATCTAACGCCAGAAATGATCTGAGTTAAAAAGGTCTCTGATTCATTGAAGTAACAACTGAGATTGGTTGTTCTTACTTCATTGTTACCTCTTGTGTATTTCACTGTATCAAAATACCCTTTTTGTTTCTCTTCTGTTATCATACCAATTCTGTACTTGAATTACTTTTGTAACTCAAATAGTAACTTTAAGTAAATGAGTAAAGCAGATCCAGAACCATTAGCATCAACATAATCCTGCAAGAACTTTTCGCTTCAGCTCTTGGCCAAATGGAAAAAATGTTTATGAAAAGTACAGCATAAGGCATTGCCTTCTGTAATATAATTTAAAGTATGACTGTGTAAAAGCTATGAAAAGTCCTGTTGCCATCTGTGAGCTCAGTGTAAAGTGTGTGAAGAGAACTTCAATATCCAGAGTATTGAGAGCATTGAGGTCCCATCACTATCTAAATCTAACTGTTGGCAAATGGCTGAGGATGAAAGCAAACCCAAAATATTTTTAAGTAGGGAAAGTAATGTGTTATGAATGTTAGTTTACAACATTCTTAGTTGGGATAACAGTGCTTTCTTACACACAGATGCTGCAGCTCAGAATCTATCACCACAAGCATCTCACATTCTTATAGATTACATATAATATAATTAGAGAACTTGAAAAGATCCTTTTCTTCTCATACATTTATGGCGTCTTGAGAGTTCAAAGTCCAGAAATGAGTGAGTTTCTTGCTTGATAATTTCTTTTAGCTGGTTCACTCTATGGAGGTTTGTTATACAGCAATCAACAATTTGATAAAAAAAAATTCATTGTTCCTTCACCAAAGAGAACACTGCAGACAATGACAACAGATGACAGCCAGACCTTCAACATTGAAAATGGAAGCAACAGTTCCCGAAACTAGTCCTCAAAAATTAAGTGACGTAGTGATATGAAAACCAACTACAAATAGTTTTATGGTGCAAGTAAATGATTTCTAAATCTCTTTGTGATACTATCAACAGATCAAAAAGATCTATTAAACCAAATTTATAGGTGCTATCATTCTGTATAAAATTATGTACACCAGTCACCAATTTCCATGTTATGTATTAGAATCTTAAGGGTAAAATCAGGCTTTTTTCCCAGTATCTGTTATTGTACAGATTAAATTGCATTGAATAATTGCAGTAAATGTAATCATGCTTAATCAGACAACAATATTAAGGGTGAGTCAACTGTTCTATTCTGTCAATTTGCAAATCGAAGTGTAGAAATTTACCCAGTTCTGATGATCATGTGAACAATAAAATGTATGCTCATACTTTGAAACAACTGAATGAAAACATTTGGAAAGAAATTGTCTCAATTTTAGATACTGAAGTCTTGAGTGTGGAAAGATGTCAGAAATGTGTGGATAGGGGAGGACAACATCTCTTAGGATAAGTATGTAGCATTGTAATTGCAACTGAAACTGTGAAGTAGTTATGGGAATAATGTAAGTGTTTTAGTAGGAGTCAGAGCTACAGCAGCCAGTACCTGAGGATGCCACAGTGTAAAAGAATGCCCTCTATATCATTGTCTACATTCTTCCACTCAAGAATCCAGTAGCTCAGTTATGATGGTAATACAAAATACTTTTAGAATAACAAACAAGGATCAGCTTTAAAAAATGTAAACGATTTTTGTGTTTTTCAAAATATTCCCTTTTGACATTAATACATTTTTGAAACTAGTACTTAAAGCAATGATGTTACTATTCCTGAGACACTTCAGAAATTAGGTTTTTTTTTTATAATGTTCTACTGCTATATGGTGCTGTCCTTTAGAGCATCTAGATACTCTGTTGTCAGTTTTCCTGTATGCGAAAATGTTCATGATCTAAAATTATTTTTACTTTGGGCATTTTTCAGAAACTTTTTCAAAAATTTGTACCAATTGGCAGTAACAGTATGTCTATCTTCTGTTGCAGGAGTAACAATGTGGCTCGTTTTAGGTAAAAATCTAGCAACCATCTTCTTAGCAGTGTTGTGACTGTCAACCTTTTATTGACTTTTAGAAAAATTAATTGAACCAATTCCCTTTTCTTTTCCGGATTATAACAATAAATCCAAGATTCATTACCAACAAGGATATCCAAAACAAATTTGAAGTGACATCTAGAAATTCTCCCTGAATTTTTTTTTTTTGTACACTAGTCAGTCAATATATATTTTGATCTGGAGTCAGTTTACGTTGAATACATCAACAACAAAGTTTTCTCACACCTAACTGTTGATGTAAACTGTTTTGGATTTGACTCATTCCTAGCGGCTATTACATTTATAAGATGTCTGTTGATCTCAACCATTATTTGAATAATGGCAATATTTTCATCAACAAGAGCACTTCTTGGACATCCATCATGAAATGCTAACCAAGAAAAAATTGACCTCTTTTTAATTTGCTGTATGTACCAATTATAAATTGTTGTCTTAAATGCAGCTTCTTCACCAAATGAAATATCTAACCTGATTTTCACACTGTTTAGGTGTTATGATTAATAGTTGTAAAAATTATAGCCTGGAAATGTTTTCTAGTGAAATTCTTGCATTTTACTACATACAGTGCCGACTTTAATCAAATAGAAAATTTTGGAATGAGTGAGTGAAAGAACTGTAAATTTTCTCATCTCTTCTAAATAATCATCTCATGTTAATAATATATATAGTTCAGTTGATCCTCATATGATAGCACATTTTGTATCACATTTCTGTACCTCATACATTCTTAAATACGTGGTTGGAAAGAGGATGGCAATGATGCCACCGTTTGTGACATAATTCAATGCATGTACTTCTGTGCTCAGAGCAGGGGTTGCTTGCACTGGCCTGTAGCCTGCTGTAAATAAATGTAAACAAGTCGATATCAGATCGGCACGTTCTATCGTCAGTGTCTCCTGATCTGGTCTGCTGTCATACTGTGACGTAATTCACATACGTTTTGGATATTGCTTTCCATATTGACACATTAAACCGTGTTTTCGTGTGGCATGTAACAGTTGCCATCATCTAGTCGATATGCCGGCCTTCAGTAAGGAAGAAAACCTGGATATTATTTTAATTTATGGCAAATGTTGCAGAAATGTCACCGCAGCTGTAGCATTGTATGCTGAATGCTACCCAGATTGATGGTGTCCTTTGCCTCATACCATTAACAATATCTGCACAAAACTCAGGGAAACAGGAAGCTGGGCTCCCACAAAACGACATCGCACAAAGACAGTGATTGGCACTGGAAACAAAATTGCTGTTCTGCCTGCTGTAGCGCACAATCCTGAGGTGAGTGTGCGACAGATTGCTCGAGGTTCTAGAATAAGCCGCAGTAGTGTGAGCAGAATATTGCAAATACATTGGTTTCATCCGTTCCATATCTCTCTGCACCAGGAACTGTATGGGAATGACTTTGAATCCCGCATTTTATTCTGTCATTTTGCACTTCTGCAGTTGAAAGCTAATCCAGCATTCCTAAGTAATACGTTGTTTATGGACAAAGCTTCATTTACAATCATGGTCATGTGAATCTGCGGAACATGCACTACTGGTCCATGCAAAATCCCCACTGGATTCACCAAGTTGCTCATCAATGACAGTGGAGTGTCTTTGGTGCGATATCATTATTTACCATATTTTAGGTCCCTATTTTTATGAGGGAACATTAAACGGACAGCAATATGCATCATGTATGCAACACATTCTACCCCTCCTCATGGAGGATGTAGGATTGGAAACGTTGTGCTTCCAGCATGATGAATGTCCTGCATATTATGCACAAGTTTCCAGAGACGTTTTGGATGCAAAGTTTTTAAATAGAGTTAGGACGGTAACAGCCAGCTGAGTCCCTAGACTTGACGTCATTAACTTCTATCTCTGGGGCACAGTGAAAGATAGAGTGTATCAAGAACCGCCAACGACATTAGAGGATATGCAACATCATATTACTGTGGCATGTGCGGTAATAATTTCTGTAGAAACACTGCAATCCGTGCAAAACTCTCTTGTTACCAGATTCCAAAAGTGTATTCATGCAAACGGTGGGTACTTCGAACATCTGTTGAAGTGACACGGTTTCATTGGACAAGACTCTACTAGTGATTTATGGGTGCATTTTCCATGCCATATGTAATGCACAACAATGAAGCTCCTGAGGGCTATAGGCCACAAGTAAATGTGTTTTGAAAAGTGGAACCAAGTGTGTTATCACTAACTGTAGCTCTAGTTGTCATTTTACTAGAATAAACATACATGTTCCATTTAAAAGAATGCAACTTGGTGTTGGAAGTGTGTTATTTGTTTACCTGTATGGATTGTGCATACCTTCTCATTGTGCGAACCCCTGACATAGGTTCATTCCAGGCCAATTGAAATTTACATATTTTGTTTCACTTCAGAGATATTTGAGGTCGCAGAGTCAGGTTCTTTTTTTTTAATTTACGTCCTCAAACATTAATTCATATCGGACGGTGAATGAATTGCCTGAAATAATGCTCAAATGAGTCCAGGGTCCATGGAGCTTAGCGTTACCTGACATTCGTCTCTCAGGATAAGGGAAAAACCCTGGAAAAACCTTATCCAGGTAACTCACCCTGACTGAGATTCGAACTCGGAACCTCTTGAACATGAGGAAGACACGCTTCCATCTACGCTATCGAGGTGGGCTACAGAGTTAGGTGGGACATATATGTAAAGTTAGAATGTGAAATCATGTCTACTATTATAAATCATACACTTCAAAGGTATAACTTCATTAACTTCAATCTGTGCAAGGAGAATATGTGTACTTTTTGTTTTTCTTGAATGAATACTTAGATAAATTTCAAACATCATAAAATATATTAAAATAGTTTTTGATGACAGCCATGTAGCTTAGGAGAATGATTATTTTTGTTATTGTTATCTAAAGGCATTTTTTTTTTTACTACTATTTTAATGTTTAAAGCTGTTTTGAAAGTAAAGTTTTGCAGCTGAGGATGAGATCGAATGATCTTGAAAACATTTCAATTATACAACAACAAGTAAGTGAAGTTTGAGTGTAAACATAGTGACTCATAAATCAAACTCAAATATGAAGAATACTTCACTGTTAATAATGCTTTTACTTTTAATATTTTTGACTCTATCTATTCAAAATCCTTAGCCTATATATGGCTAGTGTGTAGAAATGATAATTTCCACCAATTAACTTAAATATAAAATGTGTTTATAAAGATGAGTTAGATTACAAATACTAACAAAGTGTGTTTTTCATTAAATGTACATAATATGTAATTTCAATGTAACCTTATCTTAGAGTTAGACTAACTGTTTTAGTATTGGTCAAATTTACTAGAGGATCTACAGATTTAAATGGCCCCTTAGGTTACATTTACATCAGGTAATTATCTGATAAAATTGTGGCAATGAGTTCCCTTTCATCCTATATATGGATCTGTACAATAAATCAGTTGTATAAAAGACACTAAACATCTTAAGAAGTAAATCAAGCTAACATATTCTCCATAGTTGTCATAAAGATGTGTATGATGATTTAAATCAAGTTGTCTCAGCACCAGCAAGTACTTGTTCTTCATCAACATATACAAACATATTTTATCTCTACTCTAAAGGTATCTACCTAACATTTCAAGCACTGTGTGTCTACTTCATAAGCAACACAAGTTCAAGCATTCTACTTCTAATCATTCAGGCATGTTGCATCTATTGAAGCACAAAACTGGTGACATGTGTAGTGTATCTTTGCTGTACAAATATAGAAAATTGGAAAATGAGAATTTAGGAGACAAGAGTTTGAATAGATCTTAAGTGGTAACAAAGTTAGTCTTTAACTTATATTTAAAATTATGTATGTTGGATTTTGTGACAGTGATGTGCATTAACCATTTAGTTAATTATCAAGTAAAACATGTTTCAAGAGCTAATCACTCACATCCGTAGTCCCTAGTCACATTTTTTGTGATGGGCTTATCCTCGGTGGTGCTTGGAAGAACCTCTACAGTATGTCACTTGGTAGAATTTCAAAACGAAAACAAATTTTCTATTTTTTGTGGATGTAAATGTTTTCCCAAAGTGTGAGTTCTGTTTTTTAGTATTATCAAATTTCTGTTATGTTGTGTTGGTCTCTCCAGAAGTGTCAAGCTACTGCTGATTTGTCTTCCTGATTTTGTTTATGCTCCTGAAGTGTCCTTTTATTATCAATGTTATGCTTCTTTTAGTTTTCTATTTTGAAATCCTGCCAAACAACATACTTATGCAGAGGTTCATCCAACTTCCACAATGAATAATGCTGGCAGTTGACTAGGAACTGAGGGTGGGAGCAAATAGCTCTTGAAACATGTTTTCCTAATTAAGTGATGTGTAGAAACTGACTCAGTAATCAAATAAAAAGATAAGACTTTTCTAAATTTTGATGGTTTCTTTTTCTTCCGCTATAAACAGTTCTTTATTTTAATTGTACAGTTATCACTTTTCTGTTCTTAAGTTTACACTTTGTTATTTCATTTTCACTGTAAAATAATTTTATTTTCTTATTATTTCTTGAGGGCAATACATACATTAACTTGCTTTTCATCTCACCTTTAAATCTTTCTTCCTAACAGTTCGTTCACCAACATTTTCAAAGTATCTATTAAAATTTAGAAGGAACAACCAGAGAACAGACAAATAGAATGTGCTTTACAGCAGAACTATACCTAAAAATGTATTTCCCAATATTTTCCTAATAGATCCATATTCTCATAGTTTTTGTTGATATCATTGACATTCAGATTGTATAAACAAATCATTACAGTAATCCCCCTTAAATGGAATCCAGTTGTCTAGTATTTTTTCCCCAGTTTTACAGCTTTCATCTTAATCATTCTGTTATCACATAAAGTTGCAGTGGAATAATTTAAAATAAAAGCTAATTAAAAATAGGCACAACTGTGCTTCACTATATTTTCAATTTATATATATTAATTAAAATTCCTCTGTTCACACAAAGTATACTGTGGTAACTTCTTCACAAGAGAGCATTTTATGATCTTCACATTCTGCATGAATACATACAGTTCTTAAAACTTTAGCACAGGTACAGTCATGCTCAAAATTATTGGCCATCAGTTTAAAATTAAGTACATGGCTACATATTATGTACAATAATGTTATATTCTGGTGATTTGAGCTGAATACAGCAAATTATTCATGTTGTACACTTTCTCTTTTAGATATAATTTAAAACGGGAATTAGCTCAGTTTTTTAATTACTTTCTGCTTGCCAAGGTTTCCAATATATAACATGGTCCAGTTTAGACAAGTTTTATTGTTATTTGTTAATGATTCTCCACTTATCTTAAGAAGTTGATGTTAATACCTCTTTCTTCTTTCTAAGATCAATTTCAAAGGCACATTGCATTCGTCTTCAGTTTATTACAAACTCCATTCAACGCAATGGGCCTTCGAAACTGATCTTAGAAAGAAGAAAAAAGTATTAACATCAATTTCTTAATATAAGTGGAGATTCATTAACAAATATTTATATTTGTGTAATATTTATTACTTCACTGTAACTAGTTTCATTTTCTATGTAATTAGAAGTTTTTAGGAAAACATAATACACCTTTCTGTAAGTACAAGATGACAGTGATTTTATGTGTTAAGGATGCAGCAATAAACAGGAAATGAAACATTATAGTGAAATCCTATTTTCTGACAGATACTGAACTTTGATGATAATTCCAAATAATGAACTCAATACTATTTCTTGTAAGATACCTTGTTACAGATAAAGCACAGTTTCAATATAAATGAGTTATGGATAAATTCAACAGGTAATTATTGCTAGTATTTATCTAGAACGCATTTCGTTAGGATCTTCCTAGCTTTATCAGCTGTTATTGACTAATGGATGTTGGTTTGGTGAACTCCTTGGAGGTGATAGGGGCTTTTCTGTTGGTATCTTGCTAAACTTGAAGTTTCGGTTCTTTTCAAAGATAGTATCGGAATTGAACAATTTTCTTTCATATTTATTTATGAAAATTTTTTCCCATGTGGTTAATGCAGCTGGATCTTGAACACTTTTAATAAGTGGATTTCTCATTCTATATCATGATCATCCTTCCAAAACTGGTACACTACCGCCGATTTATCTATTTAAGATTAATTTTCAAATTCCATTTAGCTTTTCCAAAGTAAAAGTTGTCACAGCCTTTGCAGTTTATCCGGTACACACCTGATCTTTTGTCTGTAGGTATCTCCTTTGTATTATGTGATTTCAAAAGGTGTTGTCCACTGAATTTGTTCTTTGGGGCCAAAGTAATGTTGTGCTCTTTGAAGACTTTTTGGAAAAGGTGTGTAGCTCTGGGATGATTTGTAAATTTTCTGTATGAAGTTTTATTGCTGATTGGGGAAAGAGTAGTTACTTGTTTGCATCTTTGTTGTCTTTCGAATTTATCAATTTTCTTTTTTACAATTTACAAATCATTCCAGAGCTACACACCTTTTCCAAAAAGTCTTCAAAGAGCACAACATTACTTTGTCCCCACAGAACAAATTCAGTGTACAGCACCTTTTGAAATCATATAATACAAAGGAGGTACCTACAGACAAAAGATCAGGTGTGTACCGGATAAACTGCAAAGGCTGTGACAACTTTTACTTTGGAAAAGCTAAATGGAATTTGAAAATTAATCTTAAATAGATAAATCGGCGGTAGTGTACCAGTTTTGGAAGGATGATCATGATATAGAATGAGAAATCCACTTATTAAAAGTGTCCAAGATCCAGCTGCATTAACCACATGGGAAAAAATTTTCATAAATAAATATGAAAGAAAATTGTTCAGTTCCGATACTATCTTTGAAGAGAACCGAAACTTCAAGTTTATCAAGATACCAACAGAAAAGCCCCTATCACCTCCAAGGAGTTCACCAAACCAATATCCATTAGTCGATAACAGCTGATAAAGTTAGGAATATCCTAACAAAATGTGTTCTAGGTAAATACTGGATATAAGTGAGTATTGAGGACTAGTTTGACCTAAAATTATATTAAGGTTCTGATCCCTTCAGCTACCATGTGTGTATCCCTAAAACTTGTGGTACTTCTGATGTTGCCAGAACATCTGAGGTCCTCCTCTAGGGGAGATGTTTGGATTGGGTTGGTCTCAGTAGTGGTTCTAGAAACTCATGGGAGATTGGCTGTATCCGGTTGTATCCCAGATAGACTTGTAAAAGGTCTTAATATCTTCCAGCACTAACTAGGAGAGCTAGTAGACCATTGTTGCCCTACTAAGGTTTTGGTAGTCTTTCCTTATTCTTTGGGTAGTCTTGACATTCATAAGTCACATATTCACTTCTGTACCCATGAAAGCAGGGCAGGAATACAAAATACTGCCCTAACAGTAAGCATCTCAGAAAGGAGAGCCACTTGGCAATGCCTTTCCCTGGTTATCAAGAAAGGCTTTAGCTCTGGGTAGATCTTTCCTCAAAACATAGCTCATGTTCAAACATAAATTCCCCTATAGCTGGAGAGATCCATTTATAACCATCAGAGATGTAATGAGATAAAAGTACTCTGGGGATAAACTCCCTCCTTAAATCAAATCCAAATCTTTTTCTACTTATTTTAATATCTCACAGGCTATTGTGAAAAGTAATGAATTTTGAAGTACATACTATGAAGAAGCAGTACAAAAGCTCTTAATGCTTCCCAGTTCATTTGACAAATGTGAGTCCAAACAGTTGGCAATTGAGAAGTTTGGAATTACATGTAAGTAAAGCTCAGAATAACTTAAAAAGAAACTCTATACAATAAAGCCACAAGCAATATAAAAACTAGACTGGAGTTAATTAAACACTTGAAAGATTTGCTTGCCATTCATATGCTGCCAGGGATTGTTTTCATAGGTTGTTACCAATGATGGAATGGCGCTAATATTTCTCAATTACTAGATACTGATTTTAAGCACCAATGCTCAATACCAATACTTTATATAGAAAAGGTTAGAATCAGAACTGAAAAGTTCTATTTCATACCTGGGATTTGAATCACAGATATTCTGCTCTACATGTGACTGCTATACCCCTAAGTTACCATGGCACACTGAGTGGGAAGGTTTCATTTGTGGCGTACATTCAGGAGGCCCGGGTTTGATTCCCGTGGCAGACTTACCGGACCCATGGTTTCTTTTTTTGGTATTTTTCCCGAGTCACCAGGCGAATATTGAGTAGGTCAATTACATCCTCTGAATTTTCTGTCCCTCTATTTCATCTCCATTATCATTTAACATCATCTCTCATCTGGTGGTCTCTTTCAGGGTAGAAGTTTCGGTGCTGTTGTGACTTCTTGGTTGTTTTTTTTTTGTGTAATTTATGTCCTCCAACGTTAAGTCATACCGGATGATGAATGGAATAGGTGAAATGATGCTCAAATGAGTCCAGGGTCCATTAAGCTTAGAGTTACCGACATTCGTCTTTCGGGATAAGGGAAAATGCTGGAAAAAACCTTATCCAGATAACTCACCCTGACCGAGATTCGAACTCAGGACCACTTGAACTTGAAGCAAGCTTGCTACACTCCTTGGGTTGGCCACCCTCTGTCTCCTCTTGCCTCATCCTTCCTCCCAGGATGCCCCACTAGGGGTTTAGATACAATAAACCACAGGTTTCGGTGCCAAATCCTCTCCAAAGTAACCGTAATTGTAATCTTAATCCTACCATGACATATGGTGGTATGGCATAGAATTTGGTGCAGTGATACAGTTCATGAGTCAGTCAGGTGGTCAGTTGAGTAAAGTGAGTTGCAGAGATATGTGTCAGTCAGCGAAAATTCTTCAGCTGATTCACATCTTCCGAGCAGACCAATGAAGAAATTTTAATTAGAGATCACTTAACCCAATCACAACTTATAATTCATAAGTACTTAATTACTGGGCTTTTTAATGTATTTATTTTATTATAGTTTTCCATTTATAAGGCAATCAGAAACAGATGATTGTTCCAACACATACACACCATACATAGGTAAACTTTGAAGGTTAAAATCAGAACTGAACAATTCAATTCCATAGCTGGGATAGATTCAAGTGCAAATTCTGGCTTTGGCATTGAACTTTTCAGTTATGATTCTAAACTTCTAAAATTCACCTGGATATGGTCTGTATACGTTAGAACAATCTATTGCTGACCGCCCTTATAAATGGAAAAATTTATAAAAAGCTTAAATGCGGTAGCTTGTTCATAAAATTATGTAATTATTCATGTAATTATTTAATAAATAGGTATTTACTTGTTTACTGTACATAAACCAATTATAATTTTGCTCATTTTTAGATGTCACAGCATAGGTTTTGACAGAGATGGAAGCTTCATATGTGAAAACATGTAATTTCTATAACAGCAATCTGCTTGCTGCTGTTATATGACTTTTGTAATGTTTCAACAAGGATAGCATTAATTTCTCTGTGACTGTTGTCTGCAAGAAGTAAGCAAAATGTTTCCAGCAAGATGGTGCCATGGCACACATACTGGAACTGCCATGACCCAGACACCATGTTCCCAGATTTAATTAAATTTTTTCTTAAAACTTGTATACAATTCAATATACAGCAAAAATAACTTTATAATATACCTGTATCATAAACTGGCAAATTGTCATCAATGAAATGAAGGTCATTTGCAAGAAATGAACTTTCTTCATATCAGTGGTATTAATCTCTATAGAGAACATAACTTTTATTGCACAATTATAAACATTTGATTTCATTGAATAACTCTGTATTTTGTTTATTTATAACATGAGACAATACTCCCAGTCTAAAAGGCAGCATTCACTCTCAGAGCAGTATTGTGCTATAACAAATGAAAATCTTAAATTTCGTTTCTATCAGTTTCTGCAGTGTACAGTGATCCATAAAAAAAAATAATTCTCAAACTTTTGACACACGTTTTTGTTACAGCCTGCATATCCGTATGCTATGCATGTCTGTCTGTGAGAAAGCCTTCCTGAAAATGAAATTTTCTTATTTAGGGCTGGTGTTAGAAATGATCTACTATTAACATGTTTCTTCAAATTTGTTGTATTATGACTAAGTATGGCACAAAAATATTTTCCTGCATATTTTATACACAGTTCTGGTATTATTACTGCTGTTTATTTTAAATAGTTCCAGGTCATGTTTTATTCAATAGGTATCACTGTTGTGAAATAAAATATTTATGGAAATTGGTCATATAGTATACCTTGCAAAACAAAATTTGATAGACGGAAGAAAAAAATAAATATTTACAAGCACTCTGTTATCTTACATCTTATGTTCAGAGTTTTTTCTTCATTAGTTACTGTAATGACCGAGAGTGAGTCACCAAGCTAGATTATTGCAAAAACATGATTTAATGCATTAGATGAATCAGGTTCATTCACAACTCAGTTAATGCTGCATGTTACGTAAGTACTTCTACACCTATTCCCATTGTTTTGTAAGTTTTCAATTAGATACAAGTGTCTATAGAGTGTTTATTCCTTAATTTGTAGTACATATGACATGCTGAATTTATTCCTTAATTTGTAATTAAAAACAATTGTATTTATATATGTATTTATATGTATAATATCAGAAACTGCATTCATTCACTCAAAGGAAATGCAGTCACATTCTCCGAGCAGCTCTTTCGGGACATGTGAAAGGCATGAACATGTGAACATTAAGTTCCTACTCTTTTCCTTTGTTATCTAGCATCTTTCAATAATGCAGAACTTAATATTTTTAAAGTATAAAATGTTTCTAAAATTAGGCAAATGAGTCGACCTTGTATATACTTTTCTCCACTTACAAGTTTTTTGATGAAGACTAGTTTCTGGGAACCTCTTCCCTATCATCAGTCAACCACAGAACTGACAATAGGGAAGAGGTCCCCAGAAACTAGTCTTCATCAAAAAACTTGTAAGTGGAGAAAAGTATATACAAGGTTGACCCATTTGCCTAATTTAGTAACAATGGCACTCCACTTTCTGCTATATATCAAATGTTTATCTCTAAATATGAGACACACTTCGAGTATGGGGAGTATGGAGGTGTCTAGGTCCCATTCCTGTATAATACAAATAAAATAAGTAATTTATTTTTCAAAAATCTCCTTGCTACTTCAAATTACACATTTTGAGGGGAATATATATAAACAGTATTCAGCCATTATTTGAGGTGACTTCATCAACAACATTTTTATTACTAACCTATGTTTTCTTGCTTTGCCTTAGAAAGGTAGTTGAGTTTCTTTAGTTTCATGCAAAATTTCTTTGCTTTATAGAGAAGGTTTGATAGTAGGGGTAACAATTTAATTCTTAATTTAAATATCAGCTTTTATTTGAAGTAAAATTATTTTATTTATGTCTGTCTATAATTAATTGTTTTAATAGAAACTGAAAGGATTGAAATTCTGAGATAAGACTTGCTGACAGAAGATATTTGCAATTTAATAAAACCCATCCAAACCAGAAAGCTAAGCTGACCATAGTAGAGCAGAAACAGATATGTCTGAGATACAAAATGCTCTGAAGTATGCCAAAATATTACTTTTAATGTATTAAATAATTTTCTTAAAAATAAATTTTAATTTTATTTTTAGTATACATGAGTTCTGAAAAACCCAGTAACTGAAAAATGTCAACAATTGCATAAAGCTTTTCATTGCAAAGCACAATAATATGCAAACAAACCATCCTAAGCTTCTGTTAAAATCAAAACACTGCATTTGTATGAAAGTACATTAAGACAACATTCTCTCTCACTGTCTCTGCCTTATGCAAGTAACATTCACATAAAATTGCAATTTAGATTAGATTTATGGATGATCTTTAACTGCTATGGTTGTTAGGGTTCCATTCTATATTAGGCATGAAATATTGCTAAATTTTGCTTAGTGACTTCTTTATAACTTGGGACAACCACAGGACTTTTTCTAACCTTCTACAAAGTGTTCTTATTTGCTTTCTCTACCACATACTAATAAATACAGAAGATATTATGTCCCAGCAAGAAACTCTAAAAGAAGATTCCATAAGAAATACACATTTTGAAACCCCTAAATAAACAACAATTGAAAAAGTGAAAATAAAGCAAATCTGATATGTGCAAATCTCAGACTTTCTCTACTTATATTTGTACAAATTATTCTTAAAAAACATATTGTTCTACTTTATATTAATTCAGATGAACATTTGTAGAAACATTTATTTTTTATAAATTTCCTTGTAGATATAAGGAAATACAAGAATACTGTAGACATAAGTAATGGTCAAATTTTTAAAAGTTGTGTGCATTGTAAGGCCTTTGACATGCTATTCTCTTTGCAAAGTCAGGACAAAACAAAATTAATAAAGACTTTTATTTGAGAAAAGTATACTTATTTGAAAATATAAATTAAAAAGAAGGGATATATGAAAATGGTATCTCAAAAAATGTTGATTAAAGAACCATATGGTTGAGATATTTTTAGAAAAATGAAATGTATATCTTGAAATTTCTGGGAATGTCCTCAGAAGACCTCTTCATTCTGCATGACTTTTGTAAAACTGATAAAATAAACCTTACTGCACAAAAAATGTAGAACTTGTTAAAACACATTATAAGTCAAATATATTTTTTATGTGGAGCAAACAGTATTACTTGTTATTTTTTTGCAGTTTTCAACACTTCTACTTTTATTAAATATGAAGTTGTTACTTAATTTACTCTATTGTCATGCAGAGAGAATGGAATGTCAGAGCCATCAAATAGTACTAGCTCTTAAAAGACCTTACTGTCACTTAAGTATGGTATTTTCTGGCAGTGACATTTATCTACAAGGAAATGTGTAATAAAACCGCTTCTAGAGATGTTTATCTTTAATAACATGAAGCAGATAGGAGAATAAGTGTTTTTAAGAAAAGTTTGTATAAGGTGAACAGAGAAAGTTATCTGAAACAGCTAACTGCTGTCTCAATCTCTCAAATACTAATAATGATATACACGTCATGGGTATCTGGTTAAAACATTACTGGTGAATAATCATCTTTAATAGGAAGTGAAAAAGTATGCTTTGGTATTAATAATTTGTAGAACATCTTTAGAAAGAGGAGAATGCCTTATCAAACATTATTTTGAAACTGTTTCAATGTACTTTCATTCAAAAGAAGTGGGCAGTATCAAACAGGAATTGTCAATAAGCTTCTTGAATGGATGTTTTGTTTGTCAGTTTTCAAGTGCCTTTTGTAGTGGATTGTGACAACTGCAAACTACAGTCAACAGGATGCAAACTCTAAGAACAACATCTGATTCTTACCTGTTTGTCTCAGACTCATTTCTTGGAGAAAGAACATGTGAAATGTTAAACCTCTCATGCCAAAATACAACTTCAAATTCTTGTCACACAAACTATGTGGGAGAGTCTATATCCAACATTTAGCTGCCAGTTTAATCATCCCATCTAATCAGCTAGTGATGTTCATTTTGGAAGCTTGTCATTAAAACTGACAGATAATTTTCTCCATGCAGAGATTTTATGACTAATCATACCTATAAGTTAAATATTAGGCTAGGTTTCAAATGAAGAATTTGAAAATTTAAACTAGATAACATTATTAAATTATAGATAAGTCGTATTTATTACACATCGGCTTCACTTATGTACCTATATTTAGGACATGTTTCGCGGATCATCGATGCGAATGATGATTCGTGAAACATGTCCTCAATATAGGTATGTCAGTGAAGCTGATGTGTAATAAATATGACTCATCTATAATTTAATAATTATTTCACTGCAATGTGGTGTTCCAATAATGTTAAATTTCGATAGATCACATTAGTTAAGTGACACTAGAAACTGGAAAAATAATGTTATGGCTCCATCCCTAGTATTATTTCTAACAGGAAATAAGTTGTCAAGATCACATTACTCGCTAAATTAGTGTTTCATTAGCTGTTTTCTTCAGTGTAGACATATGTGATGTCCTTCTCACAGTTTGCATCCAATGACTTCTACTCTACAGCTCTACTCTACTCTACATACAACAGCAACACATAGTGATACTCACGATCATGCTCCGTGCAAGCTGGATAGAAGAGAAACAGACAGCCACAATCAGTTCCACAAAGCCACAGGCACACACACATACACACATACTCACATACATATAAACACACATAACTCTTCACGATGGATACAAACAATAAAACTACATAGTATCTTGATGACATCTTGCTTCCTTTGTGAAGATAGTGGCAGCATTTAAAGTAAACAACTACTACAGAAAAATAATAATAATGATAATGAAAAAGAGAGAAAACAACAGATTGGAACTGCTCCCTCCTTGACGATGACCTGATAACACAATACACAAGACGCTGGACACGAACGCACAGATCTGCCAGACGAGGACACAACAAACGTCCCTATAACATTATGCCAAAGAAAGAAAAAATGATAAGCATGCACCATAAAGCACATGATTATAGAATTTTACATGGCCAATATTCCATCATTTAACATTATAACTGCACATCCTCTGGCAGTAATCATAAGGAAATAAATCTTGATATGAATTAACCTCTGTAAAGAACACAAGGGTCATTTGAAAACTGTGACAACAAAGAATGTATTTGGCATTGCTATAGATAAATAATATAAGCTGATAAAATGTGATTATGTTAGCTGTGAATTAATCTCATTTACAAGGTACTGTACTCTGGCTTTTAAAAACTCAAATCCTCTCTCCATATTTTTTAGGAAATTATAGTCCTTACCCCTAATAAAGGCAATTTTGTAAAGTTCTAGTACAAACTTCTTTGACAGTCGTGCAAATATGTGTGAAATATTAGAAAAAAAGTCCTGATTTCATCAAAGTCCTCTTAGAAATTGATCCAACTTCTGAAGATGTTATATGGCCTATAGCAAAACAATTATGGGAATGTTGAATAATTTTTATATAATCACAATGTTTAGACCTTTTACCTAATCTTTGATCCTATAGTTATACAATAATATAAAGATCATGCACTTCTTGCATAATACAAAAATCTCAACCACATTATACTGCAAAACAGAAGTGAAGCTGGTGAATATGTAGATTTCCTACTGCCAGGTCACGCAGCCTGTGACCATCAAGAAAAATAACCTCAGTTTTAAATTATTAATATGACTGAGTAGTTTGCATGTCATGATGGACATAATTAGCATTCACTGCTAATGAACTCAATGTACAAAGAAAATACAGTTAACTAATGGAAATTAATTTTTCTTTCACACTGGCCGTTTGTAGGCTTTCTTTCACAATCCTTATAATTTATTTGGTATATTTTGGATCTATTAATTGACGGGATTTCATTTTTTGTTTTTGAATTCAGCATTTTTAATAATGAGTATCTATTTGTAGGTGCCAAGATGATATTTTATTCCTTACACATCTTTTTAAATTTATTAGATATTTTTGAATGGTATGTAAATGCACTGAATCTACTGTTGCTTTCTTTTCCTTTATTAAATGTGGCTGCTTCCCTAATGGTTTTCTTTAAATTAGCCATTTTAGTTTTCTTAAAAACCAGATTTTTGTTGTATCAAGTTTCTTCTGCTATGTGGAGTATGACTTTTTGTTCTTTGAAGTATTCTGCTTTATCCATGGGTATGTTGACCAGTCTGTTTATTATTGCATGATTATGTATAATTGAATTATAGCTATGATTTTTATGTAATTTTCTGACTGTGTTGGCTACCTGTAAATTCTAGTTTTGAGCCATTCCCTAAGATATTTAGGTCCAAGAAAGAGAGTTGTCCTTTGTCTTCCTTTTCTATTGTGAATTTGATAGTTTTTTCTTGCAGATTGAGTAGTTTTAATGCATCATCTAAATGTTTATTTGAAACAATTGCAAAGATGTCATCAACATATCTACACCAAACCTTGAAGATCCATGGGGAAGGGACAAAGTGTTAAAACACTGACTACAAATAGTTTTTCAATTAATTTTTATGTCACTGTTACTAAATTTCTCCAATCATGTATAATTATTTATGTACCGTATAAAGGAGATTACTGACTTGTAATTCATGGATACCATAAATCACATTATGCTCTTTCTCATTTTATCACCTTCTATTATTTAACAGTACAGTCATTATAATCACTCATTTTTAAATGACCCATGTAGTTAGTAAGTTGGTAATTATGATCTTTGAATACATAGAAATATCATTTAGGTATGCTTGCATGTTTATCTCAGCTGCCATTCTGATAACCATAAACAATTGGCCATTTATAAACATAGAAATAAATGGTGTCCTTATTGAAGGAAATTCTCTTAAAGCATAAATTTTTACTTCAAGAATTTTTATTTAAAAATGTACAAACTAGATACCAAGGTTTATGGCATTAGGTGATCAAGAAAGTTTTCTTGTTCCTCATCTTAAATTAAGTTTGTAATAAGAAAACACAGTTAACATATATACATTTAGGAATCTCCTGAACTTATTCTATTTTAAATATTATAATGATTTCCTATGAAGAATAGAAAAATATGATGTTTCAGGTTTTTGAACCTATGTAACTTAGATTTAATGAAATTCTGTTGCATAAGAGAAAAATAATCTTCAACACCTTATATCAGAGATGCAGTCCCACTCAAAGTATGGTCCATAAATGTAGTTTCTACATGGCAGGACCAACAGTATAACAATTCCTGGATGTTGGCTTTGTTCATAAGGGAAGTTGTGGGAAAGCCTTTAAATCAGATACACGTGTTTAATAATTTTAGTCAAGATATTTAGCATTAGTCTAAAGAAATTTTAGAACTGGCAAACTTGCACTGCGCTTTTGTTCCATATGGCATTCGGTTAACTGAATCTTACTATCTCTACTAACCTCATATAACAAACAGTTTTCTGACAACACAATCATGTTAACTTCATTGTTTTATTTTGTTGCATATGTGGTTGAGCATGACTTAGGTGGTTTCCAAATTCTAGAATTTTGTCATTTAATACTTATTTCCTGTGCTGTGACTTTGGCATAGTTTGCACTTCCAGAACAGTCTCAGTTTTGCTGACTGACAAGAAGAGGTAATCAGATATCACACGACTCTAGACTATGGCATCAGCTTCCTGTTGACTCATGTCGACCAAGTACAGTGGCTGAACACATTCTCTTTGCTGAATAAATGTAATCTGAGTCACACAGGCGCTGATTGGTGGCTAGGATATTTTGGGAAATATTATTATGATTAGCTTAGCTGGAAAACGTCGACGTAGCTCCCTTATTGTGGGAAATGCTGATTTAGCTGTTAGCTGCCATTTTGGTAGAACCTATATTTAAGGCTGGATAAGCAGGTAACATGAGATCATTCAGAGTTAAACTGAAGTTAGACAGAGAGTCAGAGGATTATGAGAGTCAGCGTATAAAGTTGACTGTCAGCCAACAAGATCCTCAACCATCTATACAACGCATCACCAAAGTATGATAGTACCATAACACCATGTATCTTATACTTTATCTGCACCTCAGATTTGTTCAAGATCCTGAGGGTGCCTTGTACTAAACACTTAGAATATACCTAATAGACTGAGCTTGACTTTAAGTGTTACTCTCTCTCTCCTGTTGCTCTACCATCCTACATTTTCTAGTTCCCTGTAGTTATGTTCCTAGTTATTGTATAGGTTGTAACACCCATCACTATTTTCCTTACATTCCTATATGTAACAACATTAACTGCATGTTTCCTTACTCTCTTAAAGGAGCAGTAAGATTGTCCTCTAATTGATAGGCCACATCCAATGCATGAAATGAAATGGATGAGCCTGGGGTTCATAGAGCTGAAATTTACTGGACATTAGTTTTCTCAGAATAAGAAAAAAACCGTGGAAGAAACCTTATATGGGTAACTCATTATAACCAAGATCTGAATTAGGAACCTCTTGTAAAGCACATTACAATGGTCAACATCTGATTATATCTTTCTAGCAAGAGTAACCTAATGACTGATAAATATGTTGAAACTTATGAATTTAATAATCAACTCTCTTGTAATTCCCTTTTCAGTGGGGGGATTACTGAATTTTAGAAACTCTTTACTTTTTATCCAATTTACACCATATTTTCAGAGTATTGGAACGTCAAAATTTCAATTTCACTGTATATGAGGTCATTCTGATACATATAGCTTAATTACTTTCATAATTTAGTAAAATAAAATCAGTTATATTTAAAAAGTCTTTCATGACAAAATATGTAAAGGATTTTTCTGGAACTTGCATAATACACACATTAGGAGTATATAAACAAAAACTGCTATGAGAAATATTCTGTATCTAACTTAAAGACTGACAAAAAATAGATATGCTTATCTAACCGTTTTAAAACAATTCAACATTTTTTGTAATGCACTAATTTTTATTCCCTTAGCAACCTATATGCACAATATGCATGTTAACACACACATAAATTTGAGGTACCAATGTTATGTATTTAAATCTTTAAACCTGGTTCATATATGGAAGGCTACTTGCAAGACTGTGATAATAATATGACTTTGTGGGTTCATAGAATTAAAAGTCAAATTTGCCGAAATTCTAAATGTACTTTATTTGCATAGAAATACACTCCGTAGCAGAAGGATTACATCACATATCACAACACAATCTTCCAAGTTCGGTGACATTAACAAACAGCACTCCTTACAACACCAGCACAGCTGACTCTGGTTTTACAACTTGCAACTCACCGTTGTTTCACAACTTGTAACTCGACTCTTGTCAAGTCGTCGCCTCTTTAAATACCTCACTGATAATTTCTAGATTATTCGAAAATAAACCAGAACCTGAACAGTCTCTGTAAGTCAAGAAGTAACTAGACATTTCCATTTATCTCAGTTTGTTTGTTTTGGCAGACCTTTATCTGCATGTTATCTTTGTCTGCCGTCTCTTGGTTTTCACACTACCCGCCTATCAGTTCCTTTTGTGTAAACAAGCCATGCGATCGTAGATACGGGTTAGCGACACTGCTCCCTCCTCAAGGCTGATCGTCCCGAACAGCACTATCGTAGCGGGCCAGAGGATTCAGGTGTACCACCAACATCTTCCCTTGGGGCACCTTCTGGATCCGGTAGACCACGTCGTTGATCCTCTTCACCACCCGGTACAGTCCATGCCACGGCTGTTGAAGTTTTGGGCATCGTCCCTTGGTCCGGGTAGGGCGATACAACCAGACCAGGTCACCTTGCTGCAATCCTTGACTGTTGGCTTGCCTGTCATATCGGGTCTTCATGCGGTCGCTCGCCTTCTGGATGTTCTGACCAGCAATCTCATGCTTGTCGTGGAGATGGTCCACCAGGTTCTCCACATACTCAGTTGCTGGCTGTTTTGCGTCCGGGGTGCTTCCAAAAGCCAGAGGCGTAACTCTCGGCCGAACATTAAGCCGGCTGGCGTCATCCCAGTCGTGCCATGTGTTGACGAGTGGTAGGCCAGCAAGCACAGTGGCACCTTGACGTCCCAGCCTCGCTGACGGCTGGCGACAACCTTCCTCAGGTGCTCTTCTAAGGTCTTGATGTATCTCTCCACCATGCCATCCGACTGGGGAAGTAGAGGTGTTGTGTGGGTCTTGTTCACACCAAGTCATTCCAGTGCCCCCTCATCAGGTTGGACTCTGATCACTGGTCACTGTGAAGCTCTAATGACACCTCAAATCGGCAGAACACTTGCTCCACTCGGCAGTCTGATATATATTGTCTTTGCCTCCTGGTTCGGGATGGCATACACCTCCGGTCACTTGGTGAAGTAGTCCACGACCACCATCAGGTACTTGTTGCCTCGGTCGGACACTGGGAATCGTCCAGCTATGTCGACGGCGATCCTTTCGAATGGCGCTCCGACGTTGTACTGCTGCATGGGAACCTGGCTCTTAGTCTGGGGGCCGCGACTCGCCGCGCACGCGTGACATTGACGGCACCATCTCTCAGCATCTGCTCGAAGCCTCAGACTGTAGAAGCACTGTCGCAGTTTGTCGATCGGTTTACTCCCAGGTGTCCTCCTGAAGCACCGGCATGAACTTCCTCCAAGACTTCCGGGACCTTACTTCGGGAAAGTACCAACTGCTCCCTCTGCGTCTTCCCATCAGGCGACTCCCATACCCGGAACAGCTCCCGTAGGGGAAGGGATCCGTCCTTTTCAGCTGCCAAAGTGCGGGCGCTGCGGACCCTTAGCACTCGTGGTACCTCTGACGTTACTAGAGGAACCTCGGGCCGAACAGCCGAGCCCCTCCTTCGGGAGTTGTTCGGATTGGGATGGTCTCGAGGGGGCAGTGTGTTCCCGATACCCGTGGGAGATTGGGTACGTCTTCGGACGGGGTTGAGGGAAGCCATTAAGTGTCCGGGTACTAGCCTGCTTAGCTAGTAGAAGGTGTGCTAGATCACCAGGCGGCCCCACCGAGGTCATATCGGTAGTCTTCACCTTGAGTGTTGACGCGCGTAAGTGGCGTATCCACATCCGTCCCGTCTTGTGTCCCTAGGACCAGATGGGGGGGCTTGTTAGGAAACTAGGTCTTGCCCTAATGGAAAGCCCCACGGAGGATGCCAGGCGCCCTTCACGGGATAGCTCGGATAACTCCCTGGTTGAAAGAGGCCCGGGTCTTGTTCCTACGGGTTCAAGGCTAATGGGAGTAGAACCTCTGGACTCAACCCGGAACAGCACGCCCTCTCTTGTCATCAGTGAGTCCCATTGGGCCCAGTACGACTTGTAGGTGGAGCCCCTCGGTGCGATGCCCTTCCAAGTTGGTCTTGTTCTGCCTCCACTTCCCTAAAGAATTGTCCCATGTCTGCGTCCGCCAGCTGCTCCCTCCTCAGGCCTGCGCTATCCCAGCCATCCGCAGGCACTGCCGTGACTACTCGGACTGCTGCGGCACCCTCCTTCTCTTCCACTCTTGTGCATTGGCCGCACTCCTCTGGGCAGGGTCTTCGGAACATGGCGTCTGCGTTACCGTGGCTCTTCCCAATACGATGTTCAGAGGTGATGTCATATTCCTGCAGCCCCTGGACCTAACGTGCTGTCTGGCCTTCCAGGTTCCTAAAGCTGAGTAGCCAGGTTAGGACGGAGTGATCAGTCCTCAGGTGGAATGGCTGACAATACATGTATTTGTGGAAGTGCTCCAAGGTCTTTACTACCGCCAGTAACTCTAGCCGGGTGACGCAGTAGTTCTTCTCTGCCTTGGATAGCGTCTTGCTGTAGTAGGCTATCACTCGCTCATGGCTGTCCTGGATTTGCGATAGGACACTTCCAATGTAATGGTCGCTGGCGTCGGTGTCCACAATGAAAGCCCCGCGTCATCCGTCCACACATAAGGTCGGTGTTCCTCTGTGAGGCGGGCGAGGGGTTTGGTGATGTTGGAGAACACGTTTATGAAGCGGCGATAATAACTGCACAGCCCCAGGAAACTGCGCAACTCACTTATCCTTTGGCCGAGGCCAATCTCTCACAGCCTGTGTCTTCTCCGGGCCTGTGGTCACTCCGGTTGGCATGACTATATGGCTCAAGTAGTACACTTCCTTGCGGAAGAGCTGGCACTTCTTCGCGTTCAGCTCCAGGTTGGTCGGCTGCAGTCTCTGTAGCACCTTACTCAGCTTCTCCAGATGGTCTTCGAATGTCTTCCCGGCGATTATGATGTCGTTCAGGTATAGCAGGCAGGCTCCATGAGGTATTGGAACGTACCTGGCGCGTTACAGAGGTCAAAGGGCATAACTGTGAACTGCCAAAGCCCTTGGCCTGTCGAGAATGCAGTCTTCTCCTTGTCCTTGTCTCTCGGGTCTAGAGCCACCTACCAATAACCTTACTTCAGGTCCAGGGTCGAGAACCACTGTGCACCAACTAGCGTGTCCAGGGTGTCGTCAATCCGGGGTAAGGGGAAACAGTCCTTACGGGTAGCAGCGTTCAGCTTCCTGTAGTCCACGCAGAAGCGTAGCTCCCCGTTCTTCTTTCTCACCAGAACTACAGGGGAGCACCAAGGGCTGTCAGACTCTTCAATCACTCCCCTGGATTCCATATTTAGCATATCCCGTACCGCCACTTGTTTTGCCAGCGGAACGCGTCTAGGTGGTTGCCGAATAGGCCGGGCATCTCGGTGTCGATGCGGTGAAGCACTTTATCCGTGCGACCGTAGTCACTGTTGCGTTGGCTGAAGGCGCGCTGGTATCGCCTCAGCAGTTGTTGAACTTTCTCCAGCTGTTCTGCTGTCAGGTGGTCGGCCGCCCTCTGCAATAAGCCTTCCAGCCGGGGCTCCAGGTGTTGCGTCGGCACCGGCTTCTGTATCTTATCGATAGCTGTCACGCTGACGCCGGGCTCGCACGTTCCCAGCTCCGTTCCGGCCTGGCTGTCGTGATCGGTGTCTGCCAGGTTAGCAGCCTCACTGGCACCTCCTCTCGGCACGGCAATAATGTCCTGGCTACACAGAGTCCATGCACAGGCGTCATCTGGTCCAGCATTATGTTCTTCGTCTGCTGGCCTTCCAGTCGCGCCGTCACCACCACCTGGCTTCTTGAGGGGACAACCACGTCTTCCTTTAAGATGACCCTGCAGATTCCAAGGCACTCTTCGGGTTCCCGGTATAACCTCTTCTCCATTGAGCCGCAAGACCTTCCTGCCGACGTCGACCATCGCCTCGTGGCTCCTGAGGGCATCCAATCCCAGTCGGCTGGTCTTCTGTCTCCGGCGTAGCGGACACTCCTCGTTCTCGACGTCAGGATAGCTGTCACTTTGGCCACCTCCATCGTTAATGCTGCCGTTAGCACCTCGTGGATGGTATTGTAATAGCCGAGCATTAGGCGCTGACGAATCTTCGGGTCTCGTACCCCGTGGACTAATGTGTAGGCAGCCTCTCGGGATACAACTCTGGTTGGAGGTCGACTAAGGCTTTGCTGGCCAGCTGGTCAATTGCCAGGGCAAACTCCTGCAGCGTCTCCCCTGGCTGCTGTGATCTTGACTTCAACTGACTGCGGTACGCAGCGGCTAAGCGATGGTTTCCAAAGCGATTCTCCAGGGCCTCCCAGATGTCCTTGGGTGCCGCCGTTGTCTGTACCGCGTTCAGGACTTCTGCGGCCCGTCCCTAGAGGCTGGCTATTAACTGTGCGGCCTCTTCCTCTGGTGACCATTTGTTGTGTTTGGCCACCGTGTTGAACTGACGGCGGAAGACTTCGAAAGTTGTCGCGCCGTCGTATTTAGGAGATTTGACGCGCGCAGATGTTGTGTCGCGTCCCGACGCGTCGACCTTTAAATCCTTTAACCTCCTGCCGACGACGTCCGTCACCTTGGCGCTCATGGACTTTGCGCTGCTCTCGGCCTTTCCCTCCAGCTCTTCAAAACGGCTCGCCAGGTCTTCGACGCGCTCGTCCACTTGACCCATCCGCTTGCGCAGCTCCGTGACGTCATCTCTCACGCCAGTCAGTTGCTCTTAGAACTTTGCGGTGAGGGCCTAGTTTGCCGCTTTCATCTCCGTGGTCAATTTGGTCATCTTCGCGGTCAGGATGTTGTTTGTGGCTTCCATCTTCTCGGTGAGGTTTCGTTAGCCGTCTTCATTTGTTTCAACTCTGCGGCCAGGTTGTTATTTGCCGTTTTTATTTCCTTCAGCTTGGCGGTCAGGTTGTTGTTTGCCGCCTCCGTCGTCGTTGCTAATTCGTTCATCTTCGCTAGAATCTGTGCCAATGCCGCCTCTATGTTGTAATATCCCACTCCTGACACCGTTTGTCACTTTGTGGGTTCGTAGAATTAAAAGTCCAATTTGCACGAAATTCTAAATGTTCTTTATTTGCGTAGAAATACACACCGTAGCAGTGGGATTACATCACATATCACAACACTATCTTCCAAGTTCGGTGACATTAACAAATAGCACTCCTTACAACACCAGCACAGCTGACTCTAGTTTTACAACTTGCAACTCACTCTTGTTTCACAACTTCCAACTCGACTCTTGGCAAGTCGTCGCCTCTTTAAATACCTCACTGATAATTTCTAGATTATTCGAAAATAAACCAGAACCCGAACAGTCTCTATCGGTCAAGAAGTAACTAGACATTTCCATTTATTTCAGTTTGTTTGTTTTGGCAGACCTTTATCTGCATGTTATCTTTGTCTGCCAGCTCTTTGTTTTCACAGTGCATGCCTATCAGTTCCTTTTGTTTGAACAAGCTGCGCGATTGTAGATACGGGTTCGCAACAATAATTTGATCTATTTAAGATGTCACAAATGTACTCTTGATAAACTTTACAATGTGGCTATGGATTCTCACCAGTGAATTCACACATCACTTTTCAAAGGATTTTCTGCAACCCAACTAACCATTTATTTTAAAAACATTGTTAGTTTCTTTTCCATAGAGATGCTCTGCGGTCTTTGATTAAAGCATGAATTATTACTTCACAAATTAAAAGCATAGCTTAAAATGTTTCACAGATGACTCTTTAAGCTCAGTGATGAATGAATTAATTTCATTATCTCTATTCTTTATAAATTATTGCATAATATCTATAGGGTTTGCAATCCTTACAGTCCTGATTGTTCCAAATAATGGCTAAAAATTTTATTCTCCCAAAAGGATGTGAGCCTTTGCCAGAATGTCTCGCTTCCTTTCTCCTCCCAACAGCCTTTCAAGTTCTGAAAATGTTATCTTTAATGCTAGAAGAGTAATTGAGTAATTTTTTAGATACTTATAGTTATTTAATAGGAGTTATTCAATAGGATAAAAACGACATCATTTTCACATGATACAAAAAAAAAAAATCCTTTATATGAAATAAGAGCCTCTATTTCCTGGACATCAAATTAATGACTTTAAAATAGACATATTTTGCAGCCATGGAGAAAAATAATTTTTCAGTCAATATAATATATTTGTTTATTGATATCTAATGTTTCTAATTTCCTCTCTGCAGCATTATTTAGTATGTCCTGCCAACAAACTAGATTGCAACATAAGTGGAAGTGAAATAAAATACAACTTTCTTATATGAGAGGGTTTTGACATTCATAAGAGTCATTCAAAGGTTTTGACATTGTTTCATTATATACATATCTTGTGATAAATGAAAAATATAAGATGGGATCAATTACTGCTTTCTAAATTCTGTTTTCTGTTTCTTAAAGCACTACATCATGGCCATTTATGCATATTCTTTGCAACAAAATATATTTGGTAATATGCTCTGTAGAGTGCAGCAACTATTTATATTCTGTGGAGTAACAAAAGCTATTTTCTACTCCATGGCATTCTCAGCTAAAAGTCAAAGTGTGTTCTTTTATAGCTCCATTACATTCGTATTCAAGTACCAGAGTTCTCCAAATTCTTTCTAATCTTCTGAAATTTATTAAATGAAACTGTATGTGTTTTATAGTCTTATCTCCATGAGAACAAGCAGGGATTTCCTAGGCTGAATGAAATAATAAAATCAATTTGAGTGGCTTTTGAGATTACCTTACATATATGTACCAAAAATGTTCTTTTCTTATTATATCAGTATAACTAATATGTACCCTCTGTCAATGTAAATTGTATTGAGTGACTGAAGGAATGAATGCATTTAATTTATTTGCTAAATACCTTCAATTTGGTCCCGTTCATGTAATTTACAGTTCTGTGTTTGTTATAAACATAAACTTATGTACTGTTTGTGCTTGACCTATGTGTTATAATGCAGGAAGTCTTCAAGTTTTTGGTCTTGTATTAGTTTTATTCAAAATAACAGAATTTTCTAACTGAGTCCCCTTGACTAAATTGAAAACAAAGATTTTGCTAGGTATATAACTTTCTTGATCACCAGGAGTGGAGAGAGAAATTATTTTTCATATTAATCATTGTGCAGGAAATTGGATTCATCTGTAAACACATAAAATGTGGCCATGTAAAATTGCATATGTCCATGTTGTTGGCTGAAAGAGAAGTGATTAGCATAGTAAGGCGGCAAGGAGCAGGAAGAGGATGAGGAGGCAAGTGGTACAGAGAGAAGAAAGAAATTAGGAACATGTGACTTACATACGTCGATGGCACTGACAGAGTTGAGCCCTCCCGCGATACAGAACTGTAGTGGAATCCCTGTCAGACAAGAGTCAAAGTCAGTCCACTCCACTATCTCCTCCACTACTGAGTCAAGTTCTGTTGAATATCTTGTTGGCATCCTTGTTTCTACATACTACAAACTTATTTGTACCGTAAGTGTGAGGAGAGATGGTCAAGTTTTCTCTGAGTTTCTGTTACACACTTCCTACATATGTGTTACAAACTATTTTTTGGATGAACTGCATCAATTACACTTAAACATTCAGTATTTTAAAATAAATGTTTGTATATAATATTTTTACTTACCTATCACACATGGCATTGTCTTTTGTTTGTACAGAACTGGGACTGTCAAATTATGATCCATAAAAACAACACGGCTAGTATTTTCTGGCCAAGAAAGGTCCTAACATAAACAAAGCACATAGTATCACTCCACGCTTGACAATTTATGAACACATGGTAGAGCATTCTCTTCACTCTATAGATACTTAAAACCTTTGGGGTACCTTTGGGGTTTCAGAAAACTGCCAATGTAATATCAACCATGTGTTATTTTCCATTCATCAGCAATAAGTATTGAGGAGATATATACTCTTATGGTTGTGGAACCATAATTCTGTTGGCCTTAGCTTGGGAACGTGATGTATACAAAAAGTGCATGAAATGCTGGTCTGCAAATTGTCTTACAGCGTTCTGGATGGAGCATAGACATTATCTGAAGATACATTCATCTGATCTGAACCATCTGACCACATAAATGCACACCAATGGTGTTTATTTCTGAATGATTATTTATGTACTTGAATTCAATTTGCTATTGTAGAACACTAAAACTTGTTTGGAAGTCAGCTAAGGTATCAATATTAACAACTGTGAGCACTTTCCCAATAGTTGGTGATTCATTTTCCAAGTAAAATTATATACTTTACAATGCACAGCATATCTTAAGGCATCACATTTCAGCCAAACAATTTTTTTTTCACATTTGCTTTTCTCTGAAGATTTTGTGCATCTCCATGCAAATGGAGTTGACACTTTCAGAAAATCAGTAAATGAGTGTTAACTTAATAATGTCTTTAATGGCTAAAATCTGGATTCTTCTCACAAAACTTTATAAACAAATTCAATGAATAGTTATTTTATCACTTTTCAAAATGTTACCTTTGGGATGTTCCACATTTTAATTACTCATAATTTTTAACCTTGGTCATTGTTAATCACACTAGCATAAGCAATTAGAAAATATTAAGCACCACTAAATGCAACAACACTGAACAACTATTTTAGAAATTGAAAATGGTGCATATGCACATCTGCAAACGTAAGTTTGTAATATATATTATGAATAAAAATTTAAATTTATAGTAATGCTGTTTAACAAAATAAACTCAAATAGTATAAAACAAAATTAATTTTAGTAGTTCAGTCAAACTAAGTTGTAATCTGCAACCAGTGCATACTGAGTATCACTTTTCTTTACAGTAAGTTCGCTTCTAAGGCCAGTAGGAGTATAAACGTGCTAATTCAAGAATGGGTAAAAAATGTTTTGATACATGTTTTATAGCAAACACTTAGGTGTTATTCAAGTTCATGGAAATAACAGAACAACATTCAACTTGGAATCAGAAGTGGTAAGTGGTCATCTTCCAGGTTTATAGCTCATCTGGTCGCTTCTGCTTCTAATGTTAATTTAATGACCTTCTTAACAGCAAGGATATCACAGTGCTTAACAAAATGTTGAACACATTCAAAAATTTCATTCATTCACCAGTTTTATGTTTAATTAAAAGTTTTGACCTTTGCATACTCAAACATGATCACAATATAAACAATAGTGCTTTGTGCCAGTAAGTAGCATAGGAACACTGATATCACAAAGTGTTTATGAATAAAACTATTTAAGCTATATTTAAATGAAACAATTACTAAAACAGTCCTTATTATCTCTAGTCCTGGTGATAATATATTAGTTAACAAACTATTTTCAGTGCCTGAAAGGTGTGCTGCAGCATTGAGTGACACAACATTTGTTTATGCTGGGACCCTTTCTTGGGATGGATGAAGTATAAGAATTAGTTTTATCACACAAAAAATTATTTACAATCTCTCCTTATTGAAGGGCTGCCATCTTTCTCGGTTTTTCAGGAACTAATTTTAATTGTACCACTTCCTTAATGTTTTCTCACTGTTTCAGAACTATCAGTAAAGCAATAGGTTTTAATACAATGAGGAACCTGTATTTTGCCTACATAAGATATGGAATTATATCAGGGGAACCTTTGATGCATAATTTTAAACTACAAAGAAATATTAGTAAGAACAATAATGAACCTGAAACAAACAGATTCATATAAACTTGGTTTTAAATTGCTAGGTATATTACTATTTCCATCCTATGTATCTTAGAAGTACAGAATGTGCTAAAACTAACTTTGCCAAAAAATGAAAACAAAGCACTAGTTTTAAACATTTTTATTAAGCTTCAATATTACAACTAGTGCTCAAATCGATTGCCACCATTCTAATAGATAATGAACAATGTGGACTATAGAATAAATTTTGTAACACAGTTTAGAGTTATCACTTAAATTTTGGAAATCTTTTTCAATAAATTCTGTGAATTTATTAACTTTGCAGTTTCTCTGAAAAAGTCTCATCTTAGACAATATTTTGGGAAGATGCACACAATAAAACATATTTTGTACACAACAATAAGTGATCCCTGATTGAGGAGCTCTTTTAAGTGAAGTGATAACACAACTTTGTGATACAAATTTTAAATGTTCATCACTTCTAGCAGTCTATAAAAAATAAATACTTTCTTTGTTAACAAAGCTTTCAATTCCAGGTTCATAGCAGTAATGCTTGAGTGCCGCA
The DNA here is from genome assembly GCA_030765055.1 of Mantis religiosa. Taxonomy (NCBI): domain Eukaryota; kingdom Metazoa; phylum Arthropoda; class Insecta; order Mantodea; family Mantidae; genus Mantis; species Mantis religiosa. The sequence goes on from CM060952.1 coordinate 77,361,554, forward strand.
ATCTTGTCCCACAGAAACTTTTACATGCTGATGTACCTACTCACATAAGGGTGTTAGTTTTAAGCATACTTAGAAATCCATTCTGGGCAAATTTTGGACCCAAAACATTTCTAATAGTCTCTCATCAGCCATTTTGTGATAACTGATCAGATTTGTTAAAATGAATGCTCAAATTCTAATGCAAAACATGTTGATCATTTGTTAGTATTCTATTTAGTAACATTATAAATAAAAATGACAACATGAATTAGAAAACCCCTTATCAACTAGTAAGAAATGGTTCCTATGGTAATTGGCAAACATCACTCAGCATTCTTACCTAGTCTATGTATGTCATAGTTTTGTGGAAAGTGACTTTTAGCACATCTTGTATATTAGGAAGCACAGGTATACTATTACAGTACAAGAAATAAGGAACTGATACAACTCCAGTCTTTTGTAGGAGCTCATTTTATCATAGAATTAAGCTATTTAACAAATTACCCAAACAATGTACTTAGCAGGAAAACTGCATTCTTAGAAGATTATTTTTACTGTGAAGATGAATTCATGGAGCATTATAGTTAATGTATTTAAGAATTATTAGAGGTCATTCTTTTCTCTTTTCTTTGTTTACCACTACAATATTTTATTTGATATTATTGTTTGAATGTATCTTCTTTTATAAGAACATGACATGTCCTTTACTCAATGTAAGTAAAATGAGATGAAATAAATTATATCTATTTACAATTCAGGGGGCAAATGTGTATATGAAAGAATAATCTATGTACAGTGTTGCAACATTTCTGGCCAATCTGGAACACACTAATAAAAACAGTAAGACATGTTATAGGTATATAAAACTTTTTCCATCACTATGTCAAAATCCAATAACTGAAAGCAGTAACAAGAATGAAACTTTTGTTTCAGAAATTATTTTTGATATTATTTGCCAGTACATCAAATAGTGAGATAGTTATTGGTTATTCAATATAATTCACAGTAATTTAACACACTGTGTATCACATTAAATAACACTTAGTATTTAATTAATTGTTCTTCCATACTAGCCGTCTGTAGGATAATGTTTTGGGAAGGCATAATCAGACTGAAAAATTTAATGCTACAGCCAGGATTTGAACCGCAGATCTCCCATTCTCTGTCAGGTTGATCTAACCACTAAGTTACCAACAACATTAAACTCTTCAACTGATCTGCATTTTTCTCAGTCTCACCATGTCAGACAGCATATTCTAATGGTAACCTACAATGTGCTAAGTACCTAAGTAACATTGTAAGTCACCATTAGGGTCTATTTAGATCCATGGTTTAAATCTTAGCTAAGATATTGCATTTTCATTCTAATTCTATTCTTCCAAAACAGTTTAACAATTGCATTAAAAATAGAAATTTTAGTTCAAATTGCCAAACTTTCAGAATTTTCTAAGTAATATTTTAAATTTTCTAAATGCAATACTCAAATATTTATATTACCATGCAATAAAATATAAATGGTATATCTGCTTCCATCTTCAACACTGATTCCAATGTTTAAAGTTTTGACATAATGAGGAACAGTTATTTACAATATAAGTCTAAGGTTTGATTTGATTCCACAATCAACCCTGTTCTTCCTCTGTAAATGAATTTATGGAACATTACAGTAAGATTTTTTCAGTTATTAGGTATAATTGTATATACATATGTTTTATAGTTTTTTTCGTATTTTGTACATGTCCTTCTTAATTTGCCTATTCATATAATTATATTTTGATCTTTTAAATTTATATAGGGGCAGACTATGCATGAATACATCTATGGAATGCTAAACTATTTATGCAGCTAAGGAGTATGTATTAATTATATCTGAAGAAGCTATGTATTGTTGATTAAGTCTTTTTTTGGGTCATTTCATCTAGAGGCTCCACATTGAATTATAGGAGAGAGAATTTTTTCTGTGTTAGAATTATGTCCATTTCTCCACAAAGTCTGGTAAAGTTCAACATCGTGAAAATTTGTAGCATTCAAAGTTTAAACCTACTGAATTAAAACTCAACTGAAAGAGTTAAATAAAAACAAGTGGAATAGCGAGCAATCAAACTTGTTGATGTGATCTGACCATATACATGGAACATGTTTCTCTAATAGATAGTACATAAAAATCTGGACCTCAGTTATAACACCATTAGGGGCAAAGTCCCCTGAAATGAACATAGAAGTTAAAGAAGGCTTTCCAACTAAAGAAATTAAAAAAGGTAAAAAAGAATAAATAAACATACAAATTGCCAGAAATTTACCTGTTTCTATCCCTACCACTTTCTTAGCAGGATTTACTTCAAACCAAAGAGAATCTGAACGAAAATAATTTATCCAAACAGCTAGTGCAACTTAGCTACTACCTGGCTTGAAGTAGAAGGCATTTTATAAACACCAAAATACTTCACTTATCTTGCAAATCAGCCATAAGCTTCTTGAATGTTTGTTGCTGCTACTAGGTGATAGATTGTTTCTAATTTTATTGCCACCTACAGGAAATTAGACAAATTTATTGACAGAATAAACTGGTGATGCTTCAAAATTCAGTACACAATATTTATTAAAAACAAAAAATATCTTTTACCAAGCCATGAAATCTAATGATCTATTACAGCTATTTTATTTATCTGTTTATGTTTAATTTTCCTAAAAATGCCAGATTTTTTAATATCTGAATCAAATGAGCCTGGGGTACATGGAGCTTAGAGTTACCAGATATTCGTCTTTCAGGATAAGGGAAAACCCAGGAAGAAACCTTATCCAGGTAACTCATTCTGACTGAGATTTGAACTCGGGACCTCTTGAACATGAGGCAGACATGCTACGATCTACGCTACCGAGGCGGGACGTTAACTTATTGTAAATATAAGGGAATACGGATATACAGTGGACGGTGGACAAATGTTTTTAACAGCTGGTCGTTTTGAAATTCCATTCTCTTTGTATGGCTAAAAGATAAAAGAATGAATAACAACTTTAAATTTGAGAAATATATTGGGAAATCCAAACAAATAACATGGAATATCTCTAGGATGGTTCACTCCGCAAAAAATGTATCGGACATAAATTTTGTGTTTCAACAAGATCTACTTTTTAGTGTTGTAAGATTTTGTATATATCTTATGGTTCTTGAGCTATGCAAAAGTCATTCATGACTTCTATTACATTTCCAGAAAATGCAATATAAAAATTTCATTTGTCATTAAAATACTATACATACCTATATCATATTTTAATACAAATTATAGAGTCCTTTTATGAAAAAATCAAAATGCTCAAAAAAATTTAAAGAAAAAGGTAGTTTGGTATGGGAAAATTTCTTGTAAAGTTTTATGCTACATTCTTGGAAGATGTTGAACTTAAATATCAAGTTTGGTATTTAAACAACCCTTCATATTTAAGTATTACTATTCACAGAAAAGATATTTATACTCTCAAGAAAATCAAAGATGATTATATTCTTAAAAAAGTTACCATCATCCTTAGACTAATAAATAGTACACAAATTTTACAGAACATGGAATAATATGAGTTCCTCTAAACAAATATAAAATAATAATTGGAAAAGCAATTTGTAATCAGTTTTTTGACAATTCGTCACTTACATTTTTATATTATTATTTCAATTAATTTTGACATCACTGTTACTTAATTCCTCCAATCACACATAATAACATACTAAATTTACTCAGTTCTTCTAAAATAATAACATTTCCAAAAACAGAAAATCTGTCATTTATAATTTAACTTTAGATTATGTCAACATTATCATTGATAAACCAAACATCACATGGAAATCAGAATAATGGAACATTTTAGAAATATTAAATGTAATAAAATTGATAAATCAGTTGTAGATCATTTTTGGGCACTCCAGAAGTTAAATTTATTAAAGTAATTAAAATGTCTCATAGATTTGATGGTTTGGAAAAATATTTATTCTGTAAAATAAAGACTGCATAACAAATTCTGAAATATCACTCATTAGATCCATAAAAAAAAATTTGTTGTACCTTCAGTAGTTTGTAATACAATATGAAAGAATCCATCACCTGTAACAATGAAACAAATATTCAACAAGCTGATGATGCAATTCAGTGAATTGTTGAACTAGTCCCAGAGACTTTATAATTTGAAAATATAACTAAAGTTAGTTTTGCTATGCTCATATTACAGTATGCACCAAAATATAGAGTACTGGAAATTATGTTACTTTTATTGTATAATACCTTACGTATTGAGATGATAGTGTAAGTGTTCAAAATGTGCTCCATTGTACTGTAGGCAGTTTTCATAACAATCACACAGATTTTCCAACATATTTTGGAATGCAGATTGCTGCAGAGTTCCGAAGAATGAGATGATCTCCCGATGTAATGCAACACAGTTTTGGGAGGATCTGGACAATTGAAAACTTTCTCCTTTAACATTCCCCACAGGTAAACATCAGGTGATGTGAAATCGGGGTAATATAGTGGGTAAGGAAACTCAGCCCCCCTGGAAATTACTCATCCTGGAAAGGTTTCTTGCAGCATAGCCATAGACTGGCTAGTGGTGTGGCAATATGCAATATGGGAATTGCTAGGAATATACATTATCCATATGACAAAAATTTTTAACAACAGATAGTATTGCTGGGTGCTGGCTTATTGAAGTGTTCACAATATTGTTTCGCTACAATCTTTAAACTTGGCCTGCCTTGATAACCGTTTCTGTACGAGCAAAAATAATAGTCCACTATAAACACTTTTTTGTCCGTTGCAAGACCCATTGTCACTTTCAGTCACAGAGTACAATGTTCTTTGCACAATTAACTATACATCATGGCGATGTAACAACATACAAACGCTCAGGTGTCCGCATACATACTGCACGAAAAAAGAGTAGTTACTGTATATTTTGGTTCATACCGTATTATAATTTGTATCTTTATCTAACTTCACTATCAATGTCTTCAATCTTTTTGGTTTTACTTATTTTTATATTTATTTACTTGTTAACATTTCCTGAAAGAGTTCATAATTTTCTAACCTTAATTTTAAATAAATGCCAACATTTACTTTTGACTTCCAGAATATCAAAGTAATCGTAGATGGCAGATGTTATCGGGTTTTATGTGAACTCAAAATCTAAGGTACCAGTGCATCAGTGTATAACTTTGATTGGATGTCAAAAAGCAAGATATGCAACACAGACTTGACCCATCAAAGGACAGATCACGACGTGGACACTGGACAATAACACACAAACACAGAGACATATATCAGAAACTTTAATTTTGTTTGTAAAAAGTGCTAATACAAGCTGCTGAAGAGTATTGTAGTTACATGACATTTAATGAGTGGAGTGATGATAAAAATAAAAGGTAGTTATTTAAACAGGATGTACCAAAAGTTCCATTACCATTCCTTAACTCAAAGCATATTTGCCAACTTGCTGAACTGAAACCCATAAAAAGATTCCCTTGTGCAGCAAAGCAAAGCATTTTGTGAGATCATGAAATTTTGAATGAGTAATATGTTAACTATAAAATATGTACAAATATTCCATGTGAAATAAATGGGAATTCTATTTTATAAGAATCGTTGCAGATCTAGTAATATTCCATTCTTCTTGAAATAAACACAAAAAATTCAATTTCCTAGGTTATACATGCAATCCTAGTGCATATTTTATGATTCACAGCACCAATTCGAAACAAAAGGTGTCACAAAAATGGAATATGATATTCTGCAACCAGAGAACATAAATAAATAAAGTTTACTTGAGGCAGTTAATCTCATAGTTCATGTCCATTAATAAATATTATGCCTTGGTTACTCGAGATCACTAATGGTGTAATCTGCAGTCCATGCATTTTGATGCAGCCCAATCAAAAAGGATCATGATCATGATGCAGATAAGCTCTGGTCTATCATAGCACTGTTTACCATTTACTAGATGTCACTAGTAGTGCTGTACATTTTGTTACAGTTCAGTGAAAGAGGACCCTGATCATGATGAATGCTAGACACACAGATAAGCTCTGGTCTACCATAACACTGCATACAATTTACTAGAGTAGTAAAGCCAAGTGGTGCTGTACATTTTGTTGCAATCCAGTGAAGGGGAACCATGATAATGATGGATACACACAGATAAGTTATGGTCTCTATCATAGTGCTGTATACTATTTTAGAAAGGTATATATTCAAACTACCTTAATGTGAACTCTGTTGGGACATTTTGTTCAAATTGCAATTGTTTACTTTCTTAAGAGGCCTCCTTATGACCTACCCTTAATTTTATATCTTTCTAAACCAAATCTAACATGTCAGGAGCTTTTCTTTACAAGTTTATTTGATTTTAAGAGCAATAGAACAAAATGCAGTAAAGTCACTCAGGATGAAATGCTCTTTGGTTTAGAATGTCCTAATTTAATAGTGCTGAATAAACCAATACATTTCATTTGTTTCAATTAACACACCTTCCTTTGGCAAAATGGCTTTGAAGTACAGTCTTTCGTTTAGTTCATTGAGATGAATGGAACAGAAGCAAATAATTGCTTATGCAACATTGTGTAATTACAAGTTCCCAAAGGAGAGGGGTTCTAACCCCTTCAAGTGCTAGGTGCAGGTGCTGCAGACCCCTAGCACTCCTGATACTTCTCATATTACTAGAACTAAGTTGGGCCAAACATTTGAGATGTTTGGATTGGGTTGGATTCGTTGGGGCAGTGCTTCTGACACTCTTGGGTATTGGGTACATCTGGCTGGGTATGCTGGCCAGTTGGGATTGAGGGTCACCTAGAAGTTTCCCGGTATTATCCTGGATAGGTAGTGAGTGTGAGTGAGTGTGTGGTGTTTTAGGGCCCGTCAACAACAAGGTCATTTGGGCCTGGATAGGTAGTAACATGGTGTGCTAGAACATTGGTGGCCCTACAGAGATTTTCGATAGTCTGCATGAGTTGACATGCATAAGTGGCATATACACTCCCACCCTTTTTGGGGGTCATTTTAAGAAATCAGGTATTGATCAGCCGCAGAAGTCCTGAATGCGGTCCAGACAGCGGCGGCGCCCAAGGACATCTGGCAGGCCCTGGAGAACCGCTTCGGAAACTAGCTGCAGCATACCGCAGCCAGTTGAAGTCAAGATCCCAGCAGCCAGGGGAGACACTGCAGGAGTTCGCCATGGCAAATGAGCAAGCTGGCCAGCAAAGCCTTAGTCGACCTCCCATCCGAATTATGATCCTGAGAGGCTGACTACACATTCTTTGACGGGGTACGAGACACCGAGATATGTCAGCGCCTGATGCTCGGCGACTACAAAACCATCCACGAGGCGCTAACGGCAGCATTGCGGACGGAGGCGGCCAAGGTGAAAGCTACCCCGACTTCCCTAACAAGGAGTATATGCTACACTGGAGACCGAAGGCCAGCCGAAGGATGCCGGCGAAGACCTAGTGGCGTGTGTTCGGGGTGTGGAGAGCTGGGATACCGGAGAGAGATTGCCCACACCAGGGAGAGCAGCCGGAAAACGAGTAAACGTGGCAAGGGGCAGTCGGCGCCATCACCACCATCCCCTTGAGTGACACTGCGTACCATCAACCGACGGATGGATGACATCCTCATCGCGGACGGTTGGGTGAGAGGGAAGCCATGACCCGTGCTGGTGGACACCGGGGCAGCCGTGACCGTCATCAGACCTGACATATCCAGGGGTTTGCCGTCGAGGAAACCAAGCCGACCATACCAGCTTTTGACGGCATCGGGCGACACCTTGCTTGTAGAGAAGGAGGCTCTGCTGAAGTTGACCTTGCGACGTAGTGCCGTGCGTCAGCGGGTGTTCGTAGCGAAGGTGTCTGAGGAAGTGATACTGGGACTGGATGCCCTCAGGAACCACGAGGCGACGGTCGACGTCGGTAGGAAGGTCCTGCGGCTTAATGGAGAAGAAGTGATACTTTGTCAACCTGAGGAGCGTCTGGGAAACTGCAGGGTCGTCCTGAGGGAATACGTGGTTTTCCCCGCGAAAAGCGAGGTGATGGTGACGGCGCAACTGGCAGCGAACCAAGAACATGGTGCTGGACCAGAAGACACCTGTGAACGGGCTATGTGTAGCATGGACATTGTTGCCGTGCCGAGAGGAGGTGCCAGTAAAGCTGCTCAACCCAACGGACATCGATAACGACATTCAAGCTGGGACTGAGTTGGGGACGTGCGATCCCGTGGTCAGCGTAACACCAATCTACGAGACCCAGGAGCCGGTGCTGATGTCCGGACCAGAAGACGGGTTACTGGCAGGTGGCTCTAGACCCGAGAGACAAGGAAAATACCGCATTCTCGACAGGCCAAGGGCTTTGGCAATTCACAGTTATGCCCTTTGGCCTCTGCAACGCACCAGCTACCTTCCAACGCCTCATGTAGTCAGTGATGAGAGGACTGACTTATGAAGCCTGCCTGCTATACCTGGACTACATCATCATCGTCGGGAGGACATTCGAAGACCATTTCGACAACCTGAGCAAGGTGCTACAGAGACAGCAGGCGACCAACTTGAAGCTAAAGACGAAGAAGTGCCAGCTCTTCTGTAAGGAAGGCAATTACTTGGGCAACATAGTCTCACCAACCGGCGTGGCCACAGACCCGGTGAAGACACAGGTCGTGAGAGATTGGGCTCGCCCGAAGGATAAACGAAAATTGCGCAGTTTCCTGGGGATGTACAGTTACTGCCGCCGCTTCATAAAGGGGTTCTCCAACATCGCCAAGCACCTCACCCACCTGACGGAAGAACACAAGCCTTATGTGTGGACGGAGGACGCCGAAGTCGCTTTCCAGATGCTGAAGAAGGCGCTTTGCCCTATTTTGGGGTTCCCACAACCAGCTGGTGCCTTCATTGTGGACACCGATGCCAGCGAACATTGCATTGGAGGCGTCCTATCCCAAGTTCAGGACGGACACGAGCGAGTGATAGCTTACTACAGCAAGACGCTGTCCAAGGCAGAGAAGAACTACTGCGTTATCCGGCGAGAACTACTGGCTGTAGTAAAGACCTTGGAGCACTTCCACTTGTACAGACGCGTGCAAATGTTTTCCGATGAGTGCAAGACTGACCTACGGGAGGGAGGCGAATTTCTTATCAGTTAGTTGCGCCAGGACAGTTCAGTTTCAGTATACCAGACCAGCGAGTTCGGTGCACAGGTATTTAAGCTTCAATGGAAAATAAAAACAGTTTTGACACATGAAACGTAGGTGGTTTTATATAACTCTCTAGTGTCAACTTAGGTGTTTATCGATCCTTTTTTTGTTTTTAATGACGTTATTTCTTCTCTCTCCCTCTCTCTCACACACATCTCAACAATTTTAATCTCCCTTTCTTCTGTTTAAATGCATTTTCGATGCTCAAAGTAGTAGTTTTGTCTGGAAAGAAATACTTCTACCTTTCACAGGTTAGCGATAGTTCATATAATATTAAATTTCATGGTATTTAAATTTAAGTGTATCTTGTTCCGAAATAAATACATTAATTATTCCGTTTGTTACAGTTCTCAGGAACAGCTCATATGAATATACTTCTAAAATTAATATAGCCACCAAATTAAAAAGAAATATTATTTATTATTATGATTATTATTATTATTATTATTATTATTATTATTATTATTATTATTATTATTATTATTATTATTATTATTATTATTATTATTATTATTATTATTATTATTATTATTATTATTATTATTATTATTATTATTATTATTATTATTATTATTATTATTATTATTATTATTATTATTATTATTATTATTATTATTATTATTATTATTATTATTATTATTATTATTATTATTATTATTATTATTATTATTATTATTATTATTATTATTATTATTATTATTATTATTATTATTATTATTATTATTATTATTATTATTATTATTATTATTATTATTATTATTATTATTATTATTATTATTATTATTATTATTATTATTATTATTATTATTATTATTATTATTATTATTATTATTATTATTATTATTATTATTATTATTATTATTATTATTATTATTATTATTATTATTATTATTATTATTATTATTATTATTATTATTATTATTATTATTATTATTATTATTATTATTATTATTATTATTATTATTATTATTATTATTATTATTATTATTATTATTATTATTATTATTATTATTATTATTATTATTATTATTATTATTATTATTATTATTATTATTATTATTATTATTATTATTATTATTATTATTATTATTATTATTATTATTATTATTATTATTATTATTATTATTATTATTATTATTATTATTATTATTATTATTATTATTATTATTATTATTATTATTATTATTATTATTATTATTATTATTATTATTATTATTATTATTATTATTATTATTATTATTATTATTATTATTATTATTATTATTATTATTATTATTATTATTATTATTATTATTATTATTATTATTATTATTATTATTATTATTATTATTATTATTATTTATTATCATCATCATCATCATCATTATTATTATTATTATTATTATTTATTATCATCATCATCATCATTATTATTATTATTATTATTATTATTATTATTATTATTATTATTATTATTATTATTATTATTATTATTATTATTATTATTATTATTATTATTATTATTATTATTATTATTATTATTATTATTATTATTATTATTATTATTATTATTATTATTATTATTATTATTATTATTATTATTATTATTATTATTATTATTATTATTATTATTATTATTATTATTATTATTATTATTATTATTATTATTATTGCTGTGTAAAGTGCTTAAAGGCAGGATCATACGTTATTACATTCATCGTCTCCCGCCTCATGTAGTCGCTGGACGGGAATGTTGTCAGTGTTAATTAGCAGGTTACCCTGACCTTTCCTCTCACCAGGCTAAACTAACCGATCATATACATTTGCTTCTCTTGCCTCTCCAACCCCCTCTTCCATTGGAATACTTTTGCACCTCTGTGTACCTGTATGGTCAGGCATTCCACCTGAGGACTGACCACTCAGCCCTAACCTGGCTACTTTGCTTTAGAAACCTGGAAGGCCAGATAGCCCGTTGGGTCCAGAGGCTGCAGGAGTACGACTTCACCTCTGAACATCGTAGAGGGAAGAGCCACGGCAACGCACACGCCATGTCCCGAAGACCCTGCCCAGTAGAATGCGGTCAATGCACAACAGTGGAAGAGAAGGAGCGTGCTGCAGCTGTCAGAGTGGTCACAACAGTGCCTGCCGATGGCTGGGATAGCGCAGGCCTCAGGAGGGAGCAGCTGGTGGACGCAGGCTTGGGGCCACTCTTGAGGGAAATGGAGGCAGGGACAAGACCAACCTGGGAGGACATCGCTCCAAGGAGCGCCACATATTCGTCCTACTGGGCCCAATGGTACTCCCTGAAGATCAGAGAGGGCGTGCTGTTCCGGGTATGGGACTCACCTGAGGGGAAGACACAAAGAGAACATTGGTACATCCCCGGAGTAAGGTCCCGGAAGTCTTGAAGGAAGTGCATGCCGGTACTTCAGGAGGACACCTGGGAGCAAATTGGACGATCGACAAGCTCGGACAGCGCTACTACTGCCTGAGGCTGCGAGCAGACGCTGAGAGATGGTGCCGTCAATGTCACGTGTGCGCGGTGAGTCGCGGCGCCCAGACCAAGAGCCGGGGACGCATGCAGCAGTAGAACGTCGAGACACCATTCGAACGCATCGCTGTCGACATAGCTGGAGCATTTCCAGTGTCCGATCGAGCCAATAAGTACCTGATGGTGGTCGTGGATGACTTCACCAAGTGGACTGAGGTATATGCCATCCCGAACCAGGAGGCGAAGACAATCACAGACTGCCTCGTGGAGCAAGTGTTCTGCCGATTTGGGGTACCATTAGAGCTCCACAGCGACCAAGGCACCAATTTTGAGTCCAACCTAATGAAGGAAGCACTAGAAAGACTAGGGGTTAACAAGTCCCGCACAACACCTCTACATCCCCAGTCGGACGGCATGGTCGTAAGGTACATCAAGATCTTAGAAGAACACCTGAGGAAGATCGTTGCAGCCATCAGCGAGATTGGGACGTCAAGGTACCACTGTTTTTACTGACCTACAGCTCGGCAACACACGGCACCACTGGGATGACGCCAGACAGCTTAATGTTCGCCCGATAGTTACGCATCCCTTGTGGCTTTTGGGAGCCCCCGGAAGCGAAGCAGCCAGCAACCGAGTATGTGGAGAACCTGGTGGACCTTCTTCACGACATGCATGAGATGGCTCGTCAGAACATCCAGAAGGCGAGCGACCGCATGAAGACCCGATACAACAGGCAAGCCAACAGCCAGGGTTCCAGCAAGGTGACCTGGTGTAGTTGTACCACCCTACCCGGACCAAGGGACGCTGCGCGAAACTTTAATAAACGTAGTAAGGACCTACCGGGTGGTAAAGAGGATTAACGATGTCGTCTACCGCATCCAGAAGGTGCCCCGAGGGAAGATGTTGGTGGTACACTACGACCAGCCTTGAGGAGGGAGCAGTGTCGCGAATCCATTATTACGACTGAAGGCGTACGCGAACAAAGGGGTTCGGTGCGGAGCGATAAGGTACTGAAAGGCAGCATGGAGATAAGGAGTATGCCGGAACAGAGAAATATAGCACGGAGATAAAGGTCTGCCGAAACAAATAAAGGGAAAATTCTAGTGACATCTTGATTGACAGAGAGCATTCGGTTTCTTGTTTGTTTTAAAACAGTCTAGAATTATGAATAGAGGTATTTAAGGAAGTCGCGACTCGCCAACGGACAGTCGTAAACAGAGTGGTAAACAGAATCGTAACAAGATTTGTAAACGGAGTGTAATCAGAACTGAATTGTGTGAATGAAACCTTGGAAGATTGTAATATTGTATGTGACGTAATTCTGCTACTGTAAGTGTATTTTTATGGAAATAAAGAACATTTTGAATTTCTGCAAATTGCACTTTTAATTCTACGATCCCACAAGTCACAATATGTTTGAACAAGAAAAACATGGCCTTAACAGAAGCTGAAAATACTTATCAGATTTGCTAAGGTACAGCATGGAGGAGAAAATAATTGCTGCAGGTAAAAGTAGAGGTATCAGAAAATGATTGAAAATACAAGGAAAAAAGGGAAACAAAGAAGTAAAAATTACACCATCTCATGAAGATATATTTATTGTATTAGGTTATTTCATAAGTAATTTTGCTTTTCTAATTGGATTTATGTTATATATTTTCTACTGTATTGTGTTTCTATTGCTTTTATTGTATTTCTATTTTTGCCAATATATTTTTATAAGTTTCTTTGGTTATTGTTCCATGTTGTTAACATGCTTACAACCAGCAATTTGAAATACAAGATTTTAAAATGGAGACACAAAGTTTGAGGTTAGATCCTTCTGTAGCACTATTGGAAACTATTGCATCTTGAAAAATATTTGAAATGTCATTAGTGAGCAAGTAGCACTGTGATTGTTTCATCATTTCAATAATGAAGTCAAAAATATTTAAGTTTTACAATGTTTTGGAAGACCCAAGTTATGGAATATTGCGAATATATACTGAGTTTCTGGCAGTAAATCCACAGCATCATAGGCTGTTAAAGAACTCGTTTCAAAAGATAACGCACAGTGCTATATTAAGACACTTAAAAACTTGTTCAGAAGCTGTTAATTTGTACTATTTAAATTGAAACCTGATAAAGCTCCATGTAGAGTGGATATCTGCTTATCACTAATCCCTGGGATAATAGCTTTATCCTAACAGCTGTCACAGTAATCTGGTACATTACTGCAACTTCAAAACATTGGCTCAATGGCCCCCAGTTTGCAGATATTATTGTTAAAAATATTACTTTGGCCCCAAAACAACATAGGTTGGGTGCACTTTTGAAGATATGATTCACTGGGAATTACTTCCAAGTAGATGCACAGTTGATGTGGATCTTTCTTTTGAACAACTCTAACAAGTTATAAGATGTTATAAGGTACAGGTAATAGAAACTGCGTTCTCTAACAGCAGAACAATGTAAGACCTCATACAGTTCAAAGAAAATTGGACAAAATTCAAGAATTAGAAGGAATAAACTGCTATCACATCCAGTATATAGCCCTAATCTTGTAGCATCAAGTTCATCTGTTTAGGTCCATGACACATTTCCTACAAGTAAGGAATTTTAAAAACATTGAAGCAGATGAAATGGCTATCAACTAAGTCTTTGCATCAAAAATCAGAAACTGGTACCGTTTTGGTACACCTGCTAAAAGGTGGCTCAGGGTCATAGAATCATAATGGTCTTTACTTTGAATATTAGAGATATTTCAACACATTTGAAATAAAATTTTGCTTAAAAGCTGACATTACCTATGAGACATCTTCTATTACTCTCCTGCAATTAAATACAATGATATGAGTGCATGGAAAAAAGAGTTAAGTTTTGGAGCTATTTGGTTTTCATACTAGTTTTAACAAATGTCAACAAAGATTAAGTACTCATTTTGTTGCATTATCCTTCAGATAAGTGATAAGATCCAAACTTACTCTTCTAAACTATTCATATATACAATGAAGAGGGGAGTTACATTTTGAATGTTTGCTACAGGTCCAGGATTTAACATTCCTAAGGAGAGTATAACAAAGCAAAGAAGTAGAATATTGATGTCTTATAGAAGAGGTTAAGGAGACGTGGCACTGAGCTGGTGAAAGTTATGAAAGAAGAGCGTGTGAAAACCAGAATGAATAAGAATTTGTCTGTTTGGAGAACAGAAAAACGTTTGAACATTATTTACATACAGAAACACAATTGTGTTTGACAAAACAACCATTGACATGAAGGTGTTTACAGAAAAAGTGATATGAACTTTCGACACTCACTTCCCGCCTCTGCCCCCCAAAATAACACAAAAGGTGTTCTAAAACAAATTGAAATTGTTTATTAAACCATCATTAAAATAATGTGTTCCATTTTTTCATAATGATAATATTTTAAGTAAAATTGATTTAAAATTCACTGAGTCTTAACCAATTTTCATTGTAAATCTTGTATTAAACAAAAGTGAATTCAGTAAAAACAATATCTTAGAAAGTGGCATTTATACCACAGTTAGGTAGGGAAAGCTTTAAGAAGTGCTGTTCAGTTTAGAGGATATCTGATTCTTTTCTATATTAAAAACCTTTTTATTATGCTCATTATGTCAACATACGTTTTGAAATCAAATGACAAAAGCTTCAGTGCTGCATGAATTATGAATAAATGGTGAACATTTAGTATGCCATGTTCATATAAGCTGAACTTGATTTAACATTGATTTTAGCCAAACTTGAAATGTGTGAAACTCTTTTACATATGAGTTAGCTCCTCACACGAACTGGCTTATTAATTGTTTCTTGCATACAGACAGATGTGAATAGGTGTTTCAAATCACAGAACATTGCAGAAAGAAGTTAAGGCAGTTAATGGAACTTTTATTACCCTGTATAGAGGAATAGATTTACAAAATAATATATTCAAACACATCAAAATATTATGCTCTTTACATAAATTAAATTGTGCAGCAAATTTCCAGGCTTTCTGTTTTTAAATTTCCAATATTATTTATATGATATTCTTAGCCTGCATGGTTTGTCTAGAGCCTTTCCAGAAGTATTTTTAAATAAGGATACTAATAATTAAATCTTGTAACTTAAGAAATTGCACACTAAAACAATATACCATCACTCCACCAGACTGCTTAGTTACACATATAGCACTTACCGTTGGGGGTGATAGGTTGATTGTCGAGCCCCGTCTCTCCTGTGGCCCAATACTCGAGTGACGACGAATGGGCAGACCTCCACCAGGGGTGCCTCCGGGGGAGGAGGCGCAAGATGGTGCAATACGGATCTTGGGCGGCATCATCAATGCATTATCTGAGAGGCGACGGTTCGGGAAGGCGTTGTGCACCCGCAGGAAGTTGGAGTCCGGCGAGGAAGGTGAGGCCCCAAACCACCAACCTCCTAGTACGCCAGAGTCTAAAGTTGAGCCCAAGGCAGGGAACCACGACAACAACAAACACTGAGTTACCACATCACATACAGGCAACATTTACCATCTTACCGCTCTTATTAAAAACATGATTCTGTACTGCATAAAGCTTTTTGTCAATAGTTTACAATTTCACTTATGGTGTCCTAGTTTGTTAGTGAATAAAAGACATTTAATTATGCAGTCTCTTTATTCAACAGAACATGTATTATAAACTAGAGCTCACATTATCAATTGACTGCTAGCCATTTCTTTAAGTTGTTTATCTCTCTCTCTCTCTCTCTCTCTCTCTCTCTCTCTCTCTCTCTCTCTCTCTCTCTCTCTCTCTCTCTCTCTCTCTCTCTCTCTCTCTCTCTCTCTCTCTCTTCCTTCCTTCCTTCCTTCCTCCCTTCCTCCCTTCCTCCCTTCCTCCCTTCCTCCCTTCCTGCCTTCCTCCCTTCCTCCCTTCTCTCTCTCACCTCTCTCTTTCTCTCTCTTCTTTCTCTCTTCTCTTTCCTTCTCTTCTCCTCTCTCTCTCTCTCTCTCTCCTCTCTCTCTCTCTCTTCTCTTTCTTTCTTTCTTTTCTTTCCCTCCTTCATTCCTTTTTGATATCATAGAGAACATTTGTTTCTTATTTGTTGTGGTTTGCACATTCACAAGTTACTGTATTTGAGACCTACCAATGAGGACATTGGAGTTTTACTGAGGAAATTTAACACCTCCTCTCATTTCAAAACTTGAGACTATTTTGCGTCGTATCATCTTGAAATTTTCTTCAAACACTGACACAGTTTTCAATGTTCACATTTCAGTTAACAACCATCATGAAATATTTGGTCCTAGAATGAGCAAGGAGACATCCTGCTGGAAGTAAGCCACATTAATCTCAACCAGCTTTCAAAAGCTATTGTATTTCTGTCCACTGACTACAATAGAGGACAGAGGACAATAAGAGGATATTGTCTCTTATAAGAACTTAAATTCATGATTCCAAATTTTTAATTTAAAGCTTTTCTAGCTTTTCTTCAAGTTATTAATTTAATAACAAACTAGTGTACCACAATTTATTGTATGCAGTATGGGAATGTCCTGAAGGACATATGGACATAATCATTGAGTGAGGAGCTACAGAGCCTTTGTTTGGATATGTGGCCCCCCCTAATAGGAACTACAATGTTTGTTGCTAGCACAGTGAGGTGTGTATAGCCCCTAAAATATTAATGCATAAATTTTTCATGCAAATTATAACTACAGTAACTACATACAGTAAACTCTCCATTGTTGGGGACCGTGGGGAGGAAGAAGGTGCATGAAAAGTAAAAACACATGAATAATTGGGAGATCTGTTTAGGCATTAAATTCTTCCTATGACCCTAGAGCTTCAGAAAAAAATTAATTTTGTTTTTAACAGACAATACACTAAAACAATGACACATTCCTCTTGATTTTGTCTAAACCATTACAAAAGAGCAACTTATAATTCATCAAATGTGCATTTCTTCATGCATTTTTCTGCATATAGCCCAGAATTGGCATTGCAGTGCCCTAGAAAATTCTGTATTTTCGGCTTACTCATTTTAATGTCCAAATTGTTCAACACTCCAATCTGATAATAGCACTCAGTTTGGTGACAGTTTCCTTCTTCTCAAATCTTACAATTAATTCTAATTTTTGTTTAAATTTCAACAATTTTCTTTTCGTTTTACTGCCATCTCTTTTACAAACTTATTTTAATGTACATTGCTGACTTTTCACATGCTAATTGACATCAGAAGATATAACTTGTTTTTGATTTTTATAAAACAAACAGGCTCCAATAGAAATGGTACCCTGTTTCCTCATGCAGCAGGTTTTTCATGATGTTTCTCAGAGCTTCTTCTCTCAGTGACTCAAATCCGGAATACTAAGTTTTCAAGTGGATGAAAAATAAAGTATTTACTTTTTTGTTCTGTACAAAGTGACCCATATAATTGTAAACTAATAATGGGGAGTTAAATGTATATACCTTTCTCATAGATGTTGAAAATATGGCCACACATCTCTCACACTGTTTAATAGAAGTTGTATTAACATGGTTATGTGGGTCAATAAAGCAATCATTAACGTTATCCAACACCCAGTTAGGGAAATTAGAATTATTCACATTATGCACATTACTGCTATTTCTGAAATACAAATATCTTACAGGTTTTCATTTTAAAAGTTAAATGCAATCCAAGCTGAGGTTTGCAAAATTTCTGGTTCCTACACAACCTTTCTCAGAAGTTTCCTCTTTGGAAACATAGCGATTTACTATCATTTATAATGTTAAGATTATGATGAGAGGCACGCAAACAGTAGAGAATTTGTCTCACTCCTATATAAGAGTTCATTGTCACAGGAACATTCTGTCTGCTGGTGTTATAACAGCATTAACACGCTACACTTTTGTGTGCCTTTGTTTTTCAATCCGTAATGTTACTCTGAACTGAGTCTACAGTTACGGAAATACATATCCACTTGGTGCAATCAAATAATGTATGGTTGTGGTATATCAAAATGTTACTGTATTGGAACACCACAGTGAAGTGAAAAATAATTAAATTATGGATGATTCATATGTTTACATATAAGCTTCATTTACATACCTATATTGAGGACATGTTTCACGAACCATTGTTTACATCATCAGCTCTATTACAGCTTTATTGCTTGACTGGATCAAGCTTTAGTCGCAATAGAGCTGATGATACAAACAATAGTTTGCAAAACATGTCCTCAATATAGGTATGTAAGTGGTGCTTATATGTAAGAATACAACTCATCTATAATTTAATTATGGTTGTGGTTTTTCTGTCAGGATCAGCAGCTAATCACTAGAGCTGTGTCATGTGAGCTCAAAGTATTTTTCAGTGTCTGTTTGCAGAATTTACAAAACTGTACCATGAGAGCATCCTTCGAACCTGTTCTCATGATGCAGAAGTAAATCTTCTGATTTTTTAATAAAATGCAGCATATTGTTACTGGTGAAGGGCAATACGAACCTGACAGTATAGTACGATGAGTACACGTTGGAATGCTAAATGCACAAGGATCAGTACAATATGAATGGCTACATTGATAATTTTCTAGACAGGTATTTAGAATTCCAGAAAGCATTTGTAGCATCCTGATAAATATTAAAAGGTAAACACAGTTATTATTATACCACATTGTACATAAATGACATGTGTTTTCAAATTTACGTTGTAAATATTCAGTATGCTAGATATTTTACTATGCATTTAATTAGATGACTATTTTGTTGCTTTTTCCCCTCTTAAGTGTGTACTATATTTTTAAAATTATACCAACACCAAACCACGGCATTGATTTTTAGACATATGTCTTTCACTTTTCATTTTCTGTTCGAAAGTTTTTCAATAAACCAATGAAGAAGCTATTGTTCCAGACTCTGTGGAAAGCTTCATGAATACAAAGTGCAGGTCTGGACAGCCCCTACAACATTCAACCTACTCTCTATGTAGAGATACCTGCTTTTTTCAGCTTGTTGAAACTAAGTAATTGCCAGATAGTGGTAATGTCATGTGTGACCATTGAAGGAGCAATGTAGCATAACATTGATACATGTATCAACCCTTGCAATAGCGAGAGGAAACAGAAACAGTACAGAGAAGGGCAAGTAATTCCCCATACATTGAAACAAAGGCTCTGTATTTGCATGGCTTATTGAACAAATTAGTTTATCTATAGCATGTCAAAATATCATGAAGCAATTCTGCAAATAGTGGGACTGATTGCAAGAACGGTAAGAATGTGCTACAATACACAGATAGTGCGCATGTGTATGTGTGTGTGTGTGTGTGTGTGTGTGTGTGTGTGTGTGTGTGTGTGTGTGTGTGTGTGTGTGTGTGTGTGTGTGTGTGTGTGTGTGTGTGTGTGTGTGTGTGTGTGTGTGTGTGTGTGTGTGTGTGTGTCTGTGTGAAACACTCTTACCAACAAACACCAAAACGCAATGTAGTGGATAACAAATACCATGCGCCACTGAAACAATATCCAGTATTTATTACTTTAAATTTAAAACACTTGCTAAAAATATCAACATCAATAAATACAGTCATCACTTAAAGCAAATATTTATCCAAGCCTACACATTTACAAATGATAAATGACAGTAATCAAGTTTCCTTGCTGTTTTCATTGTGAGTGTCAAGGTTGGCATGAGTATAAAACAATGGAAAGGGAAAGAAGAGTTCTACTAAAACACAGTCAATTGATTTAACAATGTGGTCTTATGTTATACACTCAACACTGAAAATATAAAAGCAAAAACAACAGAAATGTTTTGACTGCACACAAAAAACATTTATAGCCACATTTAAATAAAGCATTTACTGACAACGTTAAATGTTAAAGAACAACATTTAAACAAACAATAATAAAACATTTAACATTATCACAATAAGTCAATGTTTACCATTAGACGTCTTGTGCTGTTAGAAATAGAACTGTCATTTAAGGCAACTCGTTAGTCAAGGTTATTAGGTTATATATTTTATAGTGGTAATTAAAACTACATTTTTGAAGGCAAAAAGAATATAAAACAAAAGGATTACTTATGGGAGGCAGCAAAACTTGGAGACAGATGGATAACTGCTGTTTTAGAGTACCATAGTATTGTTTCCAATATGAGAGTGAGTCTGTTATAGTTCTATGTGTAGGTATATGCCATACTGTGTACTGTTGAAGGAAAATAGTCCATTTGCGAACAACAAGTACATGAACGGTCTTCATCTGTCCTCACAATACAGATAGTGTTTAAATGCATGAGATTTACTTTTGAGGCTTTTGGAACACATATTGTAGTGCATTGTAATGTTGATTCCTCAAGTATAAAAGCATATCATGAAGAAGAAATGGACCAATAAAAATGCTTAAGTGAATGAACATCTAGTATTTCTATTGTAATATAGATATAAATGAGTTGTATATCTATCACATTCATTAGGTACATGTAAGAATTTTGACTTCAAAATAGACGCATGTAATTTTAAATGCAAAAAGTGTACACGGTGTAATAAAAAAATGGGAATATTTTAATTTTGAGGTCTATATATACATCTGATTTTCAAAACTTTGTTGTTGATACACATGTTACTGAGACATGTTTGCATTTTTAGAAGTTTTGAATATTTAGTTTATTGCTGACTTTAAAAAGGTTATACATGTTTGTGAGTGCTGGTGGAATATTTACTTAATTTGCATTAAATTTTGCTTGAAAAATGGAATAAAGTGCAGCACTGGATTTGGAATGCTAACTGTGGCTTATGGCAAATCTACTATGATTAAGATAAAAGGAATAGAAATGTTTCAAACAGGGTTGAGAAGATGTTGAAGATGACCATTTTGGATGCCCTCACACACCTATTACTGACAACAATTTGGAAGTAGTACAGAAAATGGTTCTGGAATATCACGAAATTACCATCATAGAGGTTAACCAGGATTGTGGCAAATCCATTAGTGGAAATTCCAATATGATAATGCTCCTGCTCACACTTCAATGCTTATTCTGATATTTTGTCAAAAAACAAAACCACAATGTTGCCTCAACTATCACATTCATCAGCCGCTGCTCCCTATGGCTTCTTTCTATTCTCAAGGTTGAAGAGAACCGTGAAAGGAAATTTTTTTGCTACCACTGATGAGATAAAAATAGAATCGTTAAAGTAGCTGAATACCTTGATGAAAAGTGAGTTCCAGAAGTGATTTCAAGATTGGAAAAATCACCGGTGCTGATTTATTATATCTGAGGGTGATTACTTCATAAGGCACAAAGTTGACATTGATGAATGAATAAAGATTCTTTAAGGGAAAGAAAAATTCATTATTATTTGGATCCATCTCCATGATTTTTTTATCATATTTCATATATTTATATTTCATCAATTATTTATACATATGTTATTTCACTGGATGAATGAAATATCCAACCAAGTACGTCATGAAAATTGCCAACTTTATTTTTAATAATTTGGAAATGTGAACTGTGGAGTAGTATGATCAACTTGCCACTTCTCACTCTGCAGTATAGTCACATCTAAGTTATTTTATTGGTATCCAAATTTTGCTGCCTGGTTGTTAGATATAAGCTATTCAAACTGACAAGTCAATTATAAATTGATGACAAAAAATAGTTTAATGAAAAAGAAGAATTAAAATATTTCCAGAAGATGGACTGATAAGATTCTGGTGCGATAATGTTTATTGTTAAACACTTAAATTATTTTACATTCTTTACCACTTACCTAAGAAAGCATTGTATCCAAACAAAAACTTGATCACTGAAGTGCTTGTTTTGAGGTCCGCAGCATTAAAAATATTTTGCTTATATTTATATTTTTGTTTATCCATTATTCAGACATAAAAGTTTAATGTCTGTATAATTTTATGCTTAGATCAGGTTCCTTTTAAGAGTACAAGCAAGCATATTGGAAGTTACCCAAAATAACAATTCATATAGAAAACTTTAAAAACCTTTTATCTCCTAAATATAGGATGTTACATTCACATTACATTTTCTATCCACTATCATTACATAATTTTTACATTTTTTCTGTAAACTGTTCTTGCAAAAACTTATTTTTCTTTGTAATTCATGCCAACTGATTAATATTGTGAAAATGATTTTGTTACAAACTTCAGTTTACATGCAAGAGAGATACAGTATATAGGACACTGAGGCGATAGTCAAATGTTTAAAATGTGGATTGCTACATGCTGGCTTTAAAATTCATAATGTGTGTATGACAAGAAGCAAAGTAAAGGAAATTTTCACACAGCGAAAAATTTATGATATAATATTGGAAAATTCAAACCAATAAAAACAAATATCTCAGAAATACAATTCCTTTATTGGAAGTGTTGAAAACAGTTTTGTTATAATAAATTAAATTTAAAGGGAGCCGATTAATGACACTAAACAACACTTACTTTTAAATGTTTCCGAAACATGTTTCAGAGACTTTGCCTCCATCCTCAACTGGCCATCGACTGGTTCTCATTGGTGTAGTTGACGATATTTTGTCATAGGTCTCCTCTGGGGGCGGTTCAAGGAACTTGCTGAACAAATCTTTCTGGGGTATGTCGAAATTGAATGCTTTGTTCCTATTTTTTGAAATGAAGATTTGTTCTCATGTGGATAGTTCTTGTTTTCCTGTTGTATGTTTTAGTAGTTTTGGTTTTGGATTTATGTTGTGGTTTTTTTCCCAAAAATGCGTGGCAGCTGCTGATTTTTCTAATTGTTTATATTTTATGTTTCTAAAGTGTTCCTTTGCTCTTGTTTCTAAATTTCTTTTGGTTTTTCCAATATAAATTTGACTACAGTCACTGCATTCAATTTGACATATACCAGATTTTTTGTTAGATGGAATGGCATCTATGATGTTTGAGCAAATTAGGTTTTTTAAGGAGAAATGGTTGACGGTTGCTAGTTTAATGTTTTGTTTTTTGAAGACTTCTTTGAATTTATCAAAGGCTCATGGATGGTAAGTAAATTTTTTGAAAACCATATTAGTTTCTCTAGCTGAGAGGGTTGTGGTTTACTTTATTAGCTTCTTCTTTTTTACTAAGTTCACTTTTCTGTCTACTAATGATTTGGGAAAGTCATTTTTTGTGCTATTTCAATAATTTTGTGGTATTCTGTTTTGTATTCTTCTGCTGTGAGAGGGATGTTGACCAGTCTGTGTGCTAAACTATTGAAGATTGCCTGTTTGTGGGATCTTGGGTTGTAGCCATTAGCTTTTATGTAGTTGTCTGTCTGTGTTGGTTTTCTGTAAATGCCAAAGTTTAGTCTGATTTTATTTTCTCATTATTTTTAGATCCAAAAATGGTAAATACTCGTCTTTTTATACTTCTACAGTGAACTTGATGCTTTTTTCTTGGATATTTAAAAGTTTTAGTGTATCACTGATGTATTTTTTTTTGGTACTATTGCAAAGATGTCATCTACATATCGTTGCCAGAGTTTGAACATCCATGAGAAACCTTTGGTGATTCTTATTTCTAATGCACTCATATACAGATCGGCCAGGAAGGGTGATAGGGGGTTGCCCATTGCTAAACCTGAAGTTTGATGGAAATATTTTGTTTGAAACTGGAAGAAATTTTGTTCTATGCATAATTTGGTTAGTTTGATGTAATCTGAAATTTTAGGTGATGACATTCCAAGTGATTTGAGCCATTTTTCTATCAACGGTGGGAGTTGATTAACTGGTATGCTGGGAAACAGTGATTTAACATCAAACGAGACTAATGTGTCCTCTTCTTTTAGTTCAGTATCCTTAATGTGTTCTATAAGTTCATATGCGGTTTTGATGCTTAGGCTGTTGAATTTTGGAAATGAGTTGAATTTGTTTATTAGTCACTTTGCAAGTTTGTATGTTGGTGAATTTATACTGCTAACTATAGGTCTAATTGTTATGGATGGTTTGTGTATTTTGGGTAAGCCATAAAGTCTAGGTAAGGTTGGGTTATCCGGTTTAACTGTATATTTGTTTGGCATTATGCTTGATTTTGCTATTGTTTTTTCAAATGACTGTATGCAAGCTGTTAGAGGATTTTTGTTAATGATTTCATATTCATTGTCAGTTAGCATTTCTTCCATTTTTTCAATATAATCTGATTTATCCATTATGACTATCTTGTTACCTTTGTCTGCCTTTGTGTATATAACGTTTTTCTGTTTCAAAGAATGGTTAGTATTATGTTTTCTCTTCTGAAAAACAGATCCTTTCAGAAGAGAAAACAAAACAAAAGATCTGGTATATATCAAATTGAATGCAGTGACTGTAGTCAAATTTATATTGGAAAAACCAAAAGAAATTTAGAAACAAGAGCAAAGGAACACTTTAGAAACATAAAATATAAACAATTAGAAAAATCAGCAGTTGCCACACATTTTTGGGAAAAAAACCACAACATAAATCCAGAACCAAAACTATTAAAACATACATAAAGAAAACAAAAACTATCCACATGGGAACAAATCTTCACTTCAAAAAATCGGAACAAAGTATTCAATTTTGACATACCCCAGAAATATTTGTTCAGCAAGTTCCTTGAACCGCCACCAGAGGAGACCTATGACAAAATATCGTCAACTACACCAATGAGAACCAGTCGATGGCCGGTTGAGGATGGAGGCAAAGTCTATGAAACATGTTCCGGAAACATTTAAAATTAAGTGTTGTTTAGTGTCATTAATCGACTCTCTTTAAATTTAATTTTAGAAATATTTTATTTGTATGAAATTGCAGCTTCTCATGACGTCTATATGCATTCCTTTTCGTAATAAGTTTTTGTCTATTTTGTATGAGTTATACAAAAATATGCAAAATTTATTACAGTTGAAGGAGACTTTATAGAACATTTTTGAAAATGCAGAATATGCTTTATATTCGTTGTGCAAATGTACTGTGCATTTGGTATTTCAAACAAATTTATTGAAACCCATTTTTGAAAACATGAAACATAAAAAAGATTTATCTTGGAAGAGGTAGTTTGGGGTTTAGGAAGTTTTCTTGAAAACTCTTTGTGTTACATCCTTGGGAGATACAGAATTTACAAGGGTTGTTGTTACTACGATGTAAATTTGACTGCAATGTTTTGTAATAAATATTTTCCTAAAACAAAAATAGTTGTCTTGGCTTTCTCTCCCACAGATATCTATTTGCTGGGAAAAGGTGATGTTGTTTTAAGCTGTAAAGGCTGATTTAGGTGTGTCTTTATTCAAAAAATTACTGCATGGGATGGGTTGGTAAACTTTTTTTGCACTGAAACTATAAATATCTGCACACTAGACTGCATATAGTGAAGAGAAAATTGAACACAGTTATTTTCATTTTTTCCCAATGATGCAATAACTTAAAAATAAATAAATAAATAAATAAATAAATAAATAAATAAATGGAAGCATGTGTTCATCTAAGTTGATGAATGTTCGAACACTTCCGTAACTTATTCCTAGGGAAAAAGCAATTTCGGATAATTTTATGCACCGATGTTCTTCAATAATGTCACAAACGATAACAATGTTGCCTGCAGTAATGCTTGTCCTCGATCTCCTCCTATGAGGTTCATTTTCTACAGTTTCTCTTCCCTACTCTCTCTTATACAAACTATTTCTCAAAACAAATTTAATGTCTTTTTTACTTCATATTAATTGAGATAAACATCTGTAGAAATGGTTTTATTACCTATTTCTTTATAGGTACAATGGTACAATGTCTCCTTAGTATGGTGTTTAAAGTGTTGTCTCCTTAGCAGCTCCTTATCAAGCAGAAGGTCTTTGTTTGATTCCTGTGAGGATTTTCTCCTACTAGGAGACCTGGTAAAAGGAGCCCATCATTTCACCCCTTTCATTCATCCTTGAATATGACATAATGTTGGAGGATATTAATCCAAATAAAGAAAATAATCACACCACACTCTCCAGTACTGCATGCAGTGGACTGAGGTGGAACACAGTGGTCGGATGGAGGCTTTGCCCAGCATTGGGCTGTGGTGCTATGGATTTTAATTTAGTTTACAATGGGAACAGTAGAGTGCAGTTGGCACTAGCTGATAGCTAAATATTTTAAGAGCTGGTTGCTATGTGAAACTCCATACTCTTTGCTCAGAAAGGGGATAAAAATTAAACTCAAATGAGTAATAAGGAATATTTAGAAAATGGTAAACTTTAAATAAATAAATGAATGAATACATAAATAAATAACTAAGTAAATAAAGAAACAAACAGATAAATATTTATATATAAGATATAAATTGTGTGTTTTAATAATATTCATAATTTTTATACATCAGAATACTGTCTATCTCTTACAAAGGCACCGAGAATAAAGAGAACTTCTGTGGACTTCCTCAGAAAATTTAAGATATTTTATTTAGCATGAAAATATCTTAAACATATTGTGTTTTAATCAACATTTGAGTAATTTTGGAACAAATAAAAGTTTTTGAACATTTTTCAATGTAAAAATAGGGTCATTTTCTTGAAAACTTTCATATAATATCCTTGGATGCTACTGAACATAAATTTTAAGTTTAAATTTTATAAATATTTAATCAATCTTTTTTTTTGAGATTTGTTTTAGTTCACCTCTCATAGACACACGCACCACACACACACACACACACACACACACACACACACACACACACACACACACACACACACACACACACACACACACACACACACACACACACACACACACACACACACACGCACGCACACCTATTTGTAAAAGTTATTTTTTGAATTCAAGCTACATGTATTTCCTGCGAAATCTTGGTGCTAAAATTTTGGGTGGAATGCAATACCTTTTCTAACTGCTATGTAGAGAATGTAAGAAACTGAAGAAATAAATGTACACATTTTTGTAAGTTATTTCATTTAACTCTTTTTAAACACCAATACAAAAAGAGATGTTGTTAGTGAATCATTTTAATTTGTAGACAATGTTTTTCTTTTCTAACTTTATGAAGCTTTGTAACAGTGAATGCTAGTCAGATAGATAAAGTTGAATTTTGGACATGTTTGCTTCACTAACACTGTAATTTAACATGCTTCCTTCAGCAGCTGTATGTTGACTGACACATCTTAATGTGCACCTCTGCATGCTATCTACCAGAGAGCATAAGAAAGAAGACACCAGTGCCATCAGTCAACATACAGCACTTATTGAAGCAAAGGCTTTCCAAAATATGTTCTGTTAATTATGTGGAAGTGAAACAAACATGTCCTAAACTTCATAATATTTATGGTTTTTTTTTTTTTTTTTTTTTTTTTTTTTTTTTTTTTCCATTTTTGGTCTATGAGAGAGAAAGCTGAGACACAGATACTTTAGTTTTGCATCTACTTTGTTAAAAGAAATATCATTTCAATCTGTAACATTACTGTGACAATGGCTCCTTGTTAATTACTGAGCTTGTTATTTATCTGACTTTTCATTTTTGCCTTATAGTGGTCACACTCATGTGCATACATACACACACATACATACGCACAGACCCCTTTTCTACATATATGAATTTATATAAACTGTTGATTGAAAACACCATTATTTTAAACTAATTGGACATCTAAGAGCCACTCACATCACTTTCAATAGCTTTTATCAACTCACAATTGAACTAAAACTGAAAGTATGGAAAGCCAGAGTCAATTTGAAAAATTCAATGCAATAGGCGGGATTATAAGCACGGGTCTTCCGGTCTCCATTTGGCTGCTCTTAACTATTGAGCTACCATGGCCAACATGCCAACATGACACAAAATTATCCAACTGACGTTTTTCCCAGAAAACCATTAGAAGTTCTCATAAACACATGAGGTGGCACCTTACTGTGTTGTAAGTACTTTAAGGGCTAGGCTTTTATAATTCAGGCCACTATTAGATCAATTAATTTCCATTACACTTAAAGGTTATCCAACTTAAATTCTTCAACATATTAAATATTTTTAATGGTTTTTATATGTATCTCTCTTTGTTCTATGTCTATTAGTTCTCCGGTAAAATTTACTGGGGAAATATACGAGTCAAATGGAGAATTTAATGTCATGATGGCAAGTTGGCCATGGTAGCTCAATGGGTTAGAGCGACTGGATGGAAACCAACAGATGTGTGATTCAAATCCCGGCCATGGCATTGAATTTTTCATGTTGACTATCAAAAACCTTAGCCTATATATGGCTAGTATGAAGAAATGATTAATTTCCATCAATATTACTATGTTCTTTGTATGTACTTTCTACTGAACAAGTACTATGGAGAAATAAGATCCACTAAATCTAAGCGTGAAGTTCCCCAAGGCTCAGTCATGAGTCCTTTACTTTTTGTATTCTTCATCAATGATCTATCCAAGATAATCAGTGCCACGCAGTATTATTTGCAGATGACACAAATCTACTTTTCATTCATAAAAGCTTGGTACAGGCAAAAGAGCAATTAAAAACCTAATTAACCAACTTGAAACCTGGCTAAATTCTAATAAACTAAATCAAAATTGCAATAAAATAATTTTTATAAATTTTGATTACTCCTCCCACAAGGCAACACCTAGTATCTCATTTTTTAAAAGTGAATAATACCTTGTTTCTTGAAGTAATGACAGATTCTAAGTTGAAATAGGATAACTATGCAGTATTTATGTGCAAAAATATGTAAACTAGTATTTTCTTTCAGATGTTTAAGTAACACCATCATTATTAGTGCTTTAGAAGCTACCTATCATATCTACATGCAGCCATTTCTTTGTTATGCTATACCCTTCTGGGGCTTTTCTTCAAAAAATACTCAAAAAAGGTTTAAACTTCCAAATAAGATTATAAACATTATGTTTGAAGTACGGCACGGTACTACTAGTCCACCATTCTTTGCCAAGTTAAATGTATTACCACCGTATAATTTAGAAACTGTGTGCTTCATATGATATTAAGGATTTCAAAACACATGGGTAGTATCATGTTTATTTCACAAGCACAAGAGGATGTATCCATCACTTAACTCAAGAAACGTATAAAAATTTAAAATTCATTAACCATCTAAATATGAAACTATATAATAAATTAAATAGAGAATTGCTCATAAATTTAAAAGGAAGACTAAAAGTATTTTATTCGAACACAAACTTTTTCTATAAATGACATCTTAGGAAATAATGAAACCATTGTTTAATTTGTCCTTGACAATTATAACGTAATGGTTATTTCTTGTACATATTGTATATATTAGGTTGTATTGTGTTAAACTTATATGTATTGACGAAACCACAAACTGTAACAGTTTTAGGTGAAGAAATAAATGAATTGAATTGAAATGAAAAATGGTGTTATTTGTGCATACTTATATAATATCTTTGAGTACTTCTAACATTATAAATATGCATTTGACTGTTTTTAGCAATTTTTCTATTTATTGGAATATGTGTAATACTTTTGAATATGTATGACATACATGAAACAGTTAAGATTTTACAGTTTTTGAATGCATCCCTACATTTGTCTTTTTTATAGTTTCCTCGTTATTTTTGTAAGAAAATATAAGAAAAAAAGTATATATAATGAATAAGAAAATGTAAATAAAAATAAGAATTAAAAAAGTAACTAGTAAATAGTAAGCAAAACTTTAAATAGGTAAGAGAAACATATTAGATTTTGGAAAATGCAAAGAAATGTTAGCCTTCTATAAGTGCAGTTAAAACAGTGCTTCAAAACTTAAAATGTCCCTAAAAGATCTTTTGTAAATATTATCAAGTTATAATTCCAGCTATTTCTAAAGCTGCAGTTTGAAGTAAGAGTATACTAAGTTGCAGTTCCTCCTCTTTATATGTTACAGCTACAATATGTCATCTAATGACAATATGCAATTCCAGAATCTTCTCAGTCCATTCTGGAACTATACTTTGTAAATATTCTATGAGAAATATCTGTTTCTCAAAATGAGTATTGCAATAGCTGCAACAGATTTACAAATCAAAGGTGTCTTATTGCTTGTGTTGCATGGGTACACTTTTGGAAGAAATTGTACTTACCTGTTGAATTTTTCCTTGCCATGTCCTCCGCACTTGATGTTTTGCGCTGTTCGATGCGCAGATTGGGGATGTTGAACGGTGGCACATGCATGTTATCTGAACTGTACTGGTGGCGCAGTGGCCTATGCCTCTCTGGACTGGGCAGTGACAGATTATCCAACTTCAACTTGTTGCGTTGATTTCTGCAATGTAATTTAACGTGAGTACCTTCTCCTCTGTATGCACAGATAAATTATTAATAGTAATATCATAATTGTGTTTTTATAATGAAATTTAAAGGTGAGTCAATTAATAACTCATAAACATTCTTACCTTTTAAATTTCCTGGAACTTGTTTTGGAGGCTTACTTTCCTCCATTGTCCAGTTGATAACGGCACTGTTATTAGTGTTAACTCACCTTTAAATTTAACTCATTACAACAACACTGCTTTCCATACTTCTCCAAAGAAGATAATGTTTAATATTGTTGAACTTTTCATGAACATGCAACTCAAGGGATGTTATAGAAATAAGAAGCAATGAAAGTTCTAAGACTGAAATGAAACAAATATAACTTAAATATTGTTTAATTAAATTTATTGCATAAGAAACTTTTAGGACAGCCTCTGAATTTTTCCAGATGTTATAGTAAGTATAATGGTACAATATTTTGATCAGATGTATTAAACAGTGCAATTTCTATATGAAGGGTTGAAAATATTGTTGTACAGTCATGGTAGGAGCTGTATCAACTCCAGCCAGCTGTTTGAGGAGATACAGTGAGACTACAGTGAGCATACACTCCAGAGTTATATTGAGAGATAACCAGAAATTTCTGGAAGTTTCCCTTCTCCTATCCCCAAATATTCTAGATCTCTCTGGAAAAATCGAATGGCTGTTCAAGTGAGTGTTTTCCCAAGTAGACAGTAAGTTGCTTTAGTAAGAAATTAGAGAGGGATTGTGTTCAAGTCTCCAGCATGTGTACAATCCAAACAACAGGACATACTGTATGTATTTCATTATTTTGCTACACTATGAATCATAGTGAAAATTGAATTAGATTACAGCAGTGAAGTGATATCTATTAAAGTAAAAATATGGTAGTCTTGAGAATGGTATGGCAGCGTATAATTTCCATTAGTCTGTATTGTATAAATGAGCGGGTTTCATCAGTGGCTCGCATTCAGAACGCCCAGGCCCGATCACCTGACCCATGGGATTTTTCGGGGGTTTCCCGGGTAGGTGGCCGAATGCTGCGTAAATTAATTACATTCCCCGAATTTTCTGTCCCTCCATTTCATTTTAATTATCATTTCATATCATCTCTCGTCTGGTGGTTTGTTTCTGAGTAAAAATGTCGGCGGGAGTCTCGGCGGTGATTGGTGGATTGATATGCTCTGAATAAACACTATCTCCTCCGGTGAGGCGCTCTCCGGTTTCCGAGCCGATTTAGTGGGCCGGCTCAAGAACGGGTTGGCGGGATGCTGGCTGTGCAAACCTGCCTAGAGTCTTCCTTTGTTTGGGGTCGGGGGTGGTCTCCGGTCTCCGAGCCGACCTAGTAAGCCGATCCTTAAACGCGGCTGGCGGAATGCGGTTGAGCAAGCCTGCCTAGTCTTCCTTACTCTGGAGGTCGGGTGTAGTCTCCGGTCTCCGAGCCGACCTAGTAAGCCGATCCTTAAACGCGGCTGGCGGAATGCGGTTGAGCAAGCCTGCCTAGTCTTCCTTACTCTGGAGGTCGGGGGTGGTCTCCGGGCACCGAGCCGACCTAGTAAGCCCATCCTTAAACGCGGCTGGCGGAATGCGGTTGAGCAAGCTTGCCTAGTCTTCCTTACTCTGGAGGTCGGGTGTAGTCTCCGGTCTCCGAGCCGACCTAGTAAGCCGATCCTTAAACGCGGCTGGCGGAATGCGGTTGAGCAAGCCTGCCTAGTCTTCCTTACTCTGGAGGTCGGGTGTAGTCTCCGGTCTCCGAGCCGACCTAGTAAGCCGATCCTTAAACGCGGCTGGCGGAATGCAGTTGAGCAAGCCTGCCTAGTCTTCCTTACTCTGGAGGTCGGGGGTGGTCTCCGGTCTCCGAGCCGACCTAGTAAGCCGATCCTTAAACGCGGCTGGCGGAATGCGGTTGAGCAAGCCTGCCTAGTCTTCCTTACTCTGGAGGTCGGGTGTAGTCTCCGGTCTCCGAGCCGACCTAGTAAGCCGACCCTTAAACGCGGCTGGTGGAATGCGGTTGAGCAAGCTTGCCTAGTCTTCCTTGCTCTGGAGGTCGGGGGTGGTCTCCGGTTTCCGAGCCGACCTAGTAAGCCGATCCTTAAACGCGGCTGGCGGAATGCGGTTGAGCAAGCCTGCCTAGTCTTCCTTACTCTGGAGGTCGGATGTAGTCTCCGGTCTCCGAGCCGACCTAGTAAGCCGATCCTTAAACGCGGCTGGCGGAATGCAGTTGAGCAAGCCTGCCTAGTCTTCCTTACTCTGGAGGTCGGGGGTGGTCTCCGGTCTCCGAGCCGACCTAGTAAGCCGATCCTTAAACGCGGCTGGCGGAATGCGGTTGAGCAAGCCTGCCTAGTCTTCCTTACTCTGGAGGTCGGGTGTAGTCTCCGGTCTCCGAGCCGACCTAGTAAGCCGACCCTTAAACGCGGCTGGTGGAATGCGGTTGAGCAAGCTTGCCTAGTCTTCCTTGCTCTGGAGGTCGGGGGTGGTCTCCGGTTTCCGAGCCGACCTAGTAAGCCGATCCTTAAACGCGGCTGGCGGAATGCGGTTGTGCAAGCTTGCCTAGTCTTCCTTGCTCTGGAGGTCGGGGGTGGTCTCCGGTCTCCGAGCCGACCTAGTAAGCCGATCCTTAAACGCGGCTGGCGGAATGCGGTTGTGCAAGCTTGCCTAGTCTTCCTTGCTCTGGAGGTCGGGGGTGGTCTCCGGTCTCCGAACCGACCTAGTAAGCCGATCCTTAAACGCGGCTGGCGGAATGCGGTTGTGCAAGCTTGCCTAGTCTTCCTTGCTCTGGAGGTCGGGGGTGGTCTCCGGTCTCCGAGCCGACCTAGTAAGCCGATCCTTAAACGCGGCTGGCGGGATGCGGTTGTGCAAGCTTGCCTAGTCTTCCTTGCTCTGGAGGTCGGGGGTGGTCTCCGGTCTCCGAGCCGACCTAGTAAGCCGATTCTTAAACGCGCTGGTGGAATGCCTGTTGTGCAAGCCTGCCTAGAGTCTTCCTTACTCTGGGGTCGGGGGTGGTCTCCGGTCTCCGAGCCGACCTAGTAAGCCGATTCTTAAACGCGCTGGTGGAATGCGGTTGAGCAAGCTTGCCTAGTCTTCCTTGCTCTGGAGGTCGGGGGTGGTCTCCGGTCTCCGAACCGACCTAGTAAGCCGATTCTTAAACGCGCTGGTGGAATGCCTGTTGTGCAAGCTTGCCTAGAGTCTTCCTTACTCTGGGGTCAGGGGTGGTCTCCGGTCTCCGAGCCGACCTAGTAAGCCGATTCTTAAACGCGCTGGTGGAATGCCTGTTGTGGAGGCCTGCCTACAGTCTTCCTTACTCTGGGGTCGGGGGTGGTCTCCGGTCTCCGAGCCGACCTAATAAGCCGATTCTTAAACGCGCTGGTGGAATGCCTGTTGTGCAAGCCTGCCAAGAGTCTTCCTTACTCTGGGGTCGGGGGTGGTCTCCGGTCTCCGAGCCGACCTAGTAAGCCAATTCTTAAACGCGCTGGTGGAATGCCTGTTGTGCAAGCCTGCCTAGAGTCTTCCTTACTCTGGGGTCGGGGGTGGTCTCCGGTCTCCGAGCCGACCTAGTAAGCCGATTCTTAAACGCGCTGGTGGAATGCCTGTTGTGCAAGCCTGCCTAGAGTCTTCCTTACTCTGGGGTCGGGGGTGGTCTCCGGTCTCCGAGCCGACCTAGTAAGCCGATTCTTAAACGCGCTGGCGGAATGCCTGTTGTGCAAGCTTGCCTAGAGTCTTCCTTACTCTGGGGTCGGGGGTGGTCTTCGGTCTCCGAGCCGACCTAGTAAGCCGATTCTTAAACGCGCTGGTGGAATGCCTGTTGTGCAAGCCTGCCTAGAGTCTTCCTTACTCTGGGGTCGGTGGTGGTCTCCGGTCTCCGAGCCGACCTAATAAGCCGATTCTTAAACGCGCTGGTGGAATGCCTGTTGTTTAAGCTTGCCTAGTCTTCCTTGCTCATGAGGTCGGGGGTGGTCTCCGGTCTCCGAGCCGACCTAGTAAGCCGATTCTTAAACGCGCTGGTGGATGCCTGTTGTGCAAGCTTGCCTAGTCTTCCTTGCTCTGGAGGTCGGGGTGGTCTCCGGTCTCCGAGCCGACCTAGTAAGCCGATCCTTAAACGCGGCTGGCGGAATGCGGTTGAGCAAGCCTGCCTAGTCTTCCTTACTCTGGAGGTCGGGGGTGGTCTCCGGGCACCGAGCCGACCTAGTAAGCCCATCCTTAAACGCGGCTGGCGGAATGCGGTTGAGCAAGCTTGCCTAGTCTTCCTTACTCTGGAGGTCGGGTGTAGTCTCCGGTCTCCGAGCCGACCTAGTAAGCCGATCCTTAAACGCGGCTGGCGGAATGCGGTTGAGCAAGCCTGCCTAGTCTTCCTTACTCTGGAGGTCGGGTGTAGTCTCCGGTCTCCGAGCCGACCTAGTAAGCCGATCCTTAAACGCGGCTGGCGGAATGCAGTTGAGCAAGCCTGCCTAGTCTTCCTTACTCTGGAGGTCGGGGGTGGTCTCCGGTCTCCGAGCCGACCTAGTAAGCCGATCCTTAAACGCGGCTGGCGGAATGCGGTTGAGCAAGCCTGCCTAGTCTTCCTTACTCTGGAGGTCGGGTGTAGTCTCCGGTCTCCGAGCCGACCTAGTAAGCCGACCCTTAAACGCGGCTGGTGGAATGCGGTTGAGCAAGCTTGCCTAGTCTTCCTTGCTCTGGAGGTCGGGGGTGGTCTCCGGTTTCCGAGCCGACCTAGTAAGCCGATCCTTAAACGCGGCTGGCGGAATGCGGTTGAGCAAGCCTGCCTAGTCTTCCTTACTCTGGAGGTCGGATGTAGTCTCCGGTCTCCGAGCCGACCTAGTAAGCCGATCCTTAAACGCGGCTGGCGGAATGCAGTTGAGCAAGCCTGCCTAGTCTTCCTTACTCTGGAGGTCGGGGGTGGTCTCCGGTCTCCGAGCCGACCTAGTAAGCCGATCCTTAAACGCGGCTGGCGGAATGCGGTTGAGCAAGCCTGCCTAGTCTTCCTTACTCTGGAGGTCGGGTGTAGTCTCCGGTCTCCGAGCCGACCTAGTAAGCCGACCCTTAAACGCGGCTGGTGGAATGCGGTTGAGCAAGCTTGCCTAGTCTTCCTTGCTCTGGAGGTCGGGGGTGGTCTCCGGTTTCCGAGCCGACCTAGTAAGCCGATCCTTAAACGCGGCTGGCGGAATGCGGTTGTGCAAGCTTGCCTAGTCTTCCTTGCTCTGGAGGTCGGGGGTGGTCTCCGGTCTCCGAGCCGACCTAGTAAGCCGATCCTTAAACGCGGCTGGCGGAATGCGGTTGTGCAAGCTTGCCTAGTCTTCCTTGCTCTGGAGGTCGGGGGTGGTCTCCGGTCTCCGAACCGACCTAGTAAGCCGATCCTTAAACGCGGCTGGCGGAATGCGGTTGTGCAAGCTTGCCTAGTCTTCCTTGCTCTGGAGGTCGGGGGTGGTCTCCGGTCTCCGAGCCGACCTAGTAAGCCGATCCTTAAACGCGGCTGGCGGGATGCGGTTGTGCAAGCTTGCCTAGTCTTCCTTGCTCTGGAGGTCGGGGGTGGTCTCCGGTCTCCGAGCCGACCTAGTAAGCCGATTCTTAAACGCGCTGGTGGAATGCCTGTTGTGCAAGCCTGCCTAGAGTCTTCCTTACTCTGGGGTCGGGGGTGGTCTCCGGTCTCCGAGCCGACCTAGTAAGCCGATTCTTAAACGCGCTGGTGGAATGCGGTTGAGCAAGCTTGCCTAGTCTTCCTTGCTCTGGAGGTCGGGGGTGGTCTCCGGTCTCCGAACCGACCTAGTAAGCCGATTCTTAAATGCGCTGGTGGAATGCCTGTTGTGCAAGCTTGCCTAGAGTCTTCCTTACTCTGGGGTCAGGGGTGGTCTCCGGTCTCCGAGCCGACCTAGTAAGCCGATTCTTAAACGCGCTGGTGGAATGCCTGTTGTGGAGGCCTGCCTACAGTCTTCCTTACTCTGGGGTCGGGGGTGGTCTCCGGTCTCCGAGCCGACCTAATAAGCCGATTCATAAACGCGCTGGTGGAATGCCTGTTGTGCAAGCCTGCCAAGAGTCTTCCTTACTCTGGGGTCGGGGGTGGTCTCCGGTCTCCGAGCCGACCTAGTAAGCCAATTCTTAAACGCGCTGGTGGAATGCCTGTTGTGCAAGCCTGCCTAGAGTCTTCCTTACTCTGGGGTCGGGGGTGGTCTCCGGTCTCCGAGCCGACCTAGTAAGCCGATTCTTAAACGCGCTGGTGGAATGCCTGTTGTGCAAGCCTGCCTAGAGTCTTCCTTACTCTGGGGTCGGGGGTGGTCTCCGGTCTCCGAGCCGACCTAGTAAGCCGATTCTTAAACGCGCTGGCGGAATGCCTGTTGTGCAAGCTTGCCTAGAGTCTTCCTTACTCTGGGGTCGGGGGTGGTCTTCGGTCTCCGAGCCGACCTAGTAAGCCGATTCTTAAACGCGCTGGTGGAATGCCTGTTGTGCAAGCCTGCCTAGAGTCTTCCTTACTCTGGGGTCGGTGGTGGTCTCCGGTCTCCGAGCCGACCTAATAAGCCGATTCTTAAACGCGCTGGTGGAATGCCTGTTGTTTAAGCTTGCCTAGTCTTCCTTGCTCATGAGGTCGGGGGTGGTCTCCGGTCTCCGAGCCGACCTAGTAAGCCGATTCTTAAACGCGCTGGTGGATGCCTGTTGTGCAAGCTTGCCTAGTCTTCCTTGCTCTGGAGGTCGGGGTGGTCTCCGGTCTCCGAGCCGACCTAGTAAGCCGATCCTTAAACGCGGCTGGCGGAATGCGGTTGAGCAAGCTTGCCTAGTCTTCCTTACTCTGGAGGTCGGGGGTGGTCTCCGGTCACCGAGCCGACCTAGTAAGCCGATCCTTAAACGCGGCTGGCGGAATGCGCTTGAGCAAGCCTACCTAGTCTTCCTTAATCTGGAGGTCTGGGGTGGTCTCCGGTCTCCGAGCCGACCTAGTAAGCCGATCCTTAAACGCGGCTGGCGGAATGCGGTTGAGCAAGCTGGCCTAGTCTTCCTTGCTCTGGAGGTCGGGGGTGTTCTCCGGTCTCCGAGCCGACCTAGTAAGCCGATTCTTAAACGCGGCTGGCGGAATGCGGTTGAACAAGCCTTCCTAGTCTTCCTTACTCTGGAGGTCGGGGGTGGTCTCCGGTCTCCGAGCCGACCTAGTAAGCCGTTTCTTAAACGCGGCTGGCGGAATGCGGTTGTGCAAGCCTGCCTAGTCTTCCTTACTCTGGAGTCGGGGGGTGGTCTCCGGTCTCCGAGCCGACCTAGTAAGCCGATCCTTAAACGCGGCTGGCGGAATGCGGTTGAGCAAGCCTGCCTAGTCTTCCTTACTCTGGAGGTCGAGGGTGGTCTCCGGTCTCCGAGCCGACCTAGTAAGCCGATTCTTAAACGCGGCTGGCGGAATGCGGTTGTGCAAGCCTGCCTAGTCTTCCTTACTCTGGAGTCGGGGGGTGGTCTCCGGTCTCCGAGCCGACCTAGTAAGCCGATTCTTAAACGCGGCTGGCGGAATGCGGTTGAGCAAGCCTGCCTAGTCTTCCTTACTCTGGAGGTCGGGGGGTGGTCTCCGGTCTCCGAGCCGACCTAGTAAGCCGATCCTTAAACGCGGCTGGCGGAATGCGGTTGAGCAAGCCTGCCTAGTCTTCCTTACCCTGGAGGTCGGGGGGTGGTCTCCGGTCTCCGAACCGACGTATTAAGCCGATTCTTAAACGCGGCTGGCGGAATGCGGTTGTGCAAGCCTGCCTAGTCTTCCTTACTCTGGAGTCGGGGGGTGGTCTCCGGTCTCCGAGCCGACCTAGTAAGCCGATTCTTAAACGCGGCTGGCGGAATGCGGTTGAGCAAGCCTGCCTAGTCTTCCTTACTCTGGAGGTCGGGGGGTGGTCTCCGGTCTCCGAGCCGACCTAGTAAGCCGATCCTTAAACGCGGCTGGCGGAATGCGGTTGAGCAAGCCTGCCTAGTCTTCCTTACTCTGGAGGTTGGGGGTGGTCTCCGGTCTCCGAGCCGACCTAGTAAGCCGATCCTTAAACGCGGCTGGCGGAATGCGGTTGAGCAAGCTTGCCTAGTCTTCCTTACTCTGGAGGTCGGGGGTGGTCTCCGGTCACCGAGCCGACCTAGTAAGCCGATCCTTAAACGCGGCTGGCGGAATGCGCTTGAGCAAGCCTACCTAGTCTTCCTTACTCTGGAGGTCGGGGGTGGTCTCCGGTCTCCGAGCCGACCTAGTAAGCCGATTCTTAAACGCGCTGGTGGAATGCCTGTTGTGCAAGCTTGCCTAGAGTCTTCCTTGCTCTGGGGTCGGGGGTGGTCTCTGGTCCCCAAGCCGACCTAGTAAGCCGATTCTTAAACGCGGCTGGCGGAATGCAGTTGAGCAAGCCTGCCTAGTCTTCCTTACTCTGGAGGTAAGGGGTGGTCTCCGGTCTCCAAGCCGACCTAGTAAGCCGATCCTTAAACGCGGCTGGCGGAATGCGGTTGAGCAAGCCAGCCTAGTCTTCCTTACTCTGGGGTCGGGGGTGGTCTCCGGTCTCCAAGCCGACCTAGTAAGCCGATCCTTAAACGCGGCTGGCGGAAGGCGGTTGAGCAAGCTTGCCTAGTCTTCCTTACTGTGGAGGTCGGGGGTGCTCTCCGGTCTCCGAACCGACCTAGTAAGCCTTTTCTTAAACGCGGCTGGCGGAATGCGGTTGTGCAAGCCTGCCTAGTC
This sequence comes from Mantis religiosa, assembly GCA_030765055.1. NCBI lineage: Eukaryota > Metazoa > Arthropoda > Insecta > Mantodea > Mantidae > Mantis > Mantis religiosa. Next base: position 77,401,065 of record CM060952.1, read on the forward strand.
TTCCTTACTCTGGAGGTCGGGGGTGGTCTCCGGTCTCCGAGCCGACCTAGTAAGCCGATCCTTAAACGCGGCTGGCGGAATGCGGTTGAGCAAGCCTGCCTAGTCTTCCTTACACTGGAGGTCGGGGGTGGTCTCCGGTCTCCGAGCCGACCTAGTAAGCCGATCCTTAAACGCGGCTGGCGGAATGCGGTTGAGCAAGTCTGCCTAGTCTTCCTTGCTCTGGAGGTCGGGGGTGGTCTCCGGTCTCCGAGCCGACCTAGTAAGCCGATCCTTAAACGCGGCTGGCGGAATGCGGTTGAGCAAGTCTGCCTAGTCTTCCTTGCTCTGGAGGTCGGGGGTGGTCTCCGGTCTCCGAGCCGACCTAGTAAGCCGATTCTTAAACGCGGCTGGCGGAATGCGCTTGAGCAAGTCTGCCTAGTCTTCCTTGCTCTGGAGGTCGGGGGTGGTCTCCGGTCTCCGAGCCGACCTAGTAAGCCGATCCTTAAACGCGGCTGGCGGAATGCGGTTGAGCAAGCCTGCCTAGTCTTCCTTACTCTGGAGGTCGGGGGTGGTCTCCGGTCTCCGAGCCGACCTAGTAAGCCGATCCTTAAACGCGGCTGGCTGAATGCGGTTGAGCAAGTCTGCCTAGTCTTCCTTGCTCTGGAGGTCGGAGGTGGTCTCCGGTCTCCGAGCCGACCTAGTAAGCCGATCCTTAAACGCGGCTGGCGGAATGCGGTTGAGCAAGTCTGCCTAGTCTTCCTTGCTCTGGAGGTCGGGGGTGGTCTCCGGTCTCCGACCCGACCTAGTAAGCCGATTCTTAAACGCGGCTGGCGGAATGCGGTTGAGCAAGCTTGCCTAGTCTTCCTTACTCTGGAGGTCGGGGGTGGTCTCCGGTCTCCGAGCCGACCTAGTAAGCCGACCCTTAAACGCGGCTGGCGGAATGCGGTTGAGCAAGCCTGCCTAGTCTTCCTTACTCTGGAGGTCGGGTGTAGTCTCCGGTCTCCGAGCCGACCTAGTAAGCCGATTCTTAAACGCGGCTGGCGGAATGCGGTTGAGCAAGCCTGCCTAGTCTTCCTTACTCTGGAGGTCGGGGGTGGTCTCCGGTCTCCGAGCCGACCTAGTAAGCCGATCCTTAAACGCGGTAGGCGGAATGCGGTTGAGCAAGTCTGCCTAGTCTTTCTTACTGTGGAGGTCGGGGGTGGGCTCCGGTTTCCGAACCGACCTAGTAAGCCGATCCTTAAACGCGGCTGGTGGAATGCGGTTGAGCAAGCCTGCCTAGTCTTCCTTACTCTGGAGGTCGGGTGTAGTCTCCGGTTTCCGAACCGACCTAGTAAGCCGATCCTTAAACGCTGCTGGCGGAATGCGGTTGAGCAAGTCTGCCTAGTCTTCCTTACTCTGGAGGTCGGAGTAGTCTCCGGTTTCCGAACCGACCTAGTAAGCCGATCCTTAAACGCGGCTGGTGGAATGCGGTTGAGAGCGCCTGCCTAGTCTTCCTTACTCTGGAGGACGGGTGTAGTCTCCGGTCTCCGAGCCGACCTAGTAAGCCGATCCTTAAACGCGGCTGGCGGAATGCGGTTGAGCAATTCTGCCTAGCCTTCCTTACCTTGGAGGTCGGGGGTGGTCTCCGGTCTCCGAACCGACCTACTAAGCCGATCCTTAAACGCGGCTGGCGGAATGCGGTTGAGCAAGCCTGCCTAGTCTTCCTTACTCTGGAGGTCGGGGGTGGTCTCCGGTCTCCGAGCCGACCTAGTAAGCCGATCCTTAATCGCGGCTGGCGGAATGCGGTTGAGCAAGCCTGCCTAGTCTTCCTTACTCTGGAGGTCGGGTGTAGTCTCCGGTCTCCGAGCCGACCTAGTAAGCCGACCCTTAAACGCGGCTGGTGGAATGCGGTTGAGCAAGCTTGCCTAGTCTTCCTTGCTCTAGAGGTCGGGGGTGGTCTCCGGTTTCCGAGCCGACCTAGTAAGCCGATCCTTAAACGCGGCTGGCGGAATGCGGTTGTGCAAGCTTGCCTAGTCTTCCTTGCTCTGGAGGTCGGGGGTGGTCTCCGGTCTCCGAGCCGACCTAGTAAGCCGATCCTTAATTGCGGCTGGCGGAATGCGGTTGTGCAAGCTTGCCTAGTCTTCCTTGCTCTGGAGGTCGGGGGTGGTCTCCGGTCTCCGAACCGACCTAGTAAGCCGATCCTTAAACGCGGCTGGCGGAATGCGGTTGTGCAAGCTTGCCTAGTCTTCCTTGCTCTGGAGGTCGAGGGTGGTCTCCGGTCTCCGAGCCGACCTAGTAAGCCGATCCTTAAACGCGGCTGGCGGGATGCGGTTGTGCAAGCTTGCCTAGTCTTCCTTGCTCTGGAGGTCGGGGGTGGTCTCCGGTCTCCGAGCCGACCTAGTAAGCCGATTCTTAAACGCGCTGGTGGAATGCCTGTTGTGCAAGCCTGCCTAGAGTCTTCCTTACTCTGGGGTCGGGGGTGGTCTCCGGTCTCCGAGCTGACCTAGTAAGCCGATTCTTAAACGCGCTGGTGGAATGCGGTTGAGCAAGCTTGCCTAGTCTTCCTTGCTCTGGAGGTCGGGGGTGGTCTCCGGTCTCCGAACCGACCTAGTAAGCCGATTCTTAAACGCGCTGGTGGAATGCCTGTTGTGCAAGCTTGCCTAGAGTCTTCCTTACTCTGGGGTCAGGGGTGGTCTCCGGTCTCCGAGCCGACCTAGTAAGCCGATTCTTAAACGCGCTGGTGGAATGCCTGTTGTGGAGGCCTGCCTACAGTCTTCCTTACTCTGGGGTCGGGGGTGGTCTCCGGTCTCCGAGCCGACCTAATAAGCCGATTCTTAAACGCGCTGGTGGAATGCCTGTTGTGCAAGCCTGCCAAGAGTCTTCCTTACTCTGGGGTCGGGGGTGGTCTCCGGTCTCCGAGCCGACCTAGTAAGCCAATTCTTAAACGCGCTGGTGGAATGCCTGTTGTGCAAGCCTGCCTAGAGTCTTCCTTACTCTGGGGTCGGGGGTGGTCTCCGGTCTCCGAGCCGACCTAGTAAGCCGATTCTTAAACGCGCTGGTGGAATGCCTGTTGTGCAAGTGTGCCTAGAGTCTTCCTTACTCTGGGGTCGGGGGTGGTCTCCGGTCTCCGAGCCGACCTAGTAAGCCGATTCTTAAACGCGCTGGCGGAATGCCTGTTGTGCAAGCTTGCCTAGAGTCTTCCTTACTCTGGGGTCGGGGGTGGTCTTCGGTCTCCGAGCCGACCTAGTAAGCCGATTCTTAAACGCGCTGGTGGAATGCCTGTTGTGCAAGCCTGCCTAGAGTCTTCCTTACTCTGGGGTCGGTGGTGGTCTCCGGTCTCCGAGCCGACCTAATAAGCCGATTCTTAAACGCGCTGGTGGAATGCCTGTTGTTTAAGCTTGCCTAGTCTTCCTTGCTCATGAGGTCGGGGGTGGTCTCCGGTCTCCGAGCCGACCTAGTAAGCCGATTCTTAAACGCGCTGGTGGATGCCTGTTGTGCAAGCTTGCCTAGTCTTCCTTGCTCTGGAGGTCGGGGTGGTCTCCGGTCTCCGAGCCGACCTAGTAAGCCGATCCTTAAACGCGGCTGGCGGAATGCGGTTGAGCAAGCTTGCCTAGTCTTCCTTACTCTGGAGGTCGGGGGTGGTCTCCGGTCACCGAGCCGACCTAGTAAGCCGATCCTTAAACGCGGCTGGCGGAATGCGCTTGAGCAAGCCTACCTAGTCTTCCTTAATCTGGAGGTCTGGGGTGGTCTCCGGTCTCCGAGCCGACCTAGTAAGCCGATCCTTAAACGCGGCTGGCGGAATGCGGTTGAGCAAGCTGGCCTAGTCTTCCTTGCTCTGGAGGTCGGGGGTGGTCTCCGGTCTCCGAGCCGACCTAGTAAGCCGATTCTTAAACGCGGCTGGCGGAATGCGGTTGAACAAGCCTTCCTAGTCTTCCTTACTCTGGAGGTCGGGGGTGGTCTCCGGTCTCCGAGCCGACCTAGTAAGCCGTTTCTTAAACGCGGCTGGCGGAATGCGGTTGTGCAAGCCTGCCTAGTCTTCCTTACTCTGGAGTCGGGGGGTGGTCTCCGGTCTCCGAGCCGACCTAGTAAGCCGATCCTTAAACGCGGCTGGCGGAATGCGGTTGAGCAAGCCTGCCTAGTCTTCCTTACTCTGGAGGTCGAGGGTGGTCTCCGGTCTCCGAGCCGACCTAGTAAGCCGATTCTCAAACGCGGCTGGCGGAATGCGGTTGTGCAAGCCTGCCTAGTCTTCCTTACTCTGGAGTCGGGGGGTGGTCTCCGGTCTCCGAGCCGACCTAGTAAGCCGATTCTTAAACGCGGCTGGCGGAATGCGGTTGAGCAAGCCTGCCTAGTCTTCCTTACTTTGGAGGTCGGGGGGTGGTCTCCGGTCTCCGAGCCGACCTAGTAAGCCGATCCTTAAACGCGGCTGGCGGAATGCGGTTGAGCAAGCCTGCCTAGTCTTCCTTACCCTGGAGGTCGGGGGGTGGTCTCCGGTCTCCGAGCCGACCTATTAAGCCGATTCTTAAACGCGGCTGGCGGAATGCGGTTGTGCAAGCCTGCCTAGTCTTCCTTACTCTGGAGTCGGGGGGTGGTCTCCGGTCTCCGAGCCGACCTAGTAAGCCGATTCTTAAACGCGGCTGGCGGAATGCGGTTGAGCAAGCCTGCCTAGTCTTCCTTACTCTGGAGGTCGGGGGGTGGTCTCCGGTCTCCGAGCCGACATAGTAAGCCGATCCTTAAACGCGGCTGGCGGAGTGCGGTTGAGCAAGCCTACCTTGTCTTCCTTACTCTGGAGGTCGGGGGTGTCTCCGATCTCCGAGCCGACCTAGTAAGGCGATTCTTAAACGCGCTGGTGGAATGCCTGTTGTGCAAGCTTGCCTAGAGTCTTCCTTGATCTGGGGTCGGGGGTGGTCTCCGGTCCCCAAGCCGACCTAGCAAGCCGATTCTTAAACGCGGCTGGCGGAATGCAGTTGAGCAAGCCTGCCTAGTCTTCCTTACTCTGGAGGTAAGGGGTGGTCTCCGGTCTCCAAGCCGACCTAGTAAGCCGATCCTTAAACGCGGCTGGCGGAATGCGGTTGAGCAAGCCAGCCTAGTCTTCCTTACTCTGGGGTCGGGGGTGGTCTCCGGTCTCCAAGCCGACCTAGTAAGCCGATCCTTAAACGCGGCTGGCGGAAGGCGGTTGAGCAAGCTTGCCTAGTCTTCCTTACTCTGGAGGTCGGGGGTGCTCTCCGGTCTCCGAACCGACCTAGTAAGCCGATTCTTAAACGCGGCTGGCGGAATGCGGTTGTGCAAGCCTGCCTAGTCTTCCTTACTCTGGAGGTCGGGGGTGGTCTCCGGTCTCCGAGCCGACCTAGTAAGCCGATCCTTAAACGCGGCTGGCGGAATGCGGTTGAGCAAGCCTGCCTAGTCTTCCTTACTCTGGAGGTCGGGGGTGGTCTCCGGTCTCCGAGCCGACCTAGTAAGCCGATCCTTAAACGCGGCTGGCGGAATGCGGTTGAGCAAGTCTGCCTAGTCTTCCTTACTCTGGAGGTTGGGGGTGGTCTCCGGTCTCCGAGCCGACCTAGTAAGCCGATCCTTAAACGCGGCTGGCGGAATGCGGTTGAGCAAGCTTGCCTAGTCTTCCTTACTCTGGAGGTCGGGGGTGGTCTCCGGTCACCGAGCCGACCTAGTAAGCCGATCCTTAAACGCGGCTGGCGGAATGCGCTTGAGCAAGCCTACCTAGTCTTCCTTACTCTGGAGGTCGGGGGTGTCTCCGGTCTCCGAGCCGACCTAGTAAGGCGATTCTTAAACGCGCTGGTGGAATGCCTGTTGTGCAAGCTTGCCTAGAGTCTTCCTTGATCTGGGGTCGGGGGTGGTCTCCGGTCCCCAAGCCGACCTAGCAAGCCGATTCTTAAACGCGGCTGGCGGAATGCAGTTGAGCAAGCCTGCCTAGTCTTCCTTACTCTGGAGGTAAGGGGTGGTCTCCGGTCTCCAAGCCGACCTAGTAAGCCGATCCTTAAACGCGGCTGGCGGAATGCGGTTGAGCAAGCCAGCCTAGTCTTCCTTACTCTGGGGTCGGGGGTGGTCTCCGGTCTCCCAGCCGACCTAGTAAGCCGATCCTTAAACGCGGCTGGCGGAAGGCGGTTGAGCAAGCTTGCCTAGTCTTCCTTACTCTGGAGGTCGGGGGTGCTCTCCGGTCTCCGAACCGACCTAGTAAGCCGATTCTTAAACGCGGCTGGCGGAATGCGGTTGTGCAAGCCTGCCTAGTCTTCCTTACTCTGGAGGTCGGGGGTGGTCTCCGGTCTCCGAGCCGACCTAGTAAGCCGATCCTTAAACGCGGCTGGCGGAATGCGGTTGAGCAAGCCTGCCTAGTCTTCCTTACTCTGGAGGTCGGGGGTGGTCTCCGGTCTCCGAGCCGACCTAGTAAGCCGATCCTTAAACGCGGCTGGCGGAATGCGGTTGAGCAAGTCTGCCTAGTCTTCCTTGCTCTGGAGGTCGGGGGTGGTCTCCGGTCTCCGAGCCGACCTAGTAAGCCGATCCTTAAACGCGGCTGGCGGAATGCGTTTGAGCAAGTCTGCCTAGTCTTCCTTGCTCTGGAGGTCGGGGGTGGTCTCCGGTCTCCGAGCCGACCTAGTAAGCCGATTCTTAAACGCGGCTGGCGGAATGCGCTTGAGCAAGTCTGCCTAGTCTTCCTTGCTCTGGAGGTCGGGGGTGGTCTCCGGTCTCCGAGCCGACCTAGTAAGCCGATCCTTAAACGCGGCTGGCGGAATGCGGTTGAGCAAGCCTGCCTAGTCTGCCTTACTCTGGAGGTCGGGGGTGGTCTCCGGTCTCCGAGCCGACCTAGTAAGCCGATCCTTAAACGCGGCTGGCGGAATGCGGTTGAGCAAGTCTGCCTAGTCTTCCTTGCTCTGGAGGTCGGAGGTGGTCTCCGGTCTCAGAGCCGACCTAGTAAGCCGATCCTTAAACGCGGCTGGCGGAATGCGGTTGAGCAAGTCTGCCTAGTCTTCCTTGCTCTGGAGGTCGGGGGTGGTCTCCGGTCTCCGAACCGACCTAGTAAGCCGATTCTTAAACGCGGCTGGCGGAATGCGGTTGAGCAAGCTTGCCTAGTCTTCCTTACTCTGGAGGTCGGGGGTGGTCTCCGGTCTCCGAGCCGACCTAGTAAGCCGATCCTTAAACGCGGCTGGCGGAATGCGGTTGAGCAAGTCTGCCTAGTCTTCCTTGCTCTGGAGGTAGGGGGTGGTCTCCGGTCTCCGAGCCGACCTAGTACGCCGATCCTTAAACGCGGCTGGCGGAATGCGGTTGAGCAAGCCTGCCTAGTCTTCCTTACTCTGGAGGTCGGGGGTGGTATCCGGTCTCCGAGTCGACCTAGTAAGCCAATTCTTAAACGCGGCTGGCGGAATGCGGTTATGCAAGCTTGCCTAGTCTTCCTTGCTCTGGAGGTCGGGGGTGGTCTCCGGTGTCCGAGCCGACCTAGTAAGCCGATCCTTAAACGCGGCTGGCGGAATGCGGTTGAGCAAGCTTGCCTAGTCTTCCTTACTCTGGAGGTCGGGGGTGGTCTCCGGTCTCCAAGCCGACCTAGTAAGCCGATTCTTAAACGCGGCTGGCGGAATGCGCTTGAGCAAGCCTGCCTAGTCTTCCTTACTCTGGAGGTCGGTGGTGGTCTCCGGTTTTCGAGCCGACCTAGTAAGCCGATCCTTAAACGCGGCTGGCGGAATGCGCTTGAGCAAGCCTGCCTAGTCTTCCTTACTCTGGAGGTCGGGGGTGGTCTCCGGTCTCCGAGCCGACCTAGTAAGCCGATCCTTAAACGCGGCTGGCGGAATGCGCTTGAGCAAGTCTGCCTAGTCTTCCTTACTCTGGAGGTCGGGGGTGGTCTCCGGTCTCCGAGCCGACCTAGTAAGCCGATTCTTAAACGCGGCTGGCGGAATGCGGTTGAGCAAGTCTGCCTAGTCTTCCTTACTCTGGAGGTCGCGGGTGGTCTCCGGTCTCCGAGCCGACCTAGTAAGCCGATCCTTAAACGCGGCTGGCGGAATGCGGTTGAGCAAGCTTGCCTAGTCTTCCTTACTCTGGGGTGGGGGGTGGTCTCCGGTCTCCGAGCCGACCTAGTAAGTTGATCCTTAAACGAGGCTGGCGGAATGCGGTTGAGCAAGTCTGCCTAGAGTCTTCCTTGCTCTGGAGGTCGGGGGTGGTCTCCGGTCTCCGAGCCGACCTAGTAAGCCGATCCTTAAACGCGGCTGGTGGAATGCGGTTGAGCAAGCCTGCCTAGTCTTCCTTACTCTGGGGTCGGGGGTGGTCTCCGGTCTCCGAGCCGACCTAGTAAGCCGATCCTTAAACGCGGCTGGCGGAATGCGGTTGAGCAAGCCTGCCTAGTCTTCCTTACTCTGGGGTCGGGGGTGGTCTCCGGTCTCCGAGCCGACCTAGTAAGCCGATCCTTAAACGCGGCTGGCGGAATGCGGTTGAGCAAGCTTGCCTAGTCTTCCTTACTCTGGGGTCGGGGTTGGTCTCCGGTCTCCGAGCCGACCTAGTAAGCCGATCCTTAAACGCGGCTGGCGGAATGCGGTTGAGCAAGCCTGCCTAGTCTTCCTTACTCTGGGGTCGGGGGTGGTCTCCGGTCTCCGAGCCGACCTAGTAAGCCGATCCTTAAACGCGGCTGGCGGAATGCGGTTGAGCAAGCCTGCCTAGTCTGCCTTACTCTGGGGTCGGGGGGTAGTCTCCGGTCTCCGAGCCGACCTAGTAAGCCGATTCTTAAACGTGGCTGGCGGAATGCGGTTGAGCAAGCCTGCCTAGTCTTCCTTACTCTGGGGTCGGGGGTGGTCTCCGGTCTCCGAGCCGACCTAGTAAGCCGATCCTTAAATGCGGCTGGCGGAATGCGGTTGAGCAAGCCTGCCTAGTCTTCCTTACTCTGGGGTCGGGGGTGGTCTCCGGTCTCCGAGCCGACCTAGTAAGCCGATCCTTAAACGCGGCTGGCGGAATGCGGTTGAGCAAGCTTGCCTAGTCTTCCTTACTCTGGAGGTCAGGGGTGGTCTCCGGTCTCCGAGCCGACCTAGTAAGCCGATCCTTAAACGCGGCTGGCGGAATGCGGTTGAGCAAGCCTGCCTAGTCTTCCTTACTCTGGAGGTCGGGTGTAGTCTCCGGTCTCCGAGCCGACCTAGTAAGCCGACCCTTAAACGCGGCTGGCGGAATGCGGTTGAGCAAGCCTGCCTAGTCTTCCTTACTCTGGAGGTCGGGTGTTGTCTCCGGTCTCCGAGCCGACCTAGTAAGCCGATTCTTAAACTCGGCTGGCGGAATGCGGTTGAGCAAGCCTGCCTAGTCTTCCTTACTCTGGAGGTCGGGGGTGGTCTCCGGTTTCCGAACCGACCTAGTAAGCCGATTCTTAAACGCGGCTGGTGGAATGCGGTTGAGCAAGCCTGCCTAGTCTTCCTTACTCTGGAGGTCGGTCGTAGTCTCCGGTTTCCGAACCGACCTAGTAAGCCGATACTTAAACGCGGCTGGCGGAATGCGGTTGAGCAAGTCTGCCTAGTCTTCCTTACTCTGGAGGTCGGGTGTAGTCTCCGGTTTCCGAACCGACCTAGTAAGCCGATCCTTAAACGCGGCTGGTGGAATGCGGTTGAGCAAGCCTGCCTAGTCTTCCTTACTCTGGAGGTCGGGTGTAGTCTCCGGTCTCCGAGCCGACCTAGTAAGCCGATTCTTAAATGCGGCTGGCGGAATGCGGTTGAGCAAGCCTGCCTAGCCTTCCTTACTCTGGAGGTCGGGGGTGGTCTCCGGTCTCCGAGCCGACCTATTAAGCCGATCCTTAAACGCGGCTGGCGGAATGCGGTTGAGCAAGCCTGCCTAGTCTTCCTTACTCTGGAGGTCGGGGGTGGTCTCCGGTCTCCGAGCCGACCTAGTAAGCCGATCCTTAAACGCGGCTGGCGGAATGCGGTTGAGCAATTTGCCTAGTCTTCCTTACTCTGGAGGTCGGGGGTGGTCTCCGGTCTCCGAGCCGACCTAGTAAGCCGATCCTTAAACGCGGCTGGCGGAATGCGGTTGAGCAAGCCTGCCTAGTCTTCCTTACTCTGGAGGTCGGGTGTAGTCTCCGGTCTCCGAGCAGACCTAGTAAGCCGATCCTTAAACGCGGCTGGTGGAATGTGGTTGAGCAAGCTTGCCTAGTCTTCCTTGCTCTGGAGGTCGGGGGTGGTCTCCGGTTTCCGAGCCGACCTAGTAAGCCGATCCTTAAACGCGGCTGGCGGAATGCGGTTGTGCAAGCTTGCCTAGTCTTCCTTGCTCTGGAGGTCGGGGGTGGTCTCCGGTCTCCGAGCCGACCTAGTAAGCCGATCCTTAAACGCGGCTGGCGGAATGCGGTTGTGCAAGCTTGCCTAGTCTTCCTTGCTCTGGAGGTCGGGGGTGGTCTCCGGTCTCCGAACCGACCTAGTAAGCCGATCCTTAAACGCGGCTGGCGGAATGCGGTTGTGCAAGCTTGCCTAGTCTTCCTTGCTCTGGAGGTCGGGGGTGGTCTCCGGTCTCCGAGCCGACCTAGTAAGCCGATCCTTAAACGCGGCTGGCGGGATGCGGTTGTGCAAGCTTGCCTAGTCTTCCTTGCTCTGGAGGTCGGGGGTGGTCTCCGGTCTCCGAGCCGACCTAGTAAGCCGATTCTTAAACGCGATGGTGGAATGCCTGTTGTGCAAGCCTGCCTAGAGTCTTCCTTACTCTGGGGTCGGGGGTGGTCTCCGGTCTCCGAGCCGACCTAGTAAGCCGATTCTTAAACCCGCTGGTGGAATGCGGTTGAGCAAGCTTGCCTAGTCTTCCTTGCTCTGGAGGTCGGGTGTGGTCTCCGGTCTCCGAACCGACCTAGTAAGCCGATCCTTAAACGCGCTGGTGGAATGCCTGTTGTGCAAGCTTGCCTAGAGTCTTCCTTACTCTGGGGTCAGGGGTGGTCTGCGGTCTCCGAGCCGACCTAGTAAGCCAATTCTTAAACGCGCTGGTGGAATGCCTGTTGTGGAGGCCTGCCTACAGTCTTCCTTACTCTGGGGTCGGGGGTGGTCTCCGGTCTCCGAGCCGACCTAATAAGCCGATTCTTAAACGCGCTGGTGGAATGCCTGTTGTGCAAGCCTGCCAAGAGTCTTCCTTACTCTGGGGTCGGGGGTGGTCTCCGGTCTCCGAGTCGACCTAGTAAGCCGATTCTTAAACGCGCTGGTGGAATGCCTGTTGTGCAAGCCTGCCTAGAGTCTTCCTTACTCTGGGGTCGGGGGTGGTCTCCGGTCTCCGAGCCGACCTAGTAAGCCGGTTCTTAAACGCGCTGGTGGAATGCCTGTTGTGCAACCCTGCCTAGAGTCTTCCTTACTCTGGGGTCGGGGGTGGTCTCCGGTCTCCGAGCCGACCTAATAAGCCGATCCTTAAACGCGCTGGTGGAATGCCTGTTGTTCAAGCTTGCCTAGTCTTCCTTGCTCTGGAGGTCGAGGGTGGTCTCCGGTCTCCGAGCCGACCTAGTAAGCCGATTCTTAAACGCGCTGGTGGAAGCCTGTTGTGCAAGCTTGCCTAGTCTTGCTTGCTCTGGAGGTCGGGGTGGTCTCCGGTCTCCGAGCCGACCTAGTAAGCCGATCCTTAAACGTGGCTGGCGGAATGCGGTTGAGCAAGCTTGCCTAGTCTTCCTTACTCTGGAGGCCGGGGGTGGTTTCCGGTCACCGAGCCGACCTAGTAAGCCGATCCTTAAACGCGGCTGGCGGAATGCGCTTGAGCAAGCCTACCTAGTCTTCCTTAATCTGGAGGTCTGGGGTGGTCTCCGGTCTCCGAGCCGACCTAGTAAGCCGATCCTTAAACGCGGCTGGCTGAATGCGGTTGAGCAAGCTGGCCTAGTCTTCCTTGCTCTGGAGGTCGGGGGTGGTCTCCGGTCTCCGAGCCGACCTAGTAAGCCGATTCTTAAACGCGGCTGGCGGAATGCGGTTGAACAAGCCTTCCTAGTCTTCCTTACTCTGGAGGTCCGGGGTGGTCTCCGGTCTCCGAGCCGACCTAGTAAGCCGTTTCTTAAACGCGGCTGGCGGAATGCGGTTGAGCAAGCCTGCCTAGTCTTCCTTACTCTGGAGGTCGGGGGTGGTCTCCGGTCTCCAAGCCGACCTAGTAAGCCGATCCTTAAACGCGGTAGGCGGAATGCGGTTGAGCAAGTCTGCCTAGTCTTCCTTACTCTGGAGGTCGGGGGTGTCTCCGGTTTCCGAACCGACCTAGTAAGCCGATCCTTAAACGCGGCTGGTGGAATGCGGTTGAGCAAGCCTGCCTAGTCTTCCTTACTCTGGAGGTCGGTCGTAGTCTCCGGTTTCCGAACCGACCTAGTAAGCCGATACTTAAACGCGGCTGGCGGAATGCGGTTGAGCAGGTCTGCCTAGTCTTCCTTACTCTGGAGGTCGGGTGTAGTCTCCGGTTTCCGAACCGACCTAGTAAGCCGATCCTTAAACGCGGCTGGCGGAATGCGGTTGAGCAAGCTTGCCTAGTCTTCCTTACTCTGGAGGTCAGGGGTGGTCTCCGGTCTCCGAGCCGACCTAGTAAGCCGATCCTTAAACGCGGCTGGCGGAATGCGGTTGAGCAAGCCTGCCTAGTCTTCCTTACTCTGGAGGTCGGGTGTAGTCTCCGGTCTCCGAGCCGACCTAGTAAGCCGACCCTTAAACGCGGCTGGCGGAATGCGGTTGAGCAAGCCTGCCTAGTCTTCCTTACTCTGGAGGTCGGGTGTTGTCTCCGGTCTCCGAGCCGACCTAGTAAGCCGATTCTTAAACTCGGCTGGCGGAATGCGGTTGAGCAAGCCTGCCTAGTCTTCCTTACTCTGGAGGTCGGGGGTGGTCTCCGGTTTCCGAACCGACCTAGTAAGCCGATTCTTAAACGCGGCTGGTGGAATGCGGTTGAGCAAGCCTGCCTAGTCTTCCTTACTCTGGAGGTCGGTCGTAGTCTCCGGTTTCCGAACCGACCTAGTAAGCCGATACTTAAACGCGGCTGGCGGAATGCGGTTGAGCAAGTCTGCCTAGTCTTCCTTACTCTGGAGGTCGGGTGTAGTCTCCGGTTTCCGAACCGACCTAGTAAGCCGATCCTTAAACGCGGCTGGTGGAATGCGGTTGAGCAAGCCTGCCTAGTCTTTCTTACTCTGGAGGTCGGGTGTAGTCTCCGGTCTCCGAGCCGACCTAGTAAGCCGATTCTTAAACGCGGCTGGCGGAATGCGGTTGAGCAAGCCTGCCTAGCCTTCCTTACTCTGGAGGTCGGGGGTGGTCTCCGGTCTCCGAGCCGACCTATTAAGCCGATCCTTAAACGCGGCTGGCGGAATGCGGTTGAGCAAGCCTGCCTAGTCTTCCTTACTCTGGAGGTCGGGGGTGGTCTCCGGTCTCCGAGCCGACCTAGTAAGCCGATCCTTAAACGCGGCTGGCGGAATGCGGTTGAGCAATTTGCATAGTCTTCCTTACTCTGGAGGTCGGGGGTGGTCTCCGGTCTCCGAGCCGACCTAGTAAGCCGATTCTTAAACGCGCTGGTGGAATGCCTGTTGTGCAAGCCTGCCAAGAGTCTTCCTTACTCTGGGGTCGGGGGTGGTCTCCGGTCTCCGAGTCGACCTAGTAAGCCGATTCTTAAACGCGCTGGTGGAATGCCTGTTGTGCAAGCCTGCCTAGAGTCTTCCTTACTCTGGGGTCGGGGGTGGTCTCCGGTCTCCGAGCCGACCTAGTAAGCCGGTTCTTAAACGCGCTGGTGGAATGCCTGTTGTGCAACCCTGCCTAGAGTCTTCCTTACTCTGGGGTCGGGGGTGGTCTCCGGTCTCCGAGCCGACCTAATAAGCCGATCCTTAAACGCGCTGGTGGAATGCCTGTTGTTCAAGCTTGCCTAGTCTTCCTTGCTCTGGAGGTCGAGGGTGGTCTCCGGTCTCCGAGCCGACCTAGTAAGCCGATTCTTAAACGCGCTGGTGGATGCCTGTTGTGCAAGCTTGCCTAGTCTTGCTTGCTCTGGAGGTCGGGGTGGTCTCCGGTCTCCGAGCCGACCTAGTAAGCCGATCCTTAAACGTGGCTGGCGGAATGCGGTTGAGCAAGCTTGCCTAGTCTTCCTTACTCTGGAGGCCGGGGGTGGTTTCCGGTCACCGAGCCGACCTAGTAAGCCGATCCTTAAACGCGGCTGGCGGAATGCGCTTGAGCAAGCCTACCTAGTCTTCCTTAATCTGGAGGTCTGGGGTGGTCTCCGGTCTCCGAGCCGACCTAGTAAGCCGATCCTTAAACGCGGCTGGCTGAATGCGAATGAGCAAGCTGGCCTAGTCTTCCTTGCTCTGGAGGTCGGGGGTGGTCTCCGGTCTCCGAGCCGACCTAGTAAGCCGATTCTTAAACGCGGCTGGCGGAATGCGGTTGAACAAGCCTTCCTAGTCTTCCTTACTCTGGAGGTCCGGGGTGGTCTCCGGTCTCCGAGCCGACCTAGTAAGCCGTTTCTTAAACGCGGCTGGCGGAATGCGGTTGAGCAAGCCTGCCTAGTCTTCCTTACTCTGGAGGTCGGGGGTGGTCTCCGGTCTCCAAGCCGACCTAATAAGCCGATCCTTAAACGCGGTAGGCGGAATGCGGTTGAGCAAGTCTGCCTAGTCTTCCTTACTCTGGAGGTCGGGGGTGGTCTCCGGTTTCCGAACCGACCTAGTAAGCCGATCCTTAAACGCGGCTGGTGGAATGCGGTTGAGCAAGCCTGCCTAGTCTTCCTTACTCTGGAGGTCGGTCGTAGTCTCCGGTTTCCGAACCGACCTAGTAAGCCGATACTTAAACGCGGCTGGCGGAATGCGGTTGAGCAGGTCTGCCTAGTCTTCCTTACTCTGGAGGTCGGGTGTAGTCTCCGGTTTCCGAACCGACCTAGTAAGCCGATCCTTAAACGCGGCTGGTGGAATGCGGTTGAGCAAGCCTGCCTAGTCTTCCTTACTCTGGAGGTCGGGTGTAGTCTCCGGTCTCCGAGCCGACCTAGTAAGCCGATTCTTAAACGCGGCTGGCGGAATGCGGTTGAGCAAGCCTGCCTAGCCTTCCTTACTCTGGAGGTCGGGGGTGGTCTCCGGTCTCCGAGCCGACCTATTAAGCCGATCCTTAAACGCGGCTGGCGGAATGCGGTTGAGCAAGCCTGCCTAGTCTTCCTTACTCTGGAGGTCGGGGGTGGTCTCCGGTCTCCGAGCCGACCTAGTAAGCCGATCCTTAAACGCGGCTGGCGGAATGCGGTTGAGCAAGCTTGCCTAGTCTTCCTTACTCTGGAGGTCGGGGGTGGTCTCCGGTCTCCGAGCCGACCTAGTAAGCCGATTCTTAAACGCGGCTGGCGGAATGCGGTTGAGCAAGCCTGCCTAGTCTTCCTTACTCTGGAGGTCGGGTGTAGTCTCCGGTCTCCGAGCAGACCTAGTAAGCCGATCCTTAAACGCGGCTGGTGGAATGTGGTTGAGCAAGCTTGCCTAGTCTTCCTTACTCTGGAGGTCGGGGGTGGTCTCCGGTTTCCGAGCCGACCTAGTAAGCCGATCCTTAAACGCGGCTGGCGGAATGCGGTTGTGCAAGCTTGCCTAGGCTTCCTTGCTCTGGAGGTCGGGGGTGGTCTCCGGTCTCCGAGCCGACCTAGTAAGCCGATCCTTAAACGCGGCTGGCGGAATGCGGTTGTGCAAGCTTGCCTAGTCTTCCTTGCTCTGGAGGTCGGGGGTGGTCTCCGGTCTCCGAACCGACCAAATAAGCCGATCCTTAAACGCGGCTGGCGGAATGCGGTTGTGCAAGCTTGCCTAGTCTTCCTTGCTCTGGAGGTCGGGGGTGGTCTCCGGTCTCCGAGCCGACCTAGTAAGCCGATCCTTAAACGCGGCTGGCGGGATGCGGTTGTGCAAGCTTGCCTAGTCTTCCTTGCTCTGGAGGTCGGGGGTGGTCTCCGGTCTCCGAGCCGACCTAGTATGCCGATTCTTAAACGCGATGGTGGAATGCCTGTTGTGCAAGCCTGCCTAGAGTCTTCCTTACTCTGGGGTCGGGGGTGGTCTCCGGTCTCCGAGCCGACCTAGTAAGCCGATTCTTAAACCCGCTGGTGGAATGCGGTTGAGCAAGCTTGCCTAGTCTTCCTTGCTCTGGAGGTCGGGTGTGGTCTCCGGTCTCCGAACCGACCTAGTAAGCCGATTCTTAAACGCGCTGGTGGAATGCCTGTTGTGCAAGCTTGCCTAGAGTCTTCCTTACTCTGGGGTCAGGGGTGGTCTCCGGTCTCCGAGCCGACCTAGTAAGCCAATTCTTAAACGCGCTGGTGGAATGCCTGTTGTGGAGGCCTGCCTACAGTCTTCCTTACTCTGGGGTCGGGGGTGGTCTCCGGTCTCCGAGCCGACCTAATAAGCCGATTCTTAAACGCGCTGGTGGAATGCCTGTTGTGCAAGCCTGCCAAGAGTCTTCCTTACTCTGGGGTCGGGGGTGGTCTCCGGTCTCCGAGTCGACCTAGTAAGCCGATTCTTAAACGCGCTGGTGGAATGCCTGTTGTGCAAGCCTGCCTAGAGTCTTCCTTACTCTGGGGTCGGGGGTGGTCTCCGGTCTCCGAGCCGACCTAGTAAGCCGGTTCTTAAACGCGCTGGTGGAATGCCTGTTGTGCAACCCTGCCTAGAGTCTTCCTTACTCTGGGGTCGGGGGTGGTCTCCGGTCTCCGAGCCGACCTAATAAGCCGATTCTTAAACGCGCTGGTGGAATGCCTGTTGTTCAAGCTTGCCTAGTCTTCCTTGCTCTGGAGGTCGGGGGTGGTCTCCGGTCTCCGAGCCGACCTAGTAAGCCGATTCTTAAACGCGCTGGTGGATGCCTGTTGTGCAAGCTTGCCTAGTCTTGCTTGCTCTGGAGGTCGGGGTGGTCTCCGGTCTCCGAGCCGACCTAGTAAGCCGATCCTTAAACGTGGCTGGCGGAATGCGGTTGAGCAAGCTTGCCTAGTCTTCCTTACTCTGGAGGCCGGGGGTGGTTTCCGGTCACCGAGCCGACCTAGTAAGCCGATCCTTAAACGCGGCTGGCGGAATGCGCTTGAGCAAGCCTACCTAGTCTTCCTTAATCTGGAGGTCTGGGGTGGTCTCCGGTCTCCGAGCCGACCTAGTAAGCCGATCCTTAAACGCGGCTGGCTGAATGCGGTTGAGCAAGCTGGCCTAGTCTTCCTTGCTCTGGAGGTCGGGGGTGGTCTCCGGTCTCCGAGCCGACCTAGTAAGCCGATTCTTAAACGCGGCTGGCGGAATGCGGTTGAACAAGCCTTCCTAGTCTTCCTTACTCTGGAGGTCCGGGGTGGTCTCCGGTCTCCGAGCCGACCTAGTAAGCCGATTCTTAAACGCGGCTGGCGGAATGCGGTTGTGCAAGCCTGCCTAGTCTTCCTTACTCTGGAGTCGGGGGGTGGTCTCCGGTCTCCGAGCCGACCTAGTAAGCCGATTCTTAAACGCGGCTGGCGGAATGCGGTTGAGCAAGCCTGCCTAGTCTTCCTTACTTTGGAGGTCGGGGGGTGGTCTCCGGTCTCCGAGCCGACCTAGTAAGCCGATCCTTAAACGCGGCTGGCGGAATGCGGTTGAGCAAGCCTGCCTAGTCTTCCTTACCCTGGAGGTCGGGGGGTGGTCTCCGGTCTCCGAGCCGACCTATTAAGCCGATTCTTAAACGCGGCTGGCGGAATGCGGTTGTGCAAGCCTGCCTAGTCTTCCTTACTCTGGAGTCGGGGGGTGGTCTCCGGTCTCCGAGCCGACCTAGTAAGCCGATTCTTAAACGCGGCTGGCGGAATGCGGTTGAGCAAGCCTGCCTAGTATTCCTTACTCTGGAGGTCGGGGGGTGGTCTCCGGTCTCCGAGCCGACATAGTAAGCCGATCCTTAAACGCGGCTGGCGGAATGCGGTTGAGCAAGCCTGCCTAGTCTTCCTTACTCTGGAGGTTGGGGGTGGTCTCCGGTCTCCGAGCCGACCTAGTAAGCCGATCCTTAAACGCGGCTGGCGGAATGCGGTTGAGCAAGCTTGCCTAGTCTTCCTTACTCTGGAGGTCGGGGGTGGTCTCCGGTCACCGAGCCGACCTAGTAAGCCGATCCTTAAACGCGGCTGGCGGAATGCGCTTGAGCAAGCCTACCTAGTCTTCCTTACTCTGGAGGTCGGGGGTGTCTCCGGTCTCCGAGCCGACCTAGTAAGCCGATTCTTAAACGCGCTGGTGGAATGCCTGTTGTGCAAGCTTGCCTAGAGTCTTCCTTGCTCTGGGGTCGGGGGTGGTCTCCGGTCCCCAAGCCGACCTAGCAAGCCGATTCTTAAACGCGGCTGGCGGAATGCAGTTGAGCAAGCCTGCCTAGTCTTCCTTACTCTGGAGGTCGGGGGTGGTCTCCGGTCTCCAAGCCGACCTAGTAAGCCGATCCTTAAACGCGGCTGGCGGAATGCGGTTGAGCAAGCCAGCCTAGTCTTCCTTACTCTGGGGTCGGGGGTGGTCTCCGGTCTCCAAGCCGACCTAGTAAGCCGATCCTTAAATGCGGCTGGCGGAAGGCGGTTGAGCAAGCTTGCCTAGTCTTCCTTACTCTGGAGGTCGCGGGTGCTCTCCGGTCTCCGAACCGACCTAGTAAGCCGATTCTTAAACGCGGCTGGCGGAATGCGGTTGTGCAAGCCTGCCTAGTCTTCCTTACTCTGGAGGTCGGGGGTGGTCTCCGGTCTCCGAGCCGACCTAGTAAGCCGATCCTTAAACGCGGCTGGCGGAATGCGGTTGAGCAAGCCTGCCTAGTCTTCCTTACTCTGGAGGTCGGGGGTGGTCTCCGGTCTCCGAGCCGACCTAGTAAGCCGATTCTTCAACGCGGCTGGCGGAATGCGGTTGAGCAAGTCTGCCTAGTCTTCCTTGCTCTGGAGGTCGGGGGTGGTCTCCGGTCTCCGAGCCGACCTAGTAAGCCGATCCTTAAACGCGGCTGGCGGAATGCGGTTGAGCAAGTCTGCCTAGTCTTCCTTGCTCTGGAGGTCGGGGGTGGTCTCCGGTCTCCGAGCCGACCTAGTAAGCCGATGCTTAAACGCGGCTGGCGGAATGCGCTTGAGCAAGTCTGCCTAGTCTTCCTTGCTCTGGAGGTCGGGGGTGGTCTCCGGTCTCCGAGCCGACCTAGTAAGCCGATCCTTAAACGCGGCTGGCGGAATGCGGTTGAGCAAGCCTGCCTAGTCTGCCTTACTCTGGAGGTCGGGGGTGGTCTCCGGTCTCAGAGCCGACCTAGTAAGCCGATCCTTAAACGCGGCTGGCGGAATGCGGTTGAGCAAGTCTACCTAGTCTTCCTTGCTCTGGAGGTCGGAGGTGGTCTCCGGTCTCCGAGCCGACCTAGTAAGCCGATCCTTAAACGCGGCTGGCGGAATGCGGTTGAGCAAGTCTGCCTAGTCTTCCTTGCTCTGGAGGTCGGGGGTGGTCTCCGGTCTCCGAACCGACCTAGTAAGCCGATTCTTAAACGCGGCTGGCGGAATGCGGTTGAGCAAGCTTGCTTAGTCTTCCTTACTCTGGAGGTCGGGGGTGGTCTCCGGTCTCCGAGCCGACCTAGTAAGCCGATCCTTAAACGCGGCTGGCGGAATGCGGTTGAGCAAGTCTGCCTAGTCTTCCTTGCTCTGGAGGTAGGGGGTGGTCTCCGGTCTCCGAGCCGACCTAGTACGCCGATCCTTAAACGCGGCTGGCGGAATGCGGTTGAGCAAGCCTGCCTAGTCTTCCTTACTCTGGAGGTCGGGGGTGGTATCCGGTCTCCGAGTCGACCTAGTAAGCCAATTCTTAAACGCGGCTGGCGGAATGCGGTTATGCAAGCTTGCCTAGTCTTCCTTGCTCTGGAGGTCGGGGGTGGTCTCCGGTGTCCGAGCCGACCTAGTAAGCCGATCCTTAAACGCGGCTGGCGGAATGCGGTTGAGCAAGCTTGCCTAGTCTTCCTTACTCTGGAGGTCGGGGGTGGTCTCCGGTCTCCAAGCCGACCTAGTAAGCCGATTCTTAAACGCGGCTGGCGGAATGCGCTTGAGCAAGCCTGCCTAGTCTTCCTTACTCTGGAGGTCGGTGGTGGTCTCCGGTTTTCGAGCCGACCTAGTAAGCCGATCCTTAAACGCGGCTGGCGGAATGCGCTTGAGCAAGCCTGCCTAGTCTTCCTTACTCTGGAGGTCGGGGGTGGTCTCCGGTCTCCGAGCCGACCTAGTAAGCCGATCCTTAAACGCGGCTGGCGGAATGCGCTTGAGCAAGTCTGCCTAGTCTTCCTTACTCTGGAGGTCGGGGGTGGTCTCCGGTCTCCGAGCCGACCTAGTAAGCCGATTCTTAAACGCGGCTGGCGGAATGCGGTTGAGCAAGTCTGCCTAGTCTTCCTTACTCTGGAGGTCGCGGGTGGTCTCCGGTCTCCGAGCCGACCTAGTAAGCCGATCCTTAAACGCGGCTTGCGGAATGCGGTTGAGCAAGCTTGCCTAGTCTTCCTTACTCTGGGGTGGGGGGTGGTCTCCGGTCTCCGAGCCGACCTAGTAAGTTGATCCTTAAACGAGGCTGGCGGAATGCGGTTGAGCAAGTCTGCCTAGAGTCTTCCTTGCTCTGGAGGTCGGGGGTGGTCTCCGGTCTCCGAGCCGACCTAGTAAGCCGATCCTTAAACGCGGCTGGTGGAATGCGGTTGAGCAAGCCTGCCTAGTCTTCCTTACTCTGGGGTCGGGGGTGGTCTCCGGTCTCCGAGCCGACCTAGTAAGCCGATCCTTAAACGTGGCTGGCGGAATGCGGTTGAGCAAGCCTGCCTAGTCTTCCTTACTCTGGGGTCGGGGGTGGTCTCCGGTCTCTGAGCCGACCTAGTAAGCCGATCCTTAAACGCGGCTGGCGGAATGCGGTTGAGCAAGCTTGCCTAGTCTTCCTTACTCTGGGGTCGGGGGTGGTCTCCGGTTTCCGAGCCGACCTAGTAAGCCGATCCTTAAACGCGGCTGGCGGAATGCGGTTGAGCAAGCCTGCCTAGTCTTCCTTACTCTGGGGTCGGGGGTGGTCTCCGGTCTCCGAGCCGACCTAGTAAGCCGATCCTTAAACGCGGCTGGCGGAATGCGGTTGAGCAAGCCTGCCTAGTCTGCCTTACTCTGGGGTCGGGGGGTAGTCTCCGGTCTCCGAGCCGACCTAGTAAGCCGATTCTTAAACGTGGCTGGCGGAATGCGGTTGTGCAAGCTTGCCTAGTCTTCCTTGCTCTGGAGGTCGGGGGTGGTCTCCGGTCTCCGAACCGACCTAGTAAGCCGATCCTTAAACGCGGCTGGCGGAATGCGGTTGTGCAAGCTTGCCTAGTCTTCCTTGCTCTGGAGGTCGGGGGTGGTCTCCGGTCTCCGAGCCGACCTAGTAAGCCGATCCTTAAACGCGGCTGGCGGGATGCGGTTGTGCAAGCTTGCCTAGTCTTCCTTGCTCTGGAGGTCGGGGGTGGTCTCCGGTCTCCGAGCCGACCTAGTAAGCCGATTCTTAAACGCGATGGTGGAATGCCTGTTGTGCAAGCCTGCCTAGAGTCTTCCTTACTCTGGGGTCGGGGGTGGTCTCCGGTCTCCGAGCCGACCTAGTAAGCCGATTCTTAAACCCGCTGGTGGAATGCGGTTGAGCAAGCTTGCCTAGTCTTCCTTGCTCTGGAGGTCGGGTGTGGTCTCCGGTCTCCGAACCGACCTAGTAAGCCGATCCTTAAACGCGCTGGTGGAATGCCTGTTGTGCAAGCTTGCCTAGAGTCTTCCTTACTCTGGGGTCAGGGGTGGTCTGCGGTCTCCGAGCCGACCTAGTAAGCCAATTCTTAAACGCGCTGGTGGAATGCCTGTTGTGGAGGCCTGCCTACAGTCTTCCTTACTCTGGGGTCGGGGGTGGTCTCCGGTCTCCGAGCCGACCTAATAAGCCGATTCTTAAACGCGCTGGTGGAATGCCTGTTGTGCAAGCCTGCCAAGAGTCTTCCTTACTCTGGGGTCGGGGGTGGTCTCCGGTCTCCGAGTCGACCTAGTAAGCCGATTCTTAAACGCGCTGGTGGAATGCCTGTTGTGCAAGCCTGCCTAGAGTCTTCCTTACTCTGGGGTCGGGGGTGGTCTCCGGTCTCCGAGCCGACCTAGTAAGCCGGTTCTTAAACGCGCTGGTGGAATGCCTGTTGTGCAACCCTGCCTAGAGTCTTCCTTACTCTGGGGTCGGGGGTGGTCTCCGGTCTCCGAGCCGACCTAATAAGCCGATCCTTAAACGCGCTGGTGGAATGCCTGTTGTTCAAGCTTGCCTAGTCTTCCTTGCTCTGGAGGTCGAGGGTGGTCTCCGGTCTCCGAGCCGACCTAGTAAGCCGATTCTTAAACGCGCTGGTGGATGCCTGTTGTGCAAGCTTGCCTAGTCTTGCTTGCTCTGGAGGTCGGGGTGGTCTCCGGTCTCCGAGCCGACCTAGTAAGCCGATCCTTAAACGTGGCTGGCGGAATGCGGTTGAGCAAGCTTGCCTAGTCTTCCTTACTCTGGAGGCCGGGGGTGGTTTCCGGTCACATAGCCGACCTAGTAAGCCGATCCTTAAACGCGGCTGGCGGAATGCGCTTGAGCAAGCCTACCTAGTCTTCCTTAATCTGGAGGTCTGGGGTGGTCTCCGGTCTCCGAGCCGACCTAGTAAGCCGATCCTTAAACGCGGCTGGCTGAATGCGGTTGAGCAAGCTGGCCTAGTCTTCCTTGCTCTGGAGGTCGGGGGTGGTCTCCGGTCTCCGAGCCGACCTAGTAAGCCGATTCTTAAACGCGGCTGGCGGAATGCGGTTGAACAAGCCTTCCTAGTCTTCCTTACTCTGGAGGTCCGGGGTGGTCTCCGGTCTCCGAGCCGACCTAGTAAGCCGTTTCTTAAACGCGGCTGGCGGAATGCGGTTGAGCAAGCCTGCCTAGTCTTCCTTACTCTGGAGGTCGGGGGTGGTCTCCGGTCTCCAAGCCGACCTAGTAAGCCGATCCTTAAACGCGGCTGGCGGAATGCGGTTGAGCAAGCCTGCCTAGTCTTCCTTACTCTGGAGGTCGGGTGTAGTCTCCGGTCTCCGAGCCGACCTAGTAAGCCGACCCTTAAACGCGGCTGGCGGAATGCGGTTGAGCAAGCCTGCCTAGTCTTCCTTACTCTGGAGGTCGGGTGTTGTCTCCGGTCTCCGAGCCGACCTAGTAAGCCGATTCTTAAACTCGGCTGGCGGAATGCGGTTGAGCAAGCCTGCCTAGTCTTCCTTACTCTGGAGGTCGGGGGTGGTCTCCGGTTTCCGAACCGACCTAGTAAGCCGATTCTTAAACGCGGCTGGTGGAATGCGGTTGAGCAAGCCTGCCTAGTCTTCCTTACTCTGGAGGTCGGTCGTAGTCTCCGGTTTCCGAACCGACCTAGTAAGCCGATACTTAAACGCGGCTGGCGGAATGCGGTTGAGCAAGTCTGCCTAGTCTTCCTTACTCTGGAGGTCGGGTGTAGTCTCCGGTTTCCGAACCGACCTAGTAAGCCGATCCTTAAACGCGGCTGGTGGAATGCGGTTGAGCAAGCCTGCCTAGTCTTTCTTACTCTGGAGGTCGGGTGTAGTCTCCGGTCTCCGAGCCGACCTAGTAAGCCGATTCTTAAACGCGGCTGGCGGAATGCGGTTGAGCAAGCCTGCCTAGCCTTCCTTACTCTGGAGGTCGGGGGTGGTCTCCGGTCTCCGAGCCGACCTATTAAGCCGATCCTTAAACGCGGCTGGCGGAATGCGGTTGAGCAAGCCTGCCTAGTCTTCCTTACTCTGGAGGTCGGGGGTGGTCTCCGGTCTCCGAGCCGACCTAGTAAGCCGATCCTTAAACGCGGCTGGCGGAATGCGGTTGAGCAATTTGCCTAGTCTTCCTTACTCTGGAGGTCGGGGGTGGTCTCCGGTCTCCGAGCCGACCTAGTAAGCCGATTATTAAACGCGCTGGTGGAATGCCTGTTGTGCAAGCCTGCCAAGAGTCTTCCTTACTCTGGGGTCGGGGGTGGTCTCCGGTCTCCGAGTCGACCTAGTAAGCCGATTCTTAAACGCGCTGGTGGAATGCCTGTTGTGCAAGCCTGCCTAGAGTCTTCCTTACTCTGGGGTCGGGGGTGGTCTCCGGTCTCCGAGCCGACCTAGTAAGCCGGTTCTTAAACGCGCTGGTGGAATGCCTGTTGTGCAACCCTGCCTAGAGTCTTCCTTACTCTGGGGTCGGGGGTGGTCTCCGGTCTCCGAGCCGACCTAATAAGCCGATCCTTAAACGCGCTGGTGGAATGCCTGTTGTTCAAGCTTGCCTAGTCTTCCTTGCTCTGGAGGTCGAGGGTGGTCTCCGGTCTCCGAGCCGACCTAGTAAGCCGATTCTTAAACGCGCTGGTGGATGCCTGTTGTGCAAGCTTGCCTAGTCTTGCTTGCTCTGGAGGTCGGGGTGGTCTCCGGTCTCCGAGCCGACCTAGTAAGCCGATCCTTAAACGTGGCTGGCGGAATGCGGTTGAGCAAGCTTGCCTAGTCTTCCTTACTCTGGAGGCCGGGGGTGGTTTCCGGTCACCGAGCCGACCTAGTAAGCCGATCCTTAAACGCGGCTGGCGGAATGCGCTTGAGCAAGCCTACCTAGTCTTCCTTAATCTGGAGGTCTGGGGTGGTCTCCGGTCTCCGAGCCGACCTAGTAAGCCGATCCTTAAACGCGGCTGGCTGAATGCGGTTGAGCAAGCTGGCCTAGTCTTCCTTGCTCTGGAGGTCGGGGGTGGTCTCCGGTCTCCGAGCCGACCTAGTAAGCCGATTCTTAAACGCGGCTGGCGGAATGCGGTTGAACAAGCCTTCCTAGTCTTCCAACTCTGGAGGTCCGGGGTGGTCTCCGGTCTCCGAGCCGACCTAGTAAGCCGTTTCTTAAACGCGGCTGGCGGAATGCGGTTGAGCAAGCCTGCCTAGTCTTCCTTACTCTGGAGGTCGGGGGTGGTCTCCGGTCTCCAAGCCGACCTAGTAAGCCGATCCTTAAACGCGGTAGGCGGAATGCGGTTGAGCAAGTCTGCCTAGTCTTCCTTACTCTGGAGGTCGGGGGTGGTCTCCGGTTTCCGAACCGACCTAGTAAGCCGATCCTTAAACGCGGCTGGTGGAATGCGGTTGAGCAAGCCTGCCTAGTCTTCCTTACTCTGGAGGTCGGTCGTAGTCTCCGGTTTCCGAACCGACCTAGTAAGCCGATACTTAAACGCGGCTGGCGGATTGCGGTTGAGCAGGTCTGCCTAGTCTTCCTTACTCTGGAGGTCGGGTGTAGTCTCCGGTTTCCGAACCGACCTAGTAAGCCGATCCTTAAACGCGGCTGGTGGAATGCGGTTGAGCAAGCCTGCCTAGTCTTCCTTACTCTGGAGGTCGGGTGTAGTCTCCGGTCTCCGAGCCGACCTAGTAAGCCGATTCTTAAACGCGGCTGGCGGAATGCGGTTGAGCAAGCCTGCCTAGCCTTCCTTACTCTGGAGGTCGGGGGTGGTCTCCGGTCTCCGAGCCGACCTATTAAGCCGATCCTTAAACGCGGCTGGCGGAATGCGGTTGAGCAAGCCTGCCTAGTCTTCCTTTCTCTGGAGGTCGGGGGTGGTCTCCGGTCTCCGAGCCGACCTAGTAAGCCGATCCTTAAACGCGGCTGGCGGAATGCGGTTGAGCAAGCTTGCCTAGTCTTCCTTACTCTGGAGGTCGGGGGTGGTCTCCGGTCTCCGAGCCGACCTAGTAAACCGATCCTTAAACGCGGCTGGCGGAATGCGGTTGAGCAAGCCTGCCTAGTCTTCCTTACTCTGGAGGTCGGGTGTAGTCTCCGGTCTCCGAGCAGACCTAGTAAGCCGATCCTTAAACGCGGCTGGTGGAATGTGGTTGAGCAAGCTTGCCTAGTCTTCCTTACTCTGGAGGTCGGGGGTGGTCTCCGGTTTCCGAGCCGACCTAGTAAGCCGATCCTTATACGCGGCTGGCGGAATGCGGTTGTGCAAGCTTGCCTAGGCTTCCTTGCTCTGGAGGTCGGGGGTGGTCTCCGGTCTCCGAGCCGACCTAGTAAGCCGATCCTTAAACGCGGCTGGCGGAATGCGGTTGTGCAAGCTTGCCTAGTCTTCCTTGCTCTGGAGGTCGGGGGTGGTCTCCGGTCTCCGAACCGACCTAGTAAGCCGATCCTTAAACGCGGCTGGCGGAATGCGGTTGTGCAAGCTTGCCTAGTCTTCCTTGCTCTGGAGGTCGGGGGTGGTCTCCGGTCTCCGAGCCGACCTAGTAAGCCGATCCTTAAACGCGGCTGGCGGGATGCGGTTGTGCAAGCTTGCCTAGTCTTCCTTGCTCTGGAGGTCGGGGGTGGTCTCCGGTCTCCGAGCCGACCTAGTAAGCCGATTCTTAAACGCGATGGTGGAATGCCTGTTGTGCAAGCCTGCCTAGAGTCTTCCTTACTCTGGGGTCGGGGGTGGTCTCCGGTCTCCGAGCCGACCTAGTAAGCCGATTCTTAAACCCGTTGGTGGAATGCGGTTGAGCAAGCTTGCCTAGTCTTCCTTGCTCTGGAGGTCGGGTGTGGTCTCCGGTCTCCGAACCGACCTAGTAAGCCGATTCTTAAACGCGCTGGTGGAATGCCTGTTGTGCAAGCTTGCCTAGAGTCTTCCTTACTCTGGGGTCAGGGGTGGTCTCCGGTCTCCGAGCCGACCTAGTAAGCCAATTCTTAAACGCGCTGGTGGAATGCCTGTTGTGGAGGCCTGCCTACAGTCTTCCTTACTCTGGGGTCGGGGGTGGTCTCCGGTCTCCGAGCCGACCTAATAAGCCGATTCTTAAACGCGCTGGTGGAATGCCTGTTGTGCAAGCCTGCCAAGAGTCTTCCTTACTCTGGGGTCGGGGGTGGTCTCCGGTCTCCGAGTCGACCTAGTAAGCCGATTCTTAAACGCGCTGGTGGAATGCCTGTTGTGCAAGCCTGCCTAGAGTCTTCCTTACTCTGGGGTCGGGGGTGGTCTCCGGTCTCCGAGCCGACCTAGTAAGCCGGTTCTTAAACGCGCTGGTGGAATGCCTGTTGTGCAACCCTGCCTAGAGTCTTCCTTACTCTGGGGTCGGGGGTGGTCTCCGGTCTCCGAGCCGACCTAATAAGCCGATTCTTAAACGCGCTGGTGGAATGCCTGTTGTTCAAGCTTGCCTAGTCTTCCTTGCTCTGGAGGTCGGGGGTGGTCTCCGGTCTCCGAGCCGACCTAGTAAGCCGATTCTTAAACGCGCTGGTGGATGCCTGTTGTGCAAGCTTGCCTAGTCTTGCTTGCTCTGGAGGTCGGGGTGGTCTCCGGTCTCCGAGCCGACCTAGTAAGCCGATCCTTAAACGTGGCTGGCGGAATGCGGTTGAGCAAGCTTGCCTAGTCTTCCTTACTCTGGAGGCCGGGGGTGGTTTCCGGTCACCGAGCCGACCTAGTAAGCCGATCCTTAAACGCGGCTGGCTGAATGCGGTTGAGCAAGCTGGCCTAGTCTTCCTTGCTCTGGAGGTCGGGGGTGGTCTCCGGTCTCCGAGCCGACCTAGTAAGCCGATTCTTAAACGCGGCTGGCGGAATGCGGTTGAACAAGCCTTCCTAGTCTTCCTTACTCTGGAGGTCGGGGGGTGGTCTCCGGTCTCCGAGCCGACCTAGTAAGCCGATCCTTAAACGCGGCTGGCGGAATGCGGTTGAGCAAGCCTGCCTAGTCTTCCTTACCCTGGAGGTCGGGGGGTGGTCTCCGGTCTCCGAGCCGACCTATTAAGCCGATTCTTAAACGCGGCTGGCGGAATGCGGTTGTGCAAGCCTGCCTAGTCTTCCTTACTCTGGAGTCGGGGGGTGGTCTCCGGTCTCCGAGCCGACCTAGTAAGCCGATTCTTAAACGCGGCTGGCGGAATGCGGTTGAGCAAGCCTGCCTAGTCTTCCTTACTCTGGAGGTCGGGGGGTGGTCTCCGGTCTCCGAGCCGACATAGTAAGCCGATCCTTAAACGCGGCTGGCGGAATGCGGTTGAGCAAGCCTGCCTAGTCTTCCTTACTCTGGAGGTTGGGGGTGGTCTCCGGTCTCCGAGCCGACCTAGTAAGCCGATCCTTAAACGCGGCTGGCGGAATGCGGTTGAGCAAGCTTGCCTAGTCTTCCTTACTCTGGAGGTCGGGGGTGGTCTCCGGTCACCGAGCCGACCTAGTAAGCCGATCCTTAAACGCGGCTGGCGGAATGCGCTTGAGCAAGCCTACCTAGTCTTCCTTACTCTGGAGGTCGGGGGTGTCTCCGGTCTCCGAGCCGACCTAGTAAGCCGATTCTTAAACGCGCTGGTGGAATGCCTGTTGTGCAAGCTTGCCTAGAGTCTTCCTTGCTCTGGGGTCGGGGGTGGTCTCCGGTCCCCAAGCCGACCTAGCAAGCCGATTCTTAAACGCGGCTGGCGGAATGCAGTTGAGCAAGCCTGCCTAGTCTTCCTTACTCTGGAGGTCGGGGGTGGTCTCCGGTCTCCAAGCCGACCTAGTAAGCCGATCCTTAAACGCGGCTGGCGGAATGCGGTTGAGCAAGCCAGCCTAGTCTTCCTTACTCTGGGGTCGGGGGTGGTCTCCGGTCTCCAAGCCGACCTAGTAAGCCGATCCTTAAACGCGGCTGGCGGAAGGCGGTTGAGCAAGCTTGCCTAGTCTTCCTTACTCTGGAGGTCGGGGGTGCTCTCCGGTCTCCGAACCGACCTAGTAAGCCGATTCTTAAACGCGGCTGGCGGAATGCGGTTGTGCAAGCCTGCCTAGTCTTCCTTACTCTGGAGGTCGGGGGTGGTCTCCGGTCTCCGAGCCGACCTAGTAAGCCGATCCTTAAACGCGGCTGGCGGAATGCGGTTGAGCAAGCCTGCCTAGTCTTCCTTACTCTGGAGGTCGGGGGTGGTCTCCGGTCTCCGAGCCGACCTAGTAAGCCGATCCTTCAACGCGGCTGGCGGAATGCGGTTGAGCAAGTCTGCCTAGTCTTCCTTGCTCTGGAGGTCGGGGGTGGTCTCCGGTCTCCGAGCCGACCTAGTAAGCCGATCCTTAAACGCGGCTGGCGGAATGCGGTTGAGCAAGTCTGCCTAGTCTTCCTTGCTCTGGAGGTCGGGGGTGGTCTCCGGTCTCCGAGCCGACCTAGTAAGCCGATGCTTAAACGCGGCTGGCGGAATGCGCTTGAGCAAGTCTGCCTAGTCTTCCTTGCTCTGGAGGTCGGGGGTGGTCTCCGGTCTCCGAGCCGACCTAGTAAGCCGATCCTTAAACGCGGCTGGCGGAATGCGGTTGAGCAAGCCTGCCTAGTCTGCCTTAATCTGGAGGTCGGGGGTGGTCTCCGGTCTCCGAGCCGACCTAGTAAGCCGATCCTTAAACGCGGCTGGCGGAATGCGGTTGAGCAAGTCTACCTAGTCTTCCTTGCTCTGGAGGTCGGAGGTGGTCTCCGGTCTCCGAGCCGACCTAGTAAGCCGATCCTTAAACGCGGCTGGCGGAATGCGGTTGAGCAAGTCTGCCTAGTCTTCCTTGCTCTGGAGGTCGGGGGTGGTCTCCGGTCTCCGAACCGACCTAGTAAGCCGATTCTTAAACGCGGCTGGCGGAATGCGGTTGAGCAAGCTTGCCTAGTCTTCCTTACTCTGGAGGTCGGGGGTGGTCTCCGGTCTCCGAGCCGACCTAGTAAGCCGATCCTTAAACGCGGCTGGCGGAATGCGGTTGAGCAAGTCTGCCTAGTCTTCCTTGCTCTGGAGGTAGGGGGTGGTCTCCGGTCTCCGAGCCGACCTAGTACGCCGATCCTTAAACGCGGCTGGCGGAATGCGGTTGAGCAAGCCTGCCTAGTCTTCCTTACTCTGGAGGTCGGGGGTGGTATCCGGTCTCCGAGTCGACCTAGTAAGCCAATTCTTAAACGCGGCTGGCGGAATGCGGTTATGCAAGCTTGCCTAGTCTTCCTTGCTCTGGAGGTCGGGGGTGGTCTCCGGTGTCCGAGCCGACCTAGTAAGCCGATCCTTAAACGCGGCTGGCGGAATGCGGTTGAGCAAGCTTGCCTAGTCTTCCTTACTCTGGAGGTCGGGGGTGGTCTCCGGTCTCCAAGCCGACCTAGTAAGCCGATTCTTAAACGCGGCTGGCGGAATGCGCTTGAGCAAGCCTGCCTAGTCTTCCTTACTCTGGAGGTCGGTGGTGGTCTCCGGTTTTCGAGCCGACCTAGTAAGCCGATCCTTAAACGCGGCTGGCGGAATGCGCTTGAGCAAGCCTGCCTAGTCTTCCTTACTCTGGAGGTCGGGGGTGGTCTCCGGTCTCCGAGCCGACCTAGTAAGCCGATCCTTAAACGCGGCTGGCGGAATGCGCTTGAGCAAGTCTGCCTAGTCTTCCTTACTCTGGAGGTCGGGGGTGGTCTCCGGTCTCCGAGCCGACCTAGTAAGCCGATTCTTAAACGCGGCTGGCGGAATGCGGTTGAGCAAGTCTGCCTAGTCTTCCTTACTCTGGAGGTCGCGGGTGGTCTCCGGTCTCCGAGCCGACCTAGTAAGCCGATCCTTAAACGCGGCTTGCGGAATGCGGTTGAGCAAGCTTGCCTAGTCTTCCTTACTCTGGGGTGGGGGGTGGTCTCCGGTCTCCGAGCCGACCTAGTAAGTTGATCCTTAAACGAGGCTGGCGGAATGCGGTTGAGCAAGTCTGCCTAGAGTCTTCCTTGCTCTGGAGGTCTGGGGTGGTCTCCGGTCTCCGAGCCGACCTAGTAAGCCGATCCTTAAACGCGGCTGGTGGAATGCGGTTGAGCAAGCCTGCCTAGTCTTCCTTACTCTGGGGTCGGGGGTGGTCTCCGGTCTCCGAGCCGACCTAGTAAGCCGATCCTTAAACGTGGCTGGCGGAATGCGGTTGAGCAAGCCTGCCTAGTCTTCCTTACTCTGGGGTCGGGGGTGGTCTCCGGTCTCCGAGCCGACCTAGTAAGCCGATCCTTAAACGCGGCTGGCGGAATGCGGTTGAGCAAGCTTGCCTAGTCTTCCTTACTCTGGGGTCGGGGGTGGTCTCCGGTTTCCGAGCCGACCTAGTAAGCCGATCCTTAAACGCGGCTGGCGGAATGCGGTTGAGCAAGCCTGCCTAGTCTTCCTTACTCTGGGGTCGGGGGTGGTCTCCGGTCTCCGAGCCGACCTAGTAAGCCGATCCTTAAACGCGGCTGGCGGAATGCGGTTGAGCAAGCCTGCCTAGTCTGCCTTACTCTGGGGTCGGGGGGTAGTCTCCGGTCTCCGAGCCGACCTAGTAAGCCGATTCTTAAACGTGGCTGGCGGAATGCGGTTGAGCAAGCCTGCCTAGTCTTCCTTACTCTGGGGTCGGGGGTGGTCTCCGGTCTCCGAGCCGACCTAGTAAGCCGATCCTTAAATGCGGCTGGCGGAATGCGGTTGAGCAAGCCTGCCTAGTCTTCCTTACTCTGGGGTCGGGGGTGGTCTCCGGTCTCCGAGCCGACCTAGTAAGCCGATCCTTAAACGCGGCTGGCGGAATGCGGTTGAGCAAGCTTGCCTAGTCTTCCTTACTCTGGAGGTCAGGGGTGGTCTCCGGTCTCCGAGCCGACCTAGTAAGCCGATCCTTAAACGCGGCTGGCGGAATGCGGTTGAGCAAGCCTGCCTAGTCTTCCTTACTCTGGAGGTCGGGTGTAGTCTCCGGTCTCCGAGCCGACCTAGTAAGCCGACCCTTAAACGCGGCTGGCGGAATGCGGTTGAGCAAGCCTGCCTAGTCTTCCTTACTCTGGAGGTCGGGTGTTGTCTCCGGTCTCCGAGCCGACCTAGTAAGCCGATACTTAAACGCGGCTGGCGGAATGCGGTTGAGCAAGCCTGCCTAGTCTTCCTTACTCTGGAGGTCGGGGGTGGTCTCCGGTCTCCAAGCCGACCTAGTAAGCCGATCCTTAAACGCGGTAGGCGGAATGCGGTTGAGCAAGTCTGCCTAGTCTTCCTTACTCTGGAGGTCGGGGGTGGTCTCCGGTTTCCGAACCGACCTTGTAAGCCGATCCTTAAACGCGGCTGGTGGAATGCGGTTGAGCAAGCCTGCCTAGTCTTCCTTACTCTGGAGGTCGGTCGTAGTCTCCGGTTTCCGAACCGACCTAGTAAGCCGATACTTAAACGCGGCTGGCGGAATGCGGTTGAGCAAGTCTGCCTAGTCTTCCTTACTCTGGAGGTCGGGTGTAGTCTCCGGTTTCCGAACCGACCTAGTAAGCCGATCCTTAAACGCGGCTGGTGGAATGCGGTTGAGCAAGCCTGCCTAGTCTTCCTTACTCTGGAGGTCGGGTGTAGTCTCCGGTCTCCGAGCCGACCTAGTAAGCCGATTCTTAAACGCGGCTGGCGGAATGCGGTTGAGCAAGCCTGCCTAGCCTTCCTTACTCTGGAGGTCGGGGGTGGTCTCCGGTCTCCAAGCCGACCTATTAAGCCGATCCTTAAACGCGGCTGGCGGAATGCGGTTGAGCAAGCCTGCCTAGTCTTCCTTACTCTGGAGGTCGGGGGTGGTCTCTGGTCTCCGAGCCGACCTAGTAAGCCGATCCTTAAACGCGGCTGGCGGAATGCGGTTGAGCGAGCTTGCCTAGTCTTCCTTACTCTGGAGGTCGGGGGTGGTCTCCGGTCTCCGAGCCGACCTAGTAAGCCGATCCTTAAACGCGGCTGGCGGAATGCGGTTGAGCAAGCCTGCCTAGTCTTCCTTACTCTGGAGGTCGGGTGTAGTCTCCGGTCTCCGAGCAGACCTAGTAAGCCGATCCTTAAACGCGGCTGGTGGAATGTGGTTGAGCAAGCTTGCCTAGTCTTCCTTGCTCTGGAGGTCGGGGGTGGTCTCCGGTTTCCGAGCCGACCTAGTAAGCCGATTCTTAAACGCGGCTGGCGGAATGCGGTTGTGCAAGTCTGCCTAGTCTTCCTTGCTCTGGAGGTAGGGGGTGGTCTCCGGTCTCCGAGCCGACCTAGTACGCCGATCCTTAAACGCGGCTGGCGGAATGCGGTTGAGCAAGCCTGCCTAGTCTTCCTTACTCTGGAGGTCGGGGGTGGTATCCGGTCTCCGAGTCGACCTAGTAAGCCAATTCTTAAACGCGGCTGGCGGAATGCGGTTATGCAAGCTTGCCTAGTCTTCCTTGGTCTGGAGGTCGGGGGTGGTCTCCGGTGTCCGAGCCGACCTAGTAAGCCGATCCTTAAACGCGGCTGGCGGAATGCGGTTGAGCAAGCTTGCCTAGTCTTCCTTACTCTGGAGGTCGGCGGTGGTCTCCGGTCTCCAAGCCGACCTAGTAAGCCGATTCTTAAACGCGGCTGGCGGAATGCGCTTGAGCAAGCCTGCCTAGTCTTCCTTACTCTGGAGGTCGGTGGTGGTCTCCGGTTTTCGAGCCGACCTAGTAAGCCGATCCTTAAACGCGGCTGGCGGAATGCGCTTGAGCAAGCCTGCCTAGTCTTCCTTACTCTGGAGGTCGGGGGTGGTCTCCGGTCTCCGAGCCGACCTAGTAAGCCGATCCTTAAACGCGGCTGGCGGAATGCGCTTGAGCAAGTCTGCCTAGTCTTCCTTACTCTGGAGGTCGGGGGTGGTCTCCGGTCTCCGAGCCGACCTAGTAAGCCGATTCTTAAACGCGGCTGGCGGAATGCGGTTGAGCAAGTCTGCCTAGTCTTCCTTACTCTGGAGGTCGCGGGTGGTCTCCGGTCTCCGAGCCGACCTAGTAAGCCGATCCTTAAACGCGGCTGGCGGAATGCGGTTGAGCAAGCTTGCCTAGTCTTCCTTACTCTGGGGTGGGGGGTGGTCTCCGGTCTCCGAGCCGACCTAGTAAGTTGATCCTTAAACGAGGCTGGCGGAATGCGGTTGAGCAAGTCTGCCTAGAGTCTTCCTTGCTCTGGAGGTCGGGGGTGGTCTCCGGTCTCCGAGCCGACCTAGTAAGCCGATCCTTAAACGCGGCTGGTGGAATGCGGTTGAGCAAGCCTGCCTAGTCTTCCTTACTCTGGGGTCGGGGGTGGTCTCCGGTCTCCGAGCCGACCTAGTAAGCCGATCCTTAAACGCGGCTGGCGGAATGCGGTTGAGCAAGCCTGCCTAGTCTTCCTTACTCTGGGGTCGGGGGTGGTCTCCGGTCCCCGAGCCGACCTAGTAAGCCGATCCTTAAACGCGGCTGGCGGAATGCGGTTGAGCAAGCTTGCCTAGTCTTCCTTACTCTGGGGTCGGGGGTGGCCTCCGGTCTCCGAGCCGACCTAGTAAGCCGATCCTTAAACGCGGCTGGCGGAATGCGGTTGAGCAAGCCTGCCTAGTCTTCCTTACTCTGGGGTCGGGGGTGGTCTCCGGTCTCCGAGCCGACCTAGTAAGCCGATCCTTAAACGCGGCTGGCGGAATGCGATTGAGCAAGCCTGCCTAGTCTGCCTTACTCTGGGGTCGGGGGGTAGTCTCCGGTCTCCGAGCCGACCTAGTAAGCCGATTCTTAAACGTGGCTGGCGGAATGCGGTTGAGCAAGCCTGCCTAGTCTTCCTTACTCTGGGGTCGGGGGTGGTCTCCGGTATCCGAGCCGACCTAGTAAGCCGATCCTTAAATGCGGCTGGCGGAATGCGGTTGAGCAAGCCTGCCTAGTCTTCCTTACTCTGGGGTCGGAGGTGGTCTCCGGTCTCCGAGCCGACCTAGTAAGCCGATCCTTAAACGCGGCTGGCGGAATGCGGTTGAGCAAGCTTGCCTAGTCTTCCTTACTCTGGAGGTCAGGGGTGGTCTCTGGTCTCCAAGCCGACCTAGTAAGCCGATCCTTAAACGCGGCTGGCGGAATGCGGTTGAGCAAGCCTGCCTAGTCTTCCTTACTCTGGAGGTCGGGTGTAGTCTCCGGTCTCCGAGCCGACCTAGTAAGCCGACCCTTAAACGCGGCTGGCGGAATGCGGTTGAGCAAGCCTGCCTAGTCTTCCTTACTCTGGAGGTCGGGTGTTGT
Organism: Mantis religiosa; assembly: GCA_030765055.1. Classification (NCBI taxonomy): domain Eukaryota; kingdom Metazoa; phylum Arthropoda; class Insecta; order Mantodea; family Mantidae; genus Mantis; species Mantis religiosa. Next base: position 77,435,637 of record CM060952.1, read on the forward strand.
CTCCGGTCTCCGAGCCGACCTAGTAAGCCGATTCTTAAACGCGGCTGGCGGAATGCGGTTGAGCAAGCCTGCCTAGTCTTCCTTACTCTGGAGGTCGGGGGTGGTCTCCGGTCTCCGAGCCGACCTAGTAAGCCGATCCTTAAACGCGGTAGGCGGAATGCGGTTGAGCAAGTCTGCCTAGTCTTCCTTACTCTGGAGGTCGGGGGTGGTCTCCGGTTTCCGAACCGACCTAGTAAGCCGATCCTTAAACGCGGCTGGTGGAATGCGGTTGAGCAAGCCTGCCTAGTCTTCCTTACTCTGGAGGTCGGTCGTAGTCTCCGGTTTCCGAACCGACCTAGTAAGCCGATACTTAAACGCGGCTGGCGGAATGCGGTTGAGCAAGTCTGCCTAGTCTTCCTTACTCTGGAGGTCGGGTGTAGTCGCCGGTTTCCAAACCGACCTAGTAAGCTGATCCTTAAACGCGGCTGGTGGAATGCGGTTGAGCAAGCCGGCCTAGTCTTCCTTACTCTGGAGGTCGGGTGTAGTCTCCGGTCTCCGAGCCGACCTAGTAAGCCGATTCTTAAACGCGGCTGGCGGAATGCGGTTGAGCAAGCCTGCCTAGCCTTCCTTACTCCTGAGGTCGGGGGTGGTCTCCGGTCTCCGAGCCGACCTATTAAGCCGATCCTTAAACGCGGCTGGCGGAATGCGGTTGAGCAAGCCTGCCTAGTCTTCCTTACTCTGGAGGTCGGGGGTGGTCTCCGGTCTCCGAGCCGACCTAGTAAGCCGATCCTTAAACGCGGCTGGCGGAATGCGGTTGAGCAAGCTTGCCTAGTCTTCCTTACTCTGGAGGTCGGGGGTGGTCTCCGGTCTCCGAGCCGACCTAGTAAGCCGATCCTTAAACGCGGCTGGCGGAATGCGGTTGAGCAAGCCTGCCTAGTCTTCCTTACTCTGGAGGTCGGGTGTAGTCTCCTATCTCCGAGCAGACCTGGTAAGCCGATCCTCAAACGCGGCTGGTGGAATGTGGTTGAGCAAGCTTGCCTAGTCTTCCTTGCTCTGGAGGTCGGGGGTGGTCTCCGGTTTCCGAGCCTACCTAGTAAGCCGATCCTTAAACGCGGCTGGCGGAATGCGGTTGTGCAAGCTTGCCTAGTCTTCCTTGCTCTGGAGGTCGGGGGTGGTCTCCGGTCTCCGAGCCGACCTAGTAAGCCGATCCTTAAACGCGGCTGGCGGAATGCGGTTGTGCAAGCTTGCCTAGTCTTCCTTGCTCTGGAGGTCGGGGGTGGTCTCCGGTCTCCGAACCGACCTAGTAAGCCGATCCTTAAACGCGGCTGGCGGAATGCGGTTGTGCAAGCTTGCCTAGTCTTCCTTGCTCTGGAGGTCGGGGGTGGTCTCCGGTCTCCGAGCCGACCTAGTAAGCCGATCCTTAAACGCGGCTGGCGGGATGCGGTTGTGCAAGCTTGCCTAGTCTTCCTTGCTCTGGAGGTCGGGTGTAGTCTCCGGTTTCCGAACCGACCTAGTAAGCCGATCCTTAAACGCGGCTGGTGGAATGCGGTTGAGCAAGCCTGCCTAGTCTTCCTTACTCTGGAGGTCGGGTGTAGTCTCCGGTCTCCGAGCCGACCTAGTAAGCCGATTCTTAAACGCGGCTGGCGGAATGCGGTTGAGCAAGCCTGCCTAGCCTTCCTTACTCTGGAGGTCGGGGGTGGTCTCCGGTCTCCAAGCCGACCTATTAAGCCGATCCTTAAACGCGGCTGGCGGAATGCGGTTGAGCAAGCCTGCCTTGTCTTCCTTACTCTGGAGGTCGGGGGTGGTCTCCGGTCTCCGAGCCGACCTAGTAAGCCGATCCTTAAACGTGGCTGGCGGAATGCGGTTGAGCGAGCTTGCCTAGTCTTCCTTACTCTGGAGGTCGGGGGTGGTCTCCGGTCTCCGAGCCGACCTAGTAAGCCGATCCTTAAACGCGGCTGGCGGAATGCGGTTGAGCAAGCCTGCCTAGTCTTCCTTACTCTGGAGGTCGGGTGTAGTCTCCGGTCTCCGAGCAGACCTAGTAAGCCGATCCTTAAACGCGGCTGGTGGAATGTGGTTGAGCAAGCTTGCCTAGTCTTCCTTGCTCTGGAGGTCGGGGGTGGTCTCCGGTTTCCGAGCCGACCTAGTAAGCCGATCCTTAAACGCGGCTGGCGGAATGCGGTTGTGCAAGTCTGCCTAGTCTTCCTTGCTCTGGAGGTAGGGGGTGGTCTCCGGTCTCCGAGCCGACCTAGTACGCCGATCCTTAAACGCGGCTGGCGGAATGCGGTTGAGCAAGCCTGCCTAGTCTTCCTTACTCTGGAGGTCGGGGGTGGTATCCGGTCTCCGAGTCGACCTAGTAAGCCAATTCTTAAACGCGGCTGGCGGAATGCGGTTATGCAAGCTTGCCTAGTCTTCCTTGCTCTGGAGGTCGGGGGTGGTCTCCGGTGTCCGAGCCGACCTAGTAAGCCGATCCTTAAACGCGGCTGGCGGAATGCGGTTGAGCAAGCTTGCCTAGTCTTCCTTACTCTGGAGGTCGGGGGTGGTCTCCGGTCTCCAAGCCGACCTAGTAAGCCGATTCTTAAACGCGGCTGGCGGAATGCGCTTGAGCAAGCCTGCCTAGTCTTCCTTACTCTGGAGGTCGGTGGTGGTCTCCGGTTTTCGAGCCGACCTAGTAAGCCGATCCTTAAACGCGGCTGGCGGAATGCGCTTGAGCAAGCCTGCCTAGTCTTCCTTACTCTGGAGGTCGGGGGTGGTCTCCGGTCTCCGAGCCGACCTAGTAAGCCGATCCTTAAACGCGGCTGGCGGAATGCGCTTGAGCAAGTCTGCCTAGTCTTCCTTACTCTGGAGGTCGGGGGTGGTCTCCGGTCTCCGAGCCGACCTAGTAAGCCGATTCTTAAACGCGGCTGGCGGAATGCGGTTGAGCAAGTCTGCCTAGTCTTCCTTACTCTGGAGGTCGCGGGTGGTCTCCGGTCTCCGAGCCGACCTAGTAAGCCGATCCTTAAACGCGGCTGGCGGAATGCGGTTGAGCAAGCTTGCCTAGTCTTCCTTACTCTGGGGTGGCGGGTGGTCTCCGGTCTCCGAGCCGACCTAGTAAGTTGATCCTTAAACGAGGCTGGCGGAATGCGGTTGAGCAAGTCTGCCTAGAGTCTTCCTTGCTCTGGAGGTCGGGGGTGGTCTCCGGTCTCCGAGCCGACCTAGTAAGCCGATCCTTAAACGCGGCTGGTGGAATGCGTTTGAGCAAGCCTGCCTAGTCTTCCTTACTCTGGGGTCGGGGGTGGTCTCCGGTCTCCGAGCCGACCTAGTAAGCCGATCCTTAAACGCGGCTGGCGGAATGCGGTTGAGCAAGCCTGCCTAGTCTTCCTTAATCTGGGGTCGGGGGTGGTCTCCGGTCTCCGAGCCGACCTAGTAAGCCGATCCTTAAACGCGGCTGGCGGAATGCGGTTGAGCAAGCTTGCCTAGTCTTCCTTACTCTGGGGTCGGTGGTGGCCTCCGGTCTCCGAGCCGACCTAGTAAGCCGATCCTTAAACGCGGCTGGCGGAATGCGGTTGAGCAAGCCTGCCTAGTCTTCCTTACTCTGGGGTCGGGGGTGGTCTCCGGTCTCCGAGCCGACCTAGTAAGCCGATCCTTAAACGCGGCTGGCGGAAGGCGGTTGAGCAAGCCTGCCTAGTCTGCCTTACTCTGGGGTCGGGGGGTAGTCTCCGGTCTCCGAGCCGACCTAGTAAGCCGATTCTTAAACGTGGCTGGCGGAATGCGGTTGAGCAAGCCTGCCTAGTCTTCCTTACTCTGGGGTCGGGGGTGGTCTCCGGTATCCGAGCCGACCTAGTAAGCCGATCCTTAAATGCGGCTGGCGGAATGCGGTTGAGCAAGCCTGCCTAGTCTTCCTTACTCTGGGGTCGGGGGTGGTCTCCGGTCTCCGAGCCGACCTAGTAAGCCGATCCTTAAACGCGGCTGGCGGAATGCGGTTGAGCAAGCTTGCCTAGTCTTCCTTACTCTGGAGGTCAGGGGTGGTCTCTGGTCTCCGAGCCGACCTAGTAAGCCGATCCTTAAACGCGGCTGGCGGAATGCGGTTGAGCAAGCCTGCCTAGTTTTCCTTACTCTGGAGGTCGGGTGTAGTCTCCGGTCTCCGAGCCGACCTAGTAAGCCGACCCTTAAACGCGGCTGGCGGAATGCGGTTGAGCAAGCCTGCCTAGTCTTCCTTACTCTGGAGGTCGGGTGTTGTCTCCGGTCTCCGAGCCGACCTAGTAAGCCGATTCTTAAACGCGGCTGGCGGAATGCGGTTGAGCAAGCCTGCCTAGTCTTCCTTACTCTGGAGGTCGGGGGTGGTCTCCGGTCTCCAAGCCGACCTAGTAAGCCGATCCTTAAACGCGGTAGGCGGAATGCGGTTGAGCAAGTCTGCCTAGTCTTCCTTACTCTGGAGGTCGGGGGTGGTCTCCGGTTTCCGAACCGACCTAGTAAGCCGATCCTTAAACGCGGCTGGTGGAATGCGGTTGAGCAAGCCTGCCTAGTCTTCCTTACTCTGGAGGTCGGTCGTAGTCTCCGGTTTCCGAACCGACCTAGTAAGCCGATACTTAAACGCGGCTGGCGGAATGCGGTTGAGCAAGTCTGCCTAGTCTTCCTTACTCTGGAGGTCGGGTGTAGTCTCCGGTTTCCAAACCGACCTAGTAAGCTGATCCTTAAACGCGGCTGGTGGAATGCGGTTGAGCAAGCCTGCCTAGTCTTCCTTACTCTGGAGGTCGGGTGTAGTCTCCGGTCTCCGAGCCGACCTAGTAAGCCGATTCTTAAACGCGGCTGGCGGAATGCGGTTGAGCAAGCCTGCCTAGCCTTCCTTACTCCTGAGGTCGGGGGTGGTCTCCGGTCTCCGAGCCGACCTATTAAGCCGATCCTTAAACGCGGCTGGCGGAATGCGGTTGAGCAAGCCTGCCTAGTCTTCCTTACTCTGGAGGTCGGGGGTGGTCTCCGGTCTCCGAGCCGACCTAGTAAGCCGATCCTTAAACGCGGCTGGCGGAATGCGGTTGAGCAAGCTTGCCTAGTCTTCCTTACTCTGGAGGTCGGGGGTGGTCTCCGGTCTCCGAGCCGACCTAGTAAGCCGATCCTTAAACGCGGCTGGCGGAATGCGGTTGAGCAAGCCTGCCTAGTCTTCCTTACTCTGGAGGTCGGGTTTAGTCTCCGGTCTCCGAGCAGACCTAGTAAGCCGATCCTTAAACGCGGCTGGTAGAATGTGGTTGAGCAAGCTTGCCTAGTCTTCCTTGCTCTGGAGGTCGGGGGTGGTCTCCGGTTTCCGAGCCGACCTAGTAAGCCGATCCTTAAACGCGGCTGGCGGAATGCGGTTGTGCAAGCTTGCCTAGTCTTCCTTGCTCTGGAGGTCGGGGGTGGTCTCCGGTCTCCGAGCCGACCTAGTAAGCCGATCCTTAAACGCGGCTGGCGGAATGCGGTTGTGCAAGCTTGCCTAGTCTTCCTTGCTCTGGAGGTCGGGGGTGGTCTCCGGTCTCCGAACCGACCTAGTAAGCCGATCCTTAAACGCGGCTGGCGGAATGCGGTTGTGCAAGCTTGCATAGTCTTCCTTGCTCTGGAGGTCGGGGGTGGTCTCCGGTCTCCGAGCCGACCTAGTAAGCCGATTCATAAACCCGCTGGTGGAATGCGGTTGAGCAAGCTTGCCTAGTCTTCCTTGCTCTGGAGGTCGGGTGTGGTCTCCGGTCTCCGAACCGACCTAGTAAGCCGATTCTTAAACGCGCTGGTGGAATGCCTGTTGTGCAAGCTTGCCTAGAGTCTTCCTTACTCTGGGGTCAGGGGTGGTCTCCGGTCTCCGAGCCGACCTAGTAAGCCAATTCTTAAACGCGCTGGTGGAATGCCTGTTGTGGAGGCCTGCCTACAGTCTTCCTTACTCTGGGGTCGGGGGTGGTCTCCGGTCTCCGAGCCGACCTAATAAGCCGATTCTTAAACGCGCTGGTGGAATGCCTGTTGTGCAAGCCTGCCAAGAGTCTTCCTTACTCTGGGGTCGGGGGTGGTCTCCGGTCTCCGAGTCGACCTAGTAAGCCGATTCTTAAACGCGCTGGTGGAATGCCTGTTGTGCAAGCCTGCCTAGAGTCTTCCTTACTCTGGGGTCGGGGGTGGTCTCCGGTCTCCGAGCCGACCTAGTAAGCCGGTTCTTAAACGCGCTGGTGGAATGCCTGTTGTGCAACCCTGCCTAGAGTCTTCCTTACTCTGGGGTCGGGGGTGGTCTCCGGTCTCCGAGCCGACCTAATAAGCCGATTCTTAAACGCGCTGGTGGAATGCCTGTTGTTCAAGCTTGCCTAGTCTTCCTTGCTCTGGAGGTCGGGGGTGGTCTCCGGTCTCCGAGCCGACCTAGTAAGCCGATTCTTAAACGCGCTGGTGGATGCCTGTTGTGCAAGCTTGCCTAGTCTTGCTTGCTCTGGAGGTCGGGGTGGTCTCCGGTCTCCGAGCCGACCTAGTAAGCCGATCCTTAAACGTGGCTGGCGGAATGCGGTTGAGCAAGCTTGCCTAGTCTTCCTTACTCTGGAGGCCGGGGGTGGTTTCCGGTCACCGAGCCGACCTAGTAAGCCGATCCTTAAACGCGGCTGGCGGAATGCGCTTGAGCTAGCCTACCTAGTCTTCCTTAATCTGGAGGTCTGGGGTGGTCTCCGGTCTCCGAGCCAACCTAGTAAGCCGATCCTTAAACGCGGCTGGCTGAATGCGGTTGAGCAAGCTGGCCTAGTCTTCCTTGCTCTGGAGGTCGGGGGTGGTCTCCGGTCTCCGAGCCGACCTAGTAAGCCGATTCTTAAACGCGGCTGGCGGAATGCGGTTGAACAAGCCTTCCTAGTCTTCCTTACTCTGGAGGTCCGGGGTGGTCTCCGGTCTCCGAGCCGACCTAGTAAGCCGTTTCTTAAACGCGGCTGGCGGAATGCGGTTGAGCAAGCCTGCCTAGTCTTCCTTACTCTGGAGGTCGGGGGTGGTCTCCGGTCTCCAAGCCGACCTAGTAAGCCGATCCTTAAACGCGGTAGGCGGAATGCGGTTGAGCAAGTCTGCCTAGCCTTCCTTACTCTGGAGGTCGGGGGTGGTCTCCGGTTTCCGAACCGACCTAGTAAGCCGATCCTTAAACGCGGCTGGTGGAATGCGGTTGAGCAAGCCTGCCTAGTCTTCCTTACTCTGGAGGTCGGTCGTAGTCTCCGGTTTCCGAACCGACCTAGTAAGCCGATACTTAAACGCGGCTGGCGGAATGCGGTTGAGCAAGTCTGCCTAGTCTTCCTTACTCTGGAGGTCGGGTGTAGTCTCCGGTTTCCGAACCGACCTAGTAAGCCGATCCTTAAACGCGGCTGGTGGAATGCGGTTGAGCAAGCCTGCCTAGTCTTCCTTACTCTGGAGGTCGGGTGTAGTCTCCGGTCTCCGAGCCGACCTAGTAAGCCGATTCTTAAACGCGGCTGGCGGAATGCGGTTGAGCAAGCCTGCCTAGCCTTCCTTACTCTGGAGGTCGGGGGTGGTCTCCGGTCTCCGAGCCGACCTAGTAAGCCGATCCTTAAACGCGGCTGGCGGAATGCGGTTGAGCAAGCCTGCCTAGTCTTCCTTACTCTGGAGGTCGGGTGTAGTCTCCGGTCTCCGGGCAGACCTAGTAAGCCGATCCTTAAACGCGGCTGGTGGAATGTGGTTGAGCAAGCTTGCCTAGTTTTCCTTGCTCTGGAGGTCGGGGGTGGTCTCCGGTTTCCGAGCCGACCTAGTAAGCCGATCCTTAAACGCGGCTGGCGGAATGCGGTTGTGCAAGCTTGCCTAGTCTTCCTTGCTCTGGAGGTCGGGGGTGGTCTCCGGTCTCCGAGCCGACCTAGTAAGCCGATTCTTAAACGCGGCTGGCGGAATGCGGTTGAGCAAGTCTGCCTAGTCTTCCTTACTCTGGAGGTCGCGGGTGGTCTCCGGTCTCCGAGCCGACCTAGTAAGCCGATCCTTAAACGCGGCTGGCGGAATGCGGTTGAGCAAGCTTGCCTAGTCTTCCTTACTCTGGGGTGGCGGGTGGTCTCCGGTCTCCGAGCCGACCTAGTAAGTTGATCCTTAAACGAGGCTGGCGGAATGCGGTTGAGCAAGTCTGCCTAGAGTCTTCCTTGCTCTGGAGGTCGGGGGTGGTCTCCGGTCTCCGAGCCGACCTAGTAAGCCGATCCTTAAACGCGGCTGGTGGAATGCGTTTGAGAAAGCCTGCCTAGTCTTCCTTACTCTGGGGTCGGGGGTGGTCTCCGGTCTCCGAGCCGACCTAGTAAGCCGATCCTTAAACGCGGCTGGCGGAATGCGGTTGAGCAAGCCTGCCTAGTCTTCCTTACTCTGGGGTCGGGGGTGGTCTCCGGTCTCCGAGCCGACCTAGTAAGCCGATCCTTAAACGCGGCTGGCGGAATGCGGTTGAGCAAGCTTGCCTAGTCTTCCTTACTCTGGGGTCGGGGGTGGCCTCCGGTCTCCGAGCCGACCTAGTAAGCCGATCCTTAAACGCGGCTGGCGGAATGCGGTTGAGCAAGCCTGCCTAGTCTTCCTTACTCTGGGGTCGGGGGTGGTCTCCGGTCTCCGAGCCGACCTAGTAAGCCGATCCTTAAACGCGGCTGGCGGAAGGCGGTTGAGCAAGCCTGCCTAGTCTGCCTTACTCTGGGGTCGGGGGGTAGTCTCCGGTCTCCGAGCCGACCTAGTAAGCCGATTCTTAAACGTGGCTGGCGGAATGCGGTTGAGCAAGCCTGCCTAGTCTTCCTTACTCTGGGGTCGGGGGTGGTCTCCGGTATCCGAGCCGACCTAGTAAGCCGATCCTTAAATGCGGCTGGCGGAATGCGGTTGAGCAAGCCTGCCTAGTCTTCCTTACTCTGGGGTCGGGGGTGGTCTCCGGTCTCCGAGCCGACCTAGTAAGCCGATCCTTAAACGCGGCTGGCGGAATGCGGTTGAGCAAGCTTGCCTAGTCTTCCTTACTCTGGAGGTCAGGGGTGGTCTCTGGTCTCCGAGCCGACCTAGTAAGCCTATCCTTAAACGCGGCTGGCGGAATGCGGTTGAGCAAGCCTGCCTAGTTTTCCTTACTCTGGAGGTCGGGTGTAGTCTCCGGTCTCCGAGCCGACCTAGTAAGCCGACCCTTAAACGCGGCTGGCGGAATGCGGTTGAGCAAGCCTGCCTAGTCTTCCTTACTCTGGAGGTCGGGTGTTGTCTCCGGTCTCCGAGCCGACCTAGTAAGCCGATTCTTAAACGCGGCTGGCGGAATGCGGTTGAGCAAGCCTGCCTAGTCTTCCTTACTCTGGAGGTCGGGGGTGGTCTCCGGTCTCCAAGCCGACCTAGTAAGCCGATCCTTAAACGCGGTAGGCGGAATGCGGTTGTGCAAGTCTGCCTAGTCTTCCTTACTCTGGAGGTCGGGGGTGGTCTCCGGTTTCCGAACCGACCTAGTAAGCCGATCCTTAAACGCGGCTGGTGGAATGCGGTTGAGCAAGCCTGCCTAGTCTTCCTTACTCTGGAGGTCGGTCGTAGTCTCCGGTTTCCGAACCGACCTAGTAAGCCGATACTTAAACGCGGCTGGCGGAATGCGGTTGAGCAAGTCTGCCTAGTCTTCCTTACTCTGGAGGTCGGGTGTAGTCTCCGGTTTCCAAACCGACCTAGTAAGCTGATCCTTAAACGCGGCTGGTGGAATGCGGTTGAGCAAGCCTGCCTAGTCTTCCTTACTCTGGAGGTCGGGTGTAGTCTCCGGTCTCCGAGCCGACCTAGTAAGCCGATTCTTAAACGCGGCTGGCGGAATGCGGTTGAGCAAGCCTGCCTAGCCTTCCTTACTCCTGAGGTCGGGGGTGGTCTCCGGTCTCCGAGCCGACCTATTAAGCCGATCCTTAAACGCGGCTGGCGGAATGCGGTTGAGCAAGCCTGCCTAGTCTTCCTTACTCTGGAGGTCGGGGGTGGTCTCCGGTCTCCGAGCCGACCTAGTAAGCCGATCCTTAAACGCGGCTGGCGGAATGCGGTTGAGCAAGCTTGCCTAGTCTTCCTTACTCTGGAGGTCGGGGGTGGTCTCCGGTCTCCGAGCCGACCTAGTAAGCCGATCCTTAAACGCGGCTGGCGGAATGCAGTTGAGCAAGCCTGCCTAGTCTTCCTTACTCTGGAGGTCGGGTTTAGTCTCCGGTCTCCGAGCAGACCTAGTAAGCCGATCCTTAAACGCGGCTGGTGGAATGTGGTTGAGCAAGCTTGCCTAGTCTTCCTTGCTCTGGAGGTCGGGGGTGGTCTCCGGTTTCCGAGCCGACCTAGTAAGCCGATCCTTAAACGCGGCTGGCGGAATGCGGTTGTGCAAGCTTGCCTAGTCTTCCTTGCTCTGGAGGTCGGGGGTGGTCTCCGGTCTCCGAGCCGACCTAGTAAGCCGATCCTTAAACGCGGCTGGCGGAATGCGGTTGTGCAAGCTTGCCTAGTCTTCCTTGCTCTGCAGGTCGGGGGTGGTCTCCGGTCTCCGAACCGACCTAGTAAGCCGATCCTTAAACGCGGCTGGCGGAATGCGGTTGTGCAAGCTTGCATAGTCTTCCTTGCTCTGGAGGTCGGGGGTGGTCTCCGGTCTCCGAGCCGACCTAGTAAGCCGATTCATAAACCCGCTGGTGGAATGCGGTTGAGCAAGCTTGCCTAGTCTTCCTTGCTCTGGAGGTCGGGTGTGGTCTCCGGTCTCCGAACCGACCTAGTAAGCCGATTCTTAAACGCGCTGGTGGAATGCCTGTTGTGCAAGCTTGCCTAGAGTCTTCCTTACTCTGGGGTCAGGGGTGGTCTCCGGTCTCCGAGCCAACCTAGTAAGCCAATTCTTAAACGCGCTGGTGGAATGCCTGTTGTGGAGGCCTGCCTACAGTCTTCCTTACTCTGGGGTCGGGGGTGGTCTCCGGTCTCCGAGCCGACCTAATAAGCCGATTCTTAAACGCGCTGGTGGAATGCCTGTTGTGCAAGCCTGCCAAGAGTCTTCCTTACTCTGGGGTCGGGGGTGGTCTCCGGTCTCCGAGTCGACCTAGTAAGCCGATTCTTAAACGCGCTGGTGGAATGCCTGTTGTGCAAGCCTGCCTAGAGTCTTCCTTACTCTGGGGTCGGGGGTGGTCTCCGGTCTCCGAGCCGACCTAGTAAGCCGGTTCTTAAACGCGCTGGTGGAATGCCTGTTGTGCAACCCTGCCTAGAGTCTTCCTTACTCTGGGGTCGGGGGTGGTCTCCGGTCTCCGAGCCGACCTAATAAGCCGATTCTTAAACGCGCTGGTGGAATGCCTGTTGTTCAAGCTTGCCTAGTCTTCCTTGCTCTGGAGGTCGGGGGTGGTCTCCGGTCTCCGAGCCGACCTAGTAAGCCGATTCTTAAACGCGCTGGTGGATGCCTGTTGTGCAAGCTTGCCTAGTCTTGCTTGCTCTGGAGGTCGGGGTGGTCTCCGGTCTCCGAGCCGACCTAGTAAGCCGATCCTTAAACGTGGCTGGCGGAATGCGGTTGAGCAAGCTTGCCTAGTCTTCCTTACTCTGGAGGCCGGGGGTGGTTTCCGGTCACCGAGCCGACCTAGTAAGCCGATCCTTAAACGCGGCTGGCGGAATGCGCTTGAGCTAGCCTACCTAGTCTTCCTTAATCTGGAGGTCTGGGGTGGTCTCCGGTCTCCGAGCCAACCTAGTAAGCCGATCCTTAAACGCGGCTGGCTGAATGCGGTTGAGCAAGCTGGCCTAGTCTTCCTTGCTCTGGAGGTCGGGGGTGGTCTCCGGTCTCCGAGCCGACCTAGTAAGCCGATTCTTAAACGCGGCTGGCGGAATGCGGTTGAACAAGCCTTCCTAGTCTTCCTTACTCTGGAGGTCCGGGGTGGTCTCCGGTCTCCGAGCCGACCTAGTAAGCCGTTTCTTAAACGCGGCTGGCGGAATGCGGTTGAGCAAGCCTGCCTAGTCTTCCTTACTCTGGAGGTCGGGGGTGGTCTCCGGTCTCCAAGCCGACCTAGTAAGCCGATCCTTAAACGCGGTAGGCGGAATGCGGTTGAGCAAGTCTGCCTAGCCTTCCTTACTCTGGAGGTCGGGGGTGGTCTCCGGTTTCCGAACCGACCTAGTAAGCCGATCCTTAAACGCGGCTGGTGGAATGCGGTTGAGCAAGCCTGCCTAGTCTTCCTTACTCTGGAGGTCGGTCGTAGTCTCCGGTTTCCGAACCGACCTAGTAAGCCGATACTTAAACGCGGCTGGCGGAATGCGGTTGAGCAAGTCTGCCTAGTCTTCCTTACTCTGGAGGTCGGGTGTAGTCTCCGGTTTCCGAACCGACCTAGTAAGCCGATCCTTAAACGCGGCTGGTGGAATGCGGTTGAGCAAGCCTGCCTAGTCTTCCTTACTCTGGAGGTCGGGTGTAGTCTCCGGTCTCCGAGCCGACCTAGTAAGCCGATTCTTAAACGCGGCTGGCGGAATGCGGTTGAGCAAGCCTGCCTAGCCTTCCTTACTCTGGAGGTCGGGGGTGGTCTCCGGTCTCCGAGCCGACCTAGTAAGCCGATCCTTAAACGCGGCTGGCGGAATGCGGTTGAGCAAGCCTGCCTAGTCTTCCTTACTCTGGAGGTCGGGTGTAGTCTCCGGTCTCCGGGCAGACCTAGTAAGCCGATCCTTAAACGCGGCTGGTGGAATGTGGTTGAGCAAGCTTGCCTAGTCTTCCTTGCTCTGGAGGTCGGGGGTGGTCTCCGGTTTCCGAGCCGACCTAGTAAGCCGATCCTTAAACGCGGCTGGCGGAATGCGGTTGTGCAAGCTTGCCTAGTCTTCCTTGCTCTGGAGGTCGGGGGTGGTCTCCGGTCTCCGAGCCGACCTAGTAAGCCGATCCTTAAACGCGGCTGGCGGAATGCGGTTGTGCAAGCTTGCCTAGTCTTCCTTGCTCTGGAGGTCGGGGGTGGTCTCCGGTCTCCGAACCGACCTAGTAAGCTGATCCTTAAACGCGGCTGGCGGAATGCGGTTGTGCAAGCTTGCCTAGTCTTCCTTGCTCTGGAGGTCGGGTGTGGTCTCCGGTCTCCGAACCGACCTAGTAAGCCGATTCTTAAACGCGCTGGTGGAATGCCTGTTGTGCAAGCTTGCCTAGAGTCTTCCTTACTCTGGGGTCAGGGGTGGTCTCCGGTCTCCGAGCCGACCTAGTAAGCCAATTCTTAAACGCGCTGGTGGAATGCCTGTTGTGGAGGCCTGCCTACAGTCTTCCTTACTCTGGGGTCGGGGGTGGTCTCCGGTCTCCGAGCAGACCTAATAAGCCGATTCTTAAACGCGCTGGTGGAATGCCTGTTGTGCAAGCCTGCCAAGAGTCTTCCTTACTCTGGGGTCGGGGGTGGTCTCCGGTCTCCGAGTCGACCTAGTAAGCCGATTCTTAAACGCGCTGGTGGAATGCCTGTTGTGCAAGCCTGCCTAGAGTCTTCCTTACTCTGGGGTCGGGGGTGGTCTCCGGTCTCCGAGCCGACCTAGTAAGCCGGTTCTTAAACGCGCTGGTGGAATGCCTGTTGTGCAACCCTGCCTAGAGTCTTCCTTACTCTGGGGTCGGGGGTGGTCTCCGGTCTCCGAGCCGACCTAATAAGCCGATTCTTAAACGCGCTGGTGGAATGCCTGTTGTTCAAGCTTGCCTAGTCTTCCTTGCTCTGGAGGTCGGGGGTGGTCTCCGGTCTCCGAGCCGACCTAGTAAGCCGATTCTTAAACGCGCTGGTGGATGCCTGTTGTGCAAGCTTGCCTAGTCTTGCTTGCTCTGGAGGTCGGGGTGGTCTCCGGTCTCCGAGCCGACCTAGTAAGCCGATCCTTAAACGTGGCTGGCGGAATGCGGTTGAGCAAGCTTGCCTAGTCTTCCTTACTCTGGAGGCCGGGGGTGGTTTCCGGTCTCCGAACCGACCTAGTAAGCCGATTCTTAAACGCGCTGGTGGAATGCCTGTTGTGCAACCCTGCCTAGAGTCTTCCTTACTCTGGGGTCGGGGGTGGTCTCCGGTCTCCGAGCCGACCTAATAAGCCGATTCTTAAACGCGCTGGTGGAATGCCTGTTGTTCAAGCTTGCCTAGTCTTCCTTGCTCTGGAGGTCGGGGGTGGTCTCCGGTCTCCGAGCCGACCTAGTAAGCCGATTCTTAAACGCGCTGGTGGATGCCTGTTGGGCAAGCTTGCCTAGTCTTGCTTGCTCTGGAGGTCGGGGTGGTCTCCGGTCTCCGAGCCGACCTAGTAAGCCGATCCTTAAACGTGGCTGGCGGAATGCGGTTGAGCAAGCTTGCCTAGTCTTCCTTACTCTGGAGGCCGGGGGTGGTTTCCGGTCTCCGAACCGACCTAGTAAGCCGATTCTTAAACGCGCTGGTGGAATGCCTGTTGTGCAAGCTTGCCTAGAGTCTTCCTTACTCTGGGGTCAGGGGTGGTCTCCGGTCTCCGAGCCGACCTAGTAAGCCAATTCTTAAACGCGCTGGTGGAATGCCTGTTGTGGAGGCCTGCCTACAGTCTTCCTTACTCTGGGGTCGGGGGTGGTCTCCGGTCTCCGAGCCGACCTAATAAGCCGATTCTTAAACGCGCTGGTGGAATGCCTGTTGTGCAAGCCTGCCAAGAGTCTTCCTTACTCTGGGGTCGGGAGTGGTCTCCGGTCTCCGAGTCGACCTAGTAAGCCGATTCTTAAACGCGCTGGTGGAATGCCTGTTGTGCAAGCCTGCCTAGAGTCTTCCTTACTCTGGGGTCGGGGGTGGTCTCCGGTCTCCGAGCCGACCTAGTAAGCCGGTTCTTAAACGCGCTGGTGGAATGCCTGTTGTGCAACCCTGCCTAGAGTCTTCCTTACTCTGGGGTCGGGGGTGGTCTCCGGTCTCCAAGCCGACCTAATAAGCCGATTCTTAAACGCGCTGGTGGAATGCCTGTTGTTCAAGCTTGCCTAGTCTTCCTTGCTCTGGAGGTCGGGGGTGGTCTCCGGTCTCCGAGCCGACCTAGTAAGCCGATTCTTAAACGCGCTGGTGGATGCCTGTTGTGCAAGCTTGCCTAGTCTTGCTTGCTCTGGAGGTCGGGGTGGTCTCCGGTCTCCGAGCCGACCTAGTAAGCCGATCCTTAAACGTGGCTGGCGGAATGCGGTTGAGCAAGCTTGCCTAGTCTTCCTTACTCTGGAGGCCGGGGGTGGTTTCCGGTCACCGAGCCGACCTAGTAAGCCGATCCTTAAACGCGGCTGGCGGAATGCGCTTGAGCAAGCCTACCTAGTCTTCCTTAATCTGGAGGTCTGGGGTGGTCTCCGGTCTCCGAGCCGACCTAGTAAGCCGATCCTTAAACGCGGCTGGCTGAATGCGGTTGAGCAAGCTGGCCTAGTCTTCCTTGCTCTGGAGGTCGGGGGTGGTCTCCGGTCTCCGAGCCGACCTAGTAAGCCGATTCTTAAACGCGGCTGGCGGAATGCGGCTGAACAAGCCTTCCTAGTCTTCCTTACTCTGGAGGTCCGGGGTGGTCTCCGGTCTCCGAGCCGACCTAGTAAGCCGTTTCTTAAACGCGGCTGGCGGAATGCCGTTGAGCAAGCCTGCCTAGTCTTCCTTACTCTGGAGGTCGGGGGTGGTCTCCGGTCTCCAAGCCGACCTAGTAAGCCGATCCTTAAACGCGGTAGGCGGAATGCGGTTGAGCAAGTCTGCCTAGCCTTCCTTACTCTGGAGGTCGGGGGTGGTCTCCGGTTTCCGAACCGACCTAGTAAGCCGATCCTTAAACGCGGCTGGTGGAATGCGGTTGAGCAAGCCTGCCTAGTCTTCCTTACTCTGGAGGTCGGTCGTAGTCTCCGGTTTCCGAACCGACCTAGTAAGCCGATACTTAAACGCGGCTGGCGGAATGCGGTTGAGCAAGTCTGCCTAGTCTTCCTTACTCTGGAGGTCGGGTGTAGTCTCCGGTTTCCGAACCGACCTAGTAAGCCGATCCTTAAACGCGGCTGGTGGAATGCGGTTGAGCAAGCCTGCCTAGTCTTCCTTACTCTGGAGGTCGGGTGTAGTCTCCGGTCTCCGAGCCGACCTAGTAAGCCGATTCTTAAACGCGGCTGGCGGAATGCGGTTGAGCAAGCCTGCCTAGCCTTCCTTACTCTGGAGGTCGGGGGTGGTCTCCGGTCTCCGAGCCGACCTAGTAAGCCGATCCTTAAACGCGGCTGGCGGAATGCGGTTGAGCAAGCCTGCCTAGTCTTCCTTACTCTGGAGGTCGGGTGTAGTCTCCGGTCTCCGGGCAGACCTAGTAAGCCGATCCTTAAACGCGGCTGGTGGAATGTGGTTGAGCAAGCTTGCCTAGTCTTCCTTGCTCTGGAGGTCGGGGGTGGTCTCCGGTTTCCGAGCCGACCTAGTAAGCCGATCCTTAAACGCGGCTGGCGGAATGCGGTTGTGCAAGCTTGCCTAGTCTTCCTTGCTCTGGAGGTCGGGGGTGGTCTCCGGTCTCCGAGCCGACCTAGTAAGCCGATCCTTAAACGCGGCTGGCGGAATGCGGTTGTGCAAGCTTGCCTAGTCTTCCTTGCTCTGGAGGTCGGGGGTGGTCTCCGGTCTCCGAACCGACCTAGTAAGCTGATCCTTAAACGCGGCTGGCGGAATGCGGTTGTGCAAGCTTGCCTAGTCTTCCTTGCTCTGGAGGTCGGGTGTGGTCTCCGGTCTCCGAACCGACCTAGTAAGCCGATTCTTAAACGCGCTGGTGGAATGCCTGTTGTGCAAGCTTGCCTAGAGTCTTCCTTACTCTGGGGTCAGGGGTGGTCTCCGGTCTCCGAGCCGACCTAGTAAGCCAATTCTTAAACGCGCTGGTGGAATGCCTGTTGTGGAGGCCTGCCTACAGTCTTCCTTACTCTGGGGTCGGGGGTGGTCTCCGGTCTCCGAGCCGACCTAATAAGCCGATTCTTAAACGCGCTGGTGGAATGCCTGTTGTGCAAGCCTGCCAAGAGTCTTCCTTACTCTGGGGTCGGGGGTGGTCTCCGGTCTCCGAGTCGACCTAGTATGCCGATTCTTAAACGCGCTGGTGGAATGCCTGTTGTGCAAGCCTGCCTAGAGTCTTCCTTACTCTGGGGTCGGGGGTGGTCTCCGGTCTCCGAGCCGACCTAGTGAGCCGGTTCTTAAACGCGCTGGTGGAATGCCGGTTGTGCAACCCTGCCTAGAGTCTTCCTTACTCTGGGGTCGGGGGTGGTCTCCGGTCTCCGAGCCGACCTAATAAGCCGATTCTTAAACGCGCTGGTGGAATGCCTGTTGTTCAAGCTTGCCTAGTCTTCCTTGCTCTGGAGGTCGGGGGTGGTCTCCGGTCTCCGAGCCGACCTAGTAAGCCGATTCTTAAACGCGCTGGTGGATGCCTGTTGTGCAAGCTTGCCTAGTCTTGCTTGCTCTGGAGGTCGGGGTGGTCTCCGGTCTCCGAGCCGACCTAGTAAGCCGATTCTTAAACGTGGCTGGCGGAATGCGGTTGAGCAAGCTTGCCTAGTCTTCCTTACTCTGGAGGCCGGGGGTGGTTTCCGGTCACCGAGCCGACCTAGTAAGCCGATCCTTAAACGCGGCTGGGGAATGCGCTTGAGCAAGCCTACCTAGTCTTCCTTAATCTGGAGGTCTGGGGTGGTCTCCGGTCTCCGAGCCGGCCTAGTAAGCCGATCCTTAAACGCGGCTGGCTGAATGCGGTTGAGCAAGCTGGCCTAGTCTTCCTTGCTCTGGAGGTCGGGGGTGGTCTCCGGTCTCCGAGCCGACCTAGTAAGCCGATTCTTAAACGCGGCTGGCGGAATGCGGTTGAACAAGCCTTCCTAGTCTTCCTTACTCTGGAGGTCCGGGGTGGTCTCCGGTCTCCGAGCCGACCTAGTAAGCCGTTTCTTAAACGCGGCTGGCGGAATGCGGTTGAGCTAGCCTGCCTAGTCTTCCTTACTCTGGAGGTCGAGGGTGGTCTCCGGTCTCCGAGCCGACCTAGTAAGCCGATTCTTAAACGCGGCTGGCGGAATGCTGTTGTGCAAGCCTGCCTAGTCTTCCTTACTCTTGAGTCGGGGGGTGGTCTCCGGTCTCCGAGCCGACCTAGTAAGCCGATTCTTAAACGCAGCTGGCGGAATGCGGTTTAGCAAGCCTGCCTAGTCTTCCTTACTCTGGAGGTCGGGGGGTGGTCTCCGGTCTCCGAGCCGACCTAGTAAGCCGATCCTTAAACGCGGCTGGCGGAATGCGGTTGAGCAAGCCTGCCTAGTCTTCCTTACTCTGGAGGTCGGGTGGTGGTCTCCGGTCTCAGAGCCGACCTAGTAAGCCGATTCTTAAACGCGGCTGGCGGAATGCGGTTGTGCAAGCCTGCCAGGTCTTCCTTACTCTGGAGTCGGGGGGTGGTCTCCGGTCTCCGAGCCGACCTAGTAAGCCGATTCTTAAACGCGGCTGGCGGAATGCGGTTGAGCAAGCCTGCCTAGTCTTCCATACTCTGGAGGTCGGGGGGTGGTCTCCGGTCTCCGAGCCGACCTAGTAAGCCGATCCTTAAACGCGGCTGGCGGAATGCGGTTGAGCAAGCCTGCCTAGTCTTCCTTACTCTGGAGGTCGGGGGTGGTCTCCGGTCTCCGAGCCAACCTAGTAAGCCGATCCTTAAACGCGGCTGGCGGAATGCGGTTGAACAAGCTTGCCTAGTCTTCCTTACTCTGGAGGTCGGGAGTGGTCTCCGGTCACCGAGCCGACCTAGTAAGCCGATCCTTAAACGCGGCTGGCGGAATGCGCTTGAGCAAGCCTACCTAGTGTTCCTTACTCTGGAGGTCGGGGGTGGTCTCCGGTCTCCGAGCCGACCTAGTAAGCCGATTCTTAAACGCGCTGGTGGAATGCCTGTTGTGCAAGCTTGCCTAGAGTCTTCCTTGCTCTGGGGTCGGGGGTGGTCTCCGGTCTCCGAGCCGACCTAGTAAGCCGATTCTTAAACGCGGGTGGCGGAATGCAGTTGAGCAAGCCCGCGTAGTCTTCCTTACTCTGGAGGTCGGGGGTGGTCTCCGGTCTCCAAGCCGACCTAGTAATCCGATCCTTAAACGCGGCTGGCGGAATGCGGTTGAGCAAGCCAGCCTAGTCTTCCTTACTCTGGGGTCGGGGGTGGTCTCCGGTCTCCAAGCCGACCTAGTAAGCCGATCCTTAAACGCGGCTGGCGGAAGGCGGTTGAGCAAGCTTGCCTAGTCTTCCCTACTCTGGAGGTCGGGGGTGGTCTCCGGTCTCCGAACCAACCTAGTAAGCCGATTCTTAAACGCGGCTGGCGGAATGCGGTTGTGCAAGCCTGCCTAGTCTTCCTTACTCTGGAGGTCGGGGGTGGTCTCCGGTCTCCGAGCCGACCTAGTAAGCCGATCCTTAAACGCGGCTGGCGGAATGCGGTTGAGCAATCCTGCCGAGTCTTCCTTACTCTGGAGGTCGGGGGTGGTCTCCGGTCTCCGAGCCGACCTAGTAAGCCGATCCTTAAACGCGGCTGGTGGAATGCGGTTGAGCAAGCCTGCCTTGTCTTCCTTACTCTGGAGGTCGGGGGTGGTCTCCGGTCTCCGAGTCGACCTAGTAAGCATATTCTTAAACGCGGCTGGCGCAATGCGGTTGTGCAAGCTTGCCTAGTCTTCCTTGCTCTGGAGGTCGGGGGTGGTCTCCGGTCTCCGAGCCGACCTAGTAAGCCGATCCTTAAACGCGGCTGGCGGAATGCGGTTGAGCAAGCCTGCCGAGTCTTCCTTACTCTGGAGGTCGCGGGTGGTCTCCGGTCTCCGAGCCGACCTAGTAAGCCGATCCTTAAACGCGGCTGGCGGAATGCGGTTGAGCAAGTCTGCCTAGAGTCTTCCTTGCTCTGGAGGTCGGGGGTGGTCTCCGGTCTCCGAGCCGACCTAGTAAGCCGATCCTTAAACGCGGCTGGCGGAATGCGGTTGAGCAAGCCTGCCTAGTCTTCCTTACTCTGGGGTCGGGGGGGGTCTCCGGTCTCCGAGCCGACCTAGTAAGCCGATCCTTAAACGCGGCTGGCGGAATGCGCTTGAGCAAGCCTGCCTAGTCTTCCTTACTCTGGGGTCGGGGGTGGTCTCCGGTCTCCGAGCCGACCTAGTAAGCCGATCCTTAAACGCGGCTGGCGGAATGCGGTTGAGCAAGCCTGCCTAGTCTTCCTTACTCTGGGGTCGGGGGTGGTCTCCGGTCTCCGAGCCGACCTAGTAAGCCGATCCTTAAACGCGGCTGGCGGAATGCGGTTGAGCAAGCTTGCCTAGTCTTCCTTACTCTGGGGTCGGGGGTGGTCTCCGGTCTCCGAGCCGACCTAGTAAGCCGATCCTAAAACGCGGCTGGCGGAATGCGGTTGAGCAAGCCTGCCTAGTCTTCCTTACTCTGGGGTCGGGGGTGGTCTCCGGTCTCCGAGCCGACCTAGTAAGCCGATCCTTAAACGCGGCTGGCGGAATGCGGTTGAGCAAGCCTGCCTAGTCTGCCTTACTCTGGGGTCGGGGGGTAGTCTCCGGTCTCCGAGCCGACCTAGTAAGCCGATTCTTAAACGTGGCTGGCGGAATGCGGTTGAGCAAGCCTGCCTAGTCTTCCTTACTCTGGGGTCGGGGGTGGTCTCCAGTCTCCGAGCCGACCTAGTAAGCCGATCCTTAAACGCGGCTGGTGGAATGCGGTTGAGCAAGCCTGCCTAGTCTTCCTTACTCTGGGGTCGGGGGTGGTCTCCGGTCTCCGAGCCGACCTAGTAAGCCGATCCTTAAACGCGGCTGGCGGAATGCGGTTGAGCAAGCCTGCCTAGTCTTCCTTACTCTGGGGTCGGGGGTGGTCTCCGGTCTCCGAGCCGACCTAGTAAGCCGATTCTTAAACGCGGCTGGCGGAATGCGGTTGAGCAAGCCTGCCTAGTCTTCCTTACTCTGGGGTCGGGGGTGGTCTCCGGTCTCCGAGCCGACCTAGTAAGCCGATCCTTAAACGCGGCTGGCGGAATGCGGTTGAGCAAGCCTGCCTAGTCCGCCTTACTCTGGGGTCGGGGGGTAGTCTCCGGTCTCCGAGCCGACCTAGTAAGCCGATTCTTAAACGCGGCTGGCGGAATGCGGTTGAGCAAGCCTGCCTAGTCTTCCTTACTCTGGGGTCGGGGGTGGTCTCCGGTCTCCGAGCCGACCTAGTAAGCCGATCCTTAAACGCGGCTGGCGGAATGCGGTTGAGCAAGCCTGCCTAGTCTTCCTTACTCTGGGGTCGGGGGGTAGTCTCCGGTCTCCGAGCCGACCTAGTAAGCCGATCCTTAAACGCGCTGGTGGAATGCGGTTGAGCAAGCTTGCCTAGTCTTCCTTACTCTGGCGTCGGGGGGTGGTCTCCGGTCTCCGAGCCGACCTAGTAAGCCGATCCTTAAACGCGGCTGGCGGAATGCGGTTTAGCAAACTTGCCTAGTCTTCCTTACTCTGGAGGTCGGGGGTGGTCTCCGGTCTCCGAGCCGACCTAGTAAGCCGATCCTTAAACTCGGCTGGTGGAATGCCTGTTGTGCAAGCTTGCCTAGTCTTCCTTGCTCTGGAGGTCGGGGGTGGTCTCCGGTCTCCGAGCCGACCTAATAAGCCGATTCTTAAACGCGCTGGTGGAATGCCTGTTGTGCAAGCCTGCCAAGAGTCTTCCTTACTCTGGGGTCAGGGGTGGTCTCCGGTCTCCGAGTCGACCTAGTAAGCCGATTCTTAAACGCGCTGGTGGAATGCCTGTTGTGCAAGCCTGCCTAGAGTCTTCCTTACTCTGGGGTCGGGGGTGGTCTCCGGTCTCCGAGCCGACCTAGTAAGCCGGTTCTTAAACGCGCTGGTGGAATGCCTGTTGTGCAACCCTGCCTAGAGTCTTCCTTACTCTGGGGTCGGGGGTGGTCTCCGGTCTCCGAGCCGACCTAATAAGCCGATTCTTAAACGCGCTGGTGGAATGCCTGTTGTTCAAGCTTGCCTAGTCTTCCTTGCTCTGGAGGTCGGGGGTGGTCTCCGGTCTCCGAGCCGACCTAGTAAGCCGATTCTTAAACGCGCTGGTGGATGCCTGTTGTGCAAGCTTGCCTAGTCTTGCTTGCTCTGGAGGTCGGGGTGGTCTCCGGTCTCCGAGCCGACCTAGTAAGCCGATCCTTAAACGTGGCTGGCGGAATGCGGTTGAGCAAGCTTGCCTAGTCTTCCTTACTCTGGAAGCCGGGGGTGGTTTCCGGTCACCGAGCCGACCTAGTAAGCCGATCCTTAAACGCGGCTGGCGGAATGCGCTTGAGCAAGCCTACCTAGTCTTCCTTAATCTGGAGGTCTGGGGTGGTCTCCGGTCTCCGAGCCGACCTAGTAAGCCGATCCTTAAACGCGGCTGGCTGAATGCGGTTGAGCAAGCTGGCCTAGTCTTCCTTGCTCTGGAGGTCGGGGGTGGTCTCCGGTCTCCGAGCCGACCTAGTAAGCCGATTCTTAAACGCGGCTGGCGGAATGCGGTTGAACAAGCCTTCCTAGTCTTCCTTACTCTGGAGGTCCGGGGTGGTCTCCGGTCTCCGAGCCGACCTAGTAAGCCGTTTCTTAAACGCGGCTGGCGGAATGCGGTTGTGCAAGCCTGCCTAGTCTTCCTTACTCTGGAGTCGGGGGGTGGTCTCCGGTCTCCGAGCCGACCTAGTAAGCCGATCCTTAAACGCGGCTGGCGGAATGCGGTTGAGCTAGCCTGCCTAGTCTTCCTTACTCTGGAGGTCGAGGGTGGTCTCCGGTCTCCGAGCCGACCTAGTAAGCCGATTCTTAAACGCGGCTGGCGGAATGCGGTTGTGCAAGCCTGCCTAGTCTTCCTTACTCTTGAGTCGGGGGGTGGTCTCCGGTCTCCGAGCCGACCTAGTAAGCCGATTCTTAAACGCAGCTGGCGGAATGCGGTTTAGCAAGCCTGCCTAGTCTTCCTTACTCTGGAGGTCGGGGGGTGGTCTCCGGTCTCCGAGCCGACCTAGTAAGCCGATCCTTAAACGCGGCTGGCGGAATGCGGTTGAGCAAGCCTGCCTAGTCTTCCTTACTCTGGAGGTCGGGTGGTGGTCTCCGGTCTCCGAGCCGACCTAGTAAGCCGATTCTTAAACGCGGCTGGCGGAATGCGGTTGTGCAAGCCTGCCAGGTCTTCCCTACTCTGGAGTCGGGGGGTGGTCTCCGGTCTCCGAGCCGACCTAGTAAGCCGATTCTTAAACGCGGCTGGCGGAATGCGGTTGAGCAAGCCTGCCTAGTCTTCCATACTCTGGAGGTCGGGGGGTGGTCTCCGGTCTCCGAGCCGACCTAGTAAGCCGATCCTTAAACGCGGCTGGCGGAATGCGGTTGAGCAAGCCTGCCTAGTCTTCCTTACTCTGGAGGTCGGGGGTGGTCTCCGGTCTCCGAGCCGACCTAGTAAGCCGATCCTTAAACGCGGCTGGCGGAATGCGGTTGAGCAAGCTTGCCTAGTCTTCCTTACTCTGGAGGTCGGGGGTGGTCTCCGGTCACCGAGCCGACCTAGTAAGCCGATCCTTAAACGCGGCTGGCGGAATGCGCTTGAGCAAGCCTACCTAGTCTTCCTTACTCTGGAGGTCGGGGGTGGTCTCCGGTCTCCGAGCCGACCTAGTAAGCCGATTCTTAAACGCGCTGGTGGAATGCCTGTTGTGCAAGCTTGCCTAGAGTCTTCCTTGCTCTGGGGTCGGGGGTGGTCTCCGGTCCCCAAGCCGACCTAGTAAGCCGATTCTTAAACGCGGCTGGCGGAATGCAGTTGAGCAAGCCTGCCTAGTCTTCCTTACTCTGGAGGTCGGGGGTGGTCTCCGGTCTCTAAGCCGACCTAGTTATCCGATCCTTAAACGCGGCTGGCGGAATGCGGTTGAGCAAGCCAGCCTAGTCTTCCTTACTCTGGGGTCGGGGGTGGTCTCCGGTCTCCAAGCCGACCTAGTAAGCCGATCCTTAAACGCGGCTGGCGGAAGGCGGTTGAGCAAGCTTGCCTAGTCTTCCCTACTCTGGAGGTCGGGGGTGGTCTCCGGTCTCCGAACCAACCTAGTAAGCCGATTCTTAAACGCGGCTGGCGGAATGCGGTTGTGCAAGCCTGCCTAGTCTTCCTTACTCTGGAGGTCGGGGGTGGTCTCCGGTCTCCGAGCCGACCTAGTAAGCCGATCCTTAAACGCGGCTGGCGGAATGCGGTTGAGCAATCCTGCCTAGTCTTCCTTACTCTGGAGGTCGGGGGTGGTCTCCGGTCTCCGAGCCGACCTAGTAAGCCGATCCTTAAACGCGGCTGGCGGAATGCGGTTGAGCAAGCCTGCCTAGTCTTCCTTACTCTGGAGGTCGGGGGTGGTCTCCGGTCTCCGAGTCGACCTAGTAAGCATATTCTTAAACGCGGCTGGCGCAATGCGGTTGTGCAAGCTTGCCTAGTCTTCCTTGCTCTGGAGGTCGGGGGTGGTCTCCGGTCTCCGAGCCGACCTAGTAAGCCGATCCTTAAACGCGGCTGGCGGAATGCGGTTGAGCAAGCTTGCCTAGTCTTCCTTACTCTGGAGGTCGGGGGTGGTCTCCGGTCTCCGAGCCGACCTAGTAAGCCGATCCTTAAACGCGGCTGGCGGAATGCGCTTGAGCAAGCCTGCCGAGTCTTCCTTACTCTGGAGGTCGGTGGTGGTCTCCGGTTTTCGTTCCGACCTAGTAAGCCGATCCTTAAACGCGGCTGGCGGAATGCGCTTGAGCAAGCCTGCCTAGTCTTCCTTACTCTGGAGGTCGGGGGTGGTCTCCGGTCTCCGAGCCGACCTAGTAAGCCGATCCTTAAACGCGGCTGGCGGAATGCGCTTGAGCAAGCCTGCCTAGTCTTCCTTACTCTGGAGGTCGGGGGTGGTCTCCGGTCTCCGAGCCGACCTAGTAAGCCGATCCTTAAACACGGCTGGCGGAATGCGCTTGAGCAAGCCTGCCTAGTCTTCCTTACTCTGGAGGTCGGGGTGGTCTCCGAGCCGACCTAGTAAGCCGATCCTTAAACGCGGCTGGCGGAATGCGCTTGAGCAAGCCTGCCTAGTCTTCCTTACTCTGGAGGTCGGGGGTGGTCTCCGGTCTCCGAGCCGACCTAGTAAGCCGATCCTTAAACGCGGCTGGCGGAATGCGCTTGAGCAAGCCTGCCTAGTCTTCCTTACTCTGGAGGTCGGGGTGGTCTCCGGTCTCCGAGCCGACCTAGTAAGCCGATCCTTAAACGCGCTGGTGGAATGCGGTTGAGCAAGTCTGCCTAGTCTTCCTTACTCTGGAGGTCGGGGGTGGTCTCCGGACTCCGAGCCGACCTAGTAAGCCGATTCTTAAACGCGGCTGGCGGAATGCGGTTGAGCAATTCTGCCTAGTCTTCCTTACTCTGGAGGTCGCGGGTGGTCTCCGGTCTCCGAGCCGACCTAGTAAGCCGATCCTTAAACGCGGCTGGCGGAATGCGGTTGAGCAAGTCTGCCTAGAGTCTTCCTTGCTCTGGAGGTCGGGGGTGGTCTCCGGTCTCCGAGCCAACCTAGTAAGCCGATCCTTAAACGCGGCTGGCGGAATGCGGTTGAGCAAGCCTGCCTAGTCTTCCTTACTCTGGGGTCGGGGGTGGTCTCCGGTCTCCGAGCCGACCTAGTAAGCCGATCCTTAAACGCGGCTGGCGGAATGCGCTTGAGCAAGCCTGCCTAGTCTTCCTTACTCTGGGGTCGGGGGTGGTCTCCGGTCTCCGAGCCGACCTAGTAAGCCGATCCTTAAACGCGGCTGGCGGAATGCGGTTGAGCAAGCCTGCCTAGTCTTCCTTACTCTGGGGTCGGGGGTGGTCTCCGGTCTCCGTGCCGACCTAGTAAGCCGATCCTTAAACGCGGCTGGCGGAATGCGGTTGAGCAAGCTTGCCTAGTCTTCCTTACTCTGGGGTCGGGGGTGGTCTCCGGTCTCCGAGCCGACCTAGTAAGCCGATCCTTAAACGCGGCTGGCGGAATGCGGTTGAGCAAGCCTGCCTAGTCTTCCTTACTCTGGGGTCGGGTGTGGTCTCCGGTCTCCGAGCCGACCTAGTAAGCCGATCCTTAAACGCGGCTGGCGGAATGCGGTTGAGCAAGCCTGCCTAGTCTGCCTTACTCTGGGGTCGGGGGGTAGTCTCCGGTCTCCGAGCCGACCTAGTAAGCCGATTCTTAAACGTGGCTGGCGGAATGCGGTTGAGCAAGCCTGCCTAGTCTTCCTTACTCTGGGGTTGGGGGTGGTCTCCAGTCTCCGAGCCGACCTAGTAAGCCGATCCTTAAACGCGGCTGGTGGAATGCGGTTGAGCAAGCCTGCCTAGTCTTCCTTACTCTGGGGTCGGGGGTGGTCTCCGGTCTCCGAGCCGACCTAGTAAGCCGATCCTTAAACGCGGCTGGCGGAATGCGGTTGAGCAAGCCTGCCTAGTCTTCCTTACTCTGGGGTCGGGGGTGGTCTCCGGTCTCCGAGCCGACCTAGTAAGCCGATTCTTAAACGCGGCTGGCGGAATGCGGTTGAGCAAGCTTGCCTAGTCTTCCTTACTCTGGGGTCGGGGGTGGTCTCCGGTCTCCGAGCCGACCTAGTAAGCCGATCCTTAAACGCGGCTGGCGGAATGCGGTTGAGCAAGCCTGCCTAGTCCGCCTTACTCTGGGGTCGGGGGGTAGTCTCCGGTCTCCGAGCCGACCTAGTAAGCCGATTCTTAAACGCGGCTGGCGGAATGCGGTTGAGCAAGCCTGCCTAGTCCGCCTTACTCTGGGGTCGGGGGTGGTCTCCGGTCTCCGAGCCGACCTAGTAAGCCGATCCTTAAACGCGGCTGGCGGAATGCGGTTGAGCAAGCCTGCCTAGTCTTCCTTACTCTGGGGTCGGGGGGTAGTCTCCGGTCTCCGAGCCGACCTAGTAAGCCGATCCTTAAACGCGCTGGTGGAATGCGGTTGAGCAAGCTTGCCTAGTCTTCCTTACTCTGGGG
The DNA here is from genome assembly GCA_030765055.1 of Mantis religiosa. Lineage (NCBI taxonomy): Eukaryota > Metazoa > Arthropoda > Insecta > Mantodea > Mantidae > Mantis > Mantis religiosa. The sequence goes on from CM060952.1 coordinate 77,462,276, forward strand.
TCGGGGGGTGGTCTCCGGTCTCCGAGCCGACCTAGTAAGCCGATCCTTAAACGCGGCTGGCGGAATGCGGTTGAGCAAGCTTGCCTAGTCTTCCTTACTCTGGAGGTCGGGGGTGGTCTCCGGTCTCCGAGCCGACCTAGTAAGCCGATCCTTAAACTCGGCTGGTGGAATGCCTGTTGTGCAAGCTTGCCTAGTCTTCCTTGCTCTGGAGGTCGGGGGTGGTCTCCGGTTTCCGAGCCGACCTAGTAAGCCGATTCTGGAACTCGCTGGTGGAATGGCTGTTGTGCAAGCCTGCCTAGAGTCTTCCTTTGTCTGGGGTCGGGGATGGTCTCCGGTCTCCGAGCCGACCTAGTAAGCCGATTCTGGAACGCGCTGGTGGAATGCCTGTTGTGCAAGCTTGCCTAGAGTCTTCCTTTGTCTGGGGTCGGGGGTGGTCTCCGGTCTCCGAGCCGACCTAGTAAGCCGATTCTGGAACTCGCTGGTGGAATGCCTGTTGTGCAAGCCTGCCTAGAGTCTTCCTTTGTCTGGGGTCGGGGGTGGTCTCCGGTCTCCGAACCGACCTAGTAAGCCGATCCTTAAACGCGGCTGGTGGAATGCCTGTTGTTCAAGCCTGCCTAGAGTCTTCCTTACTCTGGGGTCGGGTGTGGTCTCCGGTTTCCGAGCCGACCTAGTAAGCCGATTCTGGAACTCGCTGGTGGAATGCCTGTTGTGCAAGCCTGCCTAGAGTCTTCCTTTGTCTGGGGTCGCGGGTGGTCTCCGGTTTCCGAGCCGACCTAGTAAGCCGATTCTGGAACTCGCTGGTGGAATGCCTGTTGTGCAAGCCTGCCTAGAGTCTTCCTTTGTCTGGGGTCGGGGGTGGTCTCCGGTCTCCGAGCCGACCTAGTAAGCCGATTCTGGAACTCGCTGGTGGAATGCCCGTTGTGCAAGCCTGCCTAGAGTCTTCCTTTGTCTGGGGTCGGGGATGGTCTCCGGTCTCCGAGCCGACCTAGTAAGCCGATTCTGGAACGCGCTGGTGGAATGCCTGTTGTGCAAGCCTGCCTAGAGTCTTCCTTGCTCTGGGGTCGGGTGTGATCTCTGGTCTCCGAGCCACCCTCGTTACTGTTTCGGGACCACTGTATGTGCGATGACGATTGTGCTGGACCGCCGGAGATTTTCTATCTAGTAAAGTGTAGGGACTCTGCCCTCGTACTGTAGTGACTCCTTGGAGTCGGTCAGCCTCTGTCTCCTGTCATCTCATCCTCCCTGCCGGAGGTACCCCATTCGGAGGTGTAGATACAAAAGCCAGTCTGGTTAACGTGCCGAACCTCCGCCAAACAATCTAATCCTATTCAAGCTATTATATAAGTATTAAATGTTTGGCTAACAGAATCAGTTTGAAAATAACATTAGTGAAGGCTTATGGAAGTTTTAGAGTAACTCTCTCTCTTTTTCCTGATTGTAAACCTAAATTTTGAATAAACAGTTTGTTTATGGTGCTGTCAATGTTAGTATCATATCAGCACCACCTAATTTCGTTATAGGGAAATTCTTTTTGATGCCGGTAAATCTTTTTGACAGTGGCTTTTAAGCACACTTAAATACCATAACTGGGCCACGTTTGAACATAAGATAGTAGGACAGTACCTAATCAACTGAGCCAGCTCAATGGTAATAAGCTTTTATCAAAGGGAGGGCAGAAGTACCCTCTAACATGCAACAAAATCCAAGAGGGAAATTTAGTAAGAAGAACATGACAACATCATATGCAACTCTTCCTTCCCAATAATTCAAAATTAACATTTTAGTTTAGTTTTTAAGTAAAAGCATAAAATGTACTTTGAAGTTATACTAATCAGCTAGTATTCAGCTAAAACATATTCACATTATGAACCTTATATCATAGTTAATCTTTAATCACAAAGGGACATCTTTGATGCTGGTGTGTGTTCATTTAGGAGGAACCGATGTAAATATCATCATCCTATACTAATATATTCTAATACATTCTTCAGTACTAACATTACATCCTTTGTTTTTCATTAGCATTTGTTACATGTTAGCCAAAATAATCAGTTGTAATTGGAGCAGTTGGCATTGGTGAATTATTATAGTTAATAATTTATGTTTTATTTCCAAGAAAAATTATTGAAAACTGTGTTTTAGGTAGGTTTTCATGATGTGGCATTACCTTGACAGCACAAAATATGTACCCAGCTATCACATTCAAGCACTGCTATTTACATATTCGGATTGAAGGTCTGTTTTAAGTGAAATAAAGTGCCAAAAATACATGGGACATTCAGTAATTGTGGCAATAAGTCTGTATGTGGTGCTATCAATGGTAAATAACTCAAGTGAAAACAATGAGAAAGAATGGCAGCTGATATGTGTTATCTGTGAGTTTGAGGACAGTAATGTTGCCATGATAGTTCGGTGGTACAGCAGCTTCGTACACACAGTTTGCGTATGTTGGAACAATCGGTTATAATCTATGTGGTCCAATATCAGTATTGCTGCAGATGCAGGGTAACATTACCTTACCTGTCTATGTGGTCCAGCATTTCCTGCAGTACCTCTAGGAGATTAGTGAACTGCTCCAGGTTAAGGGAAGGATTTACCGTCTGTGGAAGCAGTGAAGGCATTACCCTGGTTGCCATCAGGTTCACTGATAGACCATACTTCTTATCGCTGAGCATCAGTCTGTATATATCTGGAACATATCAACATCTTATGTGTTACCGTCTTCTACATCTCTGGCTGGCTACGAACCAAAATACATTTTCATAACTATTAATATCCTAAAATTACAATCCTAAAACTTTTCTCCTCCAGCAGAATTAAATAACTTTTCTCTGAAGTAAGAGTTAAAGGATATAAAATCAGTGCAATACAGTAACACAAATGTGTGCAGAATAAATATTAATTCAGTTTTATAAGAATCTTAAATCTGATAATACTACAGGTCAGATATTATTCTTTTTATCATATTGAATACCTTTAAAGCAAAAAACACCATACCATTTGCTTGGTATGCACAGATATCCAGACCATTTTTCATGCTTAATAACATCAACTATAGACACAAATGTTACAAAAATGGTAAACGTTCAGCAGCCTAAGAATATGAATAAGATAAACATCTGGTCCTTGATGTCTTGGCTACACCAATATATAGGGGGATGACTCAGGCGGTTTAGTCTGTGTTCCGCATTCGGGAGGCTCGAGTTCGATTTCCCTGGGTGATCCTACCTGACCCTCGGGTATTTTTGTGGGCTTTCCCTGGTTGCCAGGTGAATGTTGGGTAGGTTAGTTACATTCCCCGAATTTGTTATCCCTCAATTTCATATCCGTTATCATTTCATATCATCTCTCATCTGGTGGTCTCTGTCGGCGGGAGTCTCGGTGTTGCTTGGCAGGATGATATACTCTGAAGAAACTACTTCCTCCTCTGGTAAGTCTGTTGCCGATATCCAAAACAGCTGCTGAGAACATTTCGGGACCGACTGTTGGACTGTGTCCGAACAAAAGTAGGAGGAAATTCCGTTGTCCTAGCCTGCTGGGAGTAGGAGCACTAAGTAAAATGTAGGCAATCTGCCCTCGGCGCTGTCGTGGCTCCTTGGGACGGCCACCCTCTGACTCCTCTCGCTTAATCCATCTTCACGGAGATTCCCCACTTGGAGGCATATATACGTATGGTCGCAGTGCCGATTCCCCTCCGTAGTGATCCTAATCCTTAGTTGTGTGACTTAGTGGGCTGATATAATCAAAAGTCTGGTTGGTATAAATTTAAAACACTCTTTATTGCAGTAAACAGAAGCTCTGCACAACATTCGCAGCACCAAAACAGGGTGACGATGACAAATAGCAGTCTTCATGGTCGACTCGATTCTCAGATGCACGAAAACAAACAAAAGAATCACTGCGACACAGTTCAAATGTCCACCACCACACAACTCACATGATTACAACACAACAACTACTCAACTGCACACATGACTCCTCACACCTTGCCGCTATTTATGCCTACCAGTCATTGTTTCTAGAATGCAGAGCATTCGATAACAATCGCGACGGTATCAGAAAAGCGGAAAATTCCACATTCTCTGTCTCTTTCTCTCTCTTGGCAAGCGTCCAGCTCTGCGCGCCACTCTCTGTCTCTTTCTCTCCTGTCCACGCACGGCACTGACTTGTCACAGCTCCAACACAACAACGCGGTCGGTGACACTGCTCCCTCCTCAAGGCTGGTCGTCCCGAACAGCACCATCGTAACGGGCCAGACGATCCAGGTGTACCACCAACATCTTTCCTCGGGCTACCCTCTGGATGCGGTATACCACGTTGTTAATTCTCTTTACCACTCGGTACGGTCCATGCCACGGTTGAGCATCGTCCCTTGGTCCGGGTAGGGTGGTAAAACTAGACCAGGTCATCTTGCTGGAATCCTTGGCTGTTGGCTTGCATGTCGTGGAGATGGTCCACGAGGTTCTCCACATACTCGGTTGCCGGCTGTTCCGCTTCCGGGAAGCTCCTAAGAGCCAGGTCACAAGGGAGGCGTAGCTATCGGCCGAATATTAAGCTTGCTGGCGTCATCCCAGTTGTGTCGCGATTTGCCGAACGGTAGGCCAGCTAGAACAGTGGCACCTTGACGTCCCAGTCTCGCTGATGGCTGGTCACGACTTTCCTCAGGTGTTCTTCTAGGGTCTTGATGTATCTCTTGACAATGCCATCTGACTGTGGATGTAGAGGTGTTGTACGGGTCTCCTTAACCCCAAGTCCTTCCAGTGTCTGCTTCCACAGGCGGGAGTCAAAATTTGTGCCCTGGTGGTTGTGGAGCTCTAACGGCACCCTAAAACGGCAGAATTATTGCTCCACGAGGAACCTGGTATTCGTCTTCGCCTCCTGATTCGGGATGACATACACCTCCGGCCATTTGCTGAAGTAGTACACTGCCACCATCCGGTACTTGAAGCCTCGGTCGGACACTGGGAATGTCGACAGCGATGCGTTCGAAAGGTACTCCGACGTTGTACTGCTGCATGCGACCCCGGCTCCTAGTTTGGGCCCGCGAATCGCCGCGCACACGTGACATTGACGGCTCCATCTTTCAGCGTCTGTTCCGAGTCTCAGCCAGTAGTACTGCTATCGGAGTTGTCAATCGTTCGGTTTGCTCCCAGATGTCCTGCCGAAATACCGGCGTGCACTTCGTCCAAGACTTCCGGGACCTTACTCCGGGGAACTATCAACTGTTCTCTCTGCGTCTTCCTATCGGGTGATTCCCATACCCGAAACACCTCCCCATAGGGGAAGGGATCCGTCCCTTTCAGCTGCCAAAGTGCGGGCGCTGCGGACCCTTAGCACTCGTGGTACCTCTGACGTTACTAGAGGAACCTCGGGCCGAACAGCCGAGCCCCTCCTTCGGAAGTTGTTCGGATTGGGATGGTCTCGAGGGGGCAGTGTGTTCCCGATACCCGTGGGAGATTGGGTACGTCTTCGGACGGGGTTGAGGGAAGCCATTAAGTTTCCGGGTACTAGCCTGCTCAGCTAGTAGAAGGTGTGCTAGATCACCAGGTGGCCCCACCGAGGTTTTCGGTAGTCTTCACCTTGAGTGTTGACGCGCGTATGTGGCGTATCCACTTCCATCCCGTCTTGTGTCCTCAGGACCAGATGGGGGGCTTGTTAGTCTCTAGGTCTTGCCCTAAGGAGAGCCCCTCGGAGGACGCCGACGCCCTTTGGGACAGCTCGGATACTCGCAGGTAGAAGGAGGCTCGGGTCTTGTTTCTACGGGTTCAAGGCTAATGGGGGTAGAGCCTCTGGACTTAAACCCGAAACACCTATCTTGCTTTGGTATTCAGTGTGTCCCATTGGGCCCAGTACGACTTGTATGCAGCGCTTCTGGTTGTGATGCCCTCCCTGTCTTCACTTTCCTCAAAAGTGGCTCCAAGTCGGCGTCCGCCAGCTGCTCCCTCATCAGGCCTGCGCTATTCCATCCGTTCGCAGGCACTGCCGTGACCACTCTGACAGCTGTGGCACGCTCCTTCTCTCCCACATTTGCGCATTGGCGGTCTATACTAGTATACGTCGGGACATGACATCTGCGTTGGCATGAATCTTTCCTCTACAATGTTCGGAGTTGAAGTCGAAATGTCACGGCCTCTGGACCAAACGGACTATCTGGCCTTCCAGGTTTCTCGCTGATGACCGCCGTAGTTGAGCGCCCTTATACCCATCATCACTTCCAGGTTTCTAAAGCAAAGCAGCCAAGTTGGGGTGGAGTGGTACGTCCTCAGGTGGAATGGCTGACCGTACAGGTACTTGTGGAAGAGCTTCAAGGTCTTCACTACCGCCAGCAGCTCTCGCCGTGTGACGCAGTAGTTCTTCTCTGCTTTTGGCAGCGTATTGCTGCAGTAGGCTATCATTCGCTCGTGGCCATCCTGGACTTCGGATAGGACGCCTCCAATCCAATGGTCGCTGGCGTTGGTGTTAACAATGAAGCCGCCGCCTAGTTGTGGAAATTCCAAAATAGGAACAAGCTAAGCTTCTTCTTCAGCTGCTGGAAAGCGTCTTCGGCGTCCTCCGTTCACACATGGGGTCAGCGTTCTGACGTCAGGCGAGTGAGGAGTTTGGCGGTGTTGGAGAAGTCCATTATGAAGTGGCGGTAATAGCTGCACAGTCCCAGGAAACTTCGCAATTCTCGCTTATCTTTCAGACGAGGCCAATCTCGCACAGCCTATGCCTTCTCCGGGACGGTGGCCACTACGGTTGGTGAGACTATGTGGCCCAGTTGTTGACTTCTTTGCGGAAGAGCTGGCACTTCGCGTTCAGCTTCAGGTTGGTCGCCTGCAATCTCTGTAGCACTTTGCTCAGGTTTTCGAGATGGTTTTGGAATGTCTTGCCGACAATGATGTCGTACAGGTATATCAGGCAGGCGTCATAAGGTAATCCTCTCATTACTCACTCCATGAGGCGTTGGAAGGTAGCTGGTGCGTTGCAGAGACCAAAAGACATAACTGTTAACTGCCAAAGCCCTTGGCTCGTCGAGAATGCAATGATCTCCTTGTCTCTCGGGTTGAGAGCCACCTGCCAGTAACCCGACTTCAGATCCACGGTCGAGAACCACTGCGCATCAGCAAGCGTGCCCAGGATGTCGTCAGTCCATGGTAAGGGGAAGCAGTTCTTCCTGCTGACAGCGTTCAGCTTTCTGTAGTACACGCAAAAGCGTAGCTTGCCGTTCTTCGTCACCAGGACTGCAAGGGAATACCAAGGGCTGTCAGAATTGTTCCCCTGGATGTAATGTCCTACAGCATGTCCCATACCATCGCCTGTTTTGCCAGCGGAACGCGTCTAGGTGGCTGCCGAATAAACCAGGCGTCTCCGGTGTCGATGTGGTGGGTTACTCGGTCTGTGCGGCATTAATCGCTTGGCTGTTACCGTGGCTGAAGACGTAATGGTATAGTCTCAGCAGTTGCCGCACCTTCTCCAGCTGTTCTGCGGTCAGGTGGTCAGCCGCCCTCTCCAGTAAGCCTTTCAACCGGGTTCCAGGTGTTGCGTCGGCACCGGCTCCTGAGTCTCGTCGAGTAGCGTTACGCTGACAACGGGCTCGCAGGTCCCCAAGTCCGTCCCGGCCTGGACGTCGTGATCGGTGTCTGTTGGGTTGAGCAGCCACACCGACACCTCCTCTGGGCACGGCAACAATGTGCTGGCTACACAGAGTCAGTGCACGCGTCTTCCGGTCCAGCATAAGTTCTTCTTACGCTGGCTTTCCAGTCGCGCCGTGAACACCACCTCACTTCTCGCGGGGAAAACCACGTTATCTCTCAGGATAATCCTGCACATTCCAAGGCGTTCTTTGGGAGGCCGGAGCATCACCTCTTCTCCATTGAGCCGCAGAATCTTCCTGCCGACGTCGACCGTCGCCTCGTGGCTCTTGAGGGCATCCAGTCCCAGTAACACCTCCTCAGCCACCTTCACGTTAAACATCTACAGACGCAAGGTACTCCGCCCCAAGATCAACTGCAGCAAGGTCTGCCTGTCCACGGGCAAGGTGTTGCCCAATGCCGTCACTAGCTGGTATGGTCGGCTCGTTTTTCTCGACTGCAAACCCCTGGCTACGTCAGGTCTGATGACGGTCCAGCTGCCCCGGTGTCCACAAGCATGCGGCACGGCCTTCCTTTCACCCAACCGTTCGCGATGAGGCTGTCATCCATACGTCGGCTGAAGGCGCGCAGTGTCACTCGAGGGGATGGTGGTGACGACGCCGACATGCCCCCCGTCACCTTGGCTCTTACTCGTTTTCCGGCTGCTCTTCTTGCTTTCGGCAGTCTCTCTCCAAGTGTCCCGGCTGGTCACATCCCCAACACTCGTCACTTGGTCTTTGTTGGCGTCCCTGGATTGGTCTTCGGTCCCCATCGTAACTGATACTCCATGTCTTCGAGGTTGGGTTTGCCGTCACCTTGGCCGCCTCCATCCTCAATAGGGCCGTTAGCGCCTCATGGATGGTCTTGTAGTCGTCGAGCATTAGACGCTTATGTATCTCGGCATCTCGTACCCCGTCGACGTGGGTGTAGGCGGCTTCTCGGGATACGAATTCAGGTGGGAGGTTGACCAAGGCTTTGCTGGCCAGCTGTTCGATTGTCAGGGCGAACTTCTACGGCCCGTCTCTGGAGGCTGACCATTAGTTGTGCAGCCTCTTCTTCTGGCGACCACTTGTGTTTGGCGACTATGTCGAATTGGCGGCGTAAGACTTCAAACGTTGACGTGCCGTCGTACTTAGGTGGTTTGACGCACGCAGACGTTGTGTCGCGTCCCGGCGCGTCGGCCTTCAGGTCCTTCAGTTTTCTGCTGATTATGTCCTCCACCATGTCATTCAGGGACTTGGCGTTGCTGTCGGCCTTTCCCTCTAGGTCGTTAACGTTTTTCGCCAGGTCTTCGATGCGCTCGTCCATTTGACCCATCCGCTTGCCTAGCTCCGTGACGTCATCCCTTACGCCGGCCAACCGCTGTTCAAATTTGGCGTTGAGGGCCTCGTTTGCAGCCTACATTTCTTCCATCTTCGTGGCCAGGTTGTTATTTGCTGTTTCCATCTTCGCGGCCAGGTTGATATTTGCCGCTTCCGTCTTCGCAGGGAGGTTGCTGTCTTCATTTCTTCCATCTTTTCTAAGATCTTGGCCAATGCAGTTTCCATAGTCGTGCTCCACTCCTGACACCATGTGTAACTTCGTGGGTTAGTAGGGTCAAAAGTTTGGTTTGTAGAAATTTAAAACACTCTTTATTGCAGGAAACAGAGGCTTTGTACAGCCCTTGCAACAGCAAAACGACGTGACATTGACAAACAGCAGTCTTCAAAGTCGACTCGATGCTCAACATGCACGTAAACAAACAAAAGAACCACTGCGGCACAGTTCAAATGTCCACCATCACACAACTCACACATTTGCAACACAACTACTCAACTGCACAAATGACTCCTGCTCACACTTGACGCTATTTATACCTCCCAGTCATTGTTTCTAGAATGCAGTAGATCAATCGATAACAATCGCGACGGCATCAGAAAAGCGGAAAATTCCAGATCCTCTCTCTGTCTCTTTCTCTCTCTGTTTCTTTCTCTCCCTTGGCAAGCGTCCAGCTCTGCGCGCCACTCTCTGTCTGTCTGTCTGTCTGTCTCTCTCTCTCCTGCCCACGCACGCCACTGGCTTGTCCCAGCTCCAACACAACAATGCGATCGGTGACAGTATAAATAGTGTGAATATCAAGATGTAAAGCTGACTATTTTGAAAATTGTGTGAAAAATAGCCCTCACAATATAGACTTGAATACAAGGCAGGCCAATCACAAATAGTATTGGAGTATATATTGGTTGGTTCTCTGTGGAACATTCAAGGAACACTCAACGTTAACGGAACTGTGTAAGTTAGATTTCTATCCAAATTACAGTTTGCCTCAAACAAATTATTTAACGCCTGGCCTCGTAGCTCAGTCGGTAGAGCGCCTGCCGTGCGAGGGGTCCGGGGTTCGATTCCCAGCTGGGGTGGAAATTTTTCTCCAACCAAGATGATTTCCCATCTTTGGCAGATTATGGAAGTATGACTGAGTGTGAATTTGTGGGTGATCTAATGATTAAAAATATAAAAAGAAATGTAAAGTACCAGCAGTACGAGATAACATCATCGATATGTTCCAAGGAAGAACGGCCGTCGATAGGGCCACTACAGTCAAAGGCAGGGTATAAATGGAAGAATAAAAAAAAATTATTTAAAAAGCTATCGTTCTTCCTTATTGTGAAATTAAAATATAGATATAATTACTTAAATGGGTACAGCATAAGGAATGACTACTACAACCACCAGCGCTACTACTACTACTACTACTACTACTACTACTACTACTACTACTACTACTACTACTACTACTACTACTACTGAAAAGTTAGATGCTACAGAGTATTCTAGTGAATACAGAACAAGTTAGAATATGAATACTTGGAATGTCATGCTGTTTTCATGCAGGTAATGGAAGAACGATATAGTAAACTGTAGGGCTAACTATAGGGGCAAAACTGCACCATCAGGGGTATTTTGGTTGGGGGTGAGGGGAAAAAGTGAAAACTTGCAGGAATACAAAAACATTGAACAAATTAAAAAAAAACCATAAATATCTTTATTCTAATTTTTAATTGGGTACATTAATAAAATGTTTTATTCAAGTCGTATTTTTAAGTTAGTTAATCTATATGTCGCTACTTATAAATACTATCTGAATGTTTGCACTCAAGGTTTTTTTCCACTCATTTGCTCAAACTATTTTAAAAATATGAATACTTTCATCTACTTCATGTTAATCAAGATAAAAATGTCTTATTAGTAATATTTTGTAGGTAGAAGGTAATACGAGAACACTTTCAGTGATAGTCAAATGTTTTAAACAGCTTGTTGCTATGCGATTGCCTTTGATATCCCATTCTCTTTGTATGCTCAGGACATTAAAAAAGAAGGAAAAAAAGAAAGAAAAAAGAAAAAAAGAAGATGGTGTTCCAGTGGAGAAAACTATAAGTCCTATTTGAAAATTGAAACCAACTACAAGATATATCTTGCAAGAAAAAGTGATTTGACATGAATTTTGTATTTTAAAGGGATCTACATGTTCTATAGTAAGATTTTATCTATCCTTTATGGTTTATACCTGTGCAAAAATCACACTTCTAAGAACATTTCTAGAAAATTTAAGATATACATTTAATTTATAATGAAAATATCTTAAACATCTGATAGTTTGATAACAAGCTTTAGAATTATTTTTAAGAAAATGAAATATTTCACAATGTTTTCCATTCAAAGGAAACCTTTCAATGCAAAAATGTCTTGAGGTGCTCTCATCACATCTCTAGAAGATGCTGAATTTGAATAAAAGTTTGATATTTAACTGAATTATTGTTTTTAATTATGCTGTTCACACACACAGAGAACTTCTCCTAATGTAGACTTTTTTGTTTATTTTGGATTCACATAATCGCAAAACACGTATTTTCTGTGAAATTCTAGTTTGACATTTTTGGATGGAATACAGTATTTCTCCTATTTGCTGTACTTAATCGAGCAAGTAAACAGGAATTTAATGTACAATTAATGTTGCATAACGTGCATAGCATTATGCCAGGTCTACCACCTGTAAATGTTGCAAGGTATAAGTTTACAGCAAAGCATTTGTCAGTGTTACAGTAATTACTCCAGCATCTGTCGCTTTGTGAAACCTTCCGTCAGCATAAGAAAGGAACTAACTGGAGCACTCTTGTCCTCGAAGAATACAGTTTCACTCTTTTGATACAAGAAATACCTTTCAAGGTGCAAAATACTTGTTCTGGCAAGGAGCCAAATTTTACAATAAATTATATTGTACCTATATACAAATGGTTGACTGTAATACTATGGCAAGTTTTGGAGTGAAGAGTTGCACCTTGACCTACACAAATTCTTTTACGTCTATGTCCCTTATGAGGGAGGGATGAGGTGAGAGTAATAAGGCTGGCCGGACCTGAGGCGAGTTGACAGCAGAGGGCTGGGTCCCTAATAGCTAGAATATGAAACTCTCCAGTAGCGGCTCATACAACTAGCTCCCCTTTCCCATACACTTCCCCTGGAGAGCCCTGGGACTTGGAGACTTCCCTCTGATCTGGCAGATGAGGATTCCCTGCTGAAACTCCCACCAACACTTAGAATCCTGAAACAGGCAACCAGGATGAAAGGTGAAGTGAAATGGAGAAACGGAGGGATAATAAATCTCCTTGGTCAGGAAGGTCGACCCCATACTTCCTAAATACTTAACAGTGTAAGCAAATTAATGGAGAACAATATCAATATGATAATTTATTGTACGCATGCAATTAGTGTATTAGTATTTAACTTCATTATCATTTGCAGTGTAATTAGGTCTCTGTTAGTTGAGCTCCTTCGCACCACTGAACAACTGTTCCTTATATTCTAATGCTTATAAGTACGGCCCAGATTTTGATGAACAGCCATCATTTTTCTGAGTAGTCACAGACGATGCTTATTGGAAATTAAGTGTATTCTGGAACAAATACGTTAGATATATATGGTTTTTATGGGTCATCAAAATGCATTTTTTCCATATTTTTATAATAAAGTCAGTTTTTAACATTTAGATGCATTCTCTGGTCATTTTCTTTCTTTTTCACGATCTTATTGGGCATTTTCATCTGTAGCCCACATAGGGAGGCCCGGGTTCGATTTCCGTGGCCGACCTGACCCTGACCCTGACCCATGTGACCCATGGTCTTTTTTTAAATAATCTGTGATTAAAAGTTTATTTATATCATCATATTTTATGAAATAATAACTTTGTAAGTGTTGTAAACATGTAATTAACACAGGTCAGCGTCCTAACAGTGCTGGTGACTTTATGACACATCAATTCGAGGAATCACCGATTACATCATGCAATACGTGTGGATTGCATCAGTCAGGACTTCGGGAGCTAGAAGTGTCGCAGTAAGGAGAGTAGTTTGTTAGGTGTGTAAATTTGTTGTGTTGTGGAATTGAAATGCCAAAACAAAAACAGTCAATTGCATCCCGTTTGAAACATATGTTTCAGGGTTTGGCAGAAACATATTCTGTACTCATGTAGTTGTATTGTTCTGTCAAGTTGCTGCAGACAAACGGTTCACCGTACATGTTAGGCGGGAAAAACATTTACGAGCTCTTCAAAATGTGAAAAAACACAAACGTCTCAGTTACTGATAAAAGAAACGGCTTCGACGTCAAGTAACAAGTCATCTTCCTTTTATAAAGAATTATGTGAAGTGTTTGTTAGTGCAAATGTTCCGCTAGGAAATTTAAGTAATTCCAAATTACGAGATTTTCTTGAATGTCACACTGGTCATACAATTCCAGATGAATTAACTTTGCGTAAGAGTTACCTACAAAAATGTTATGAAGACACGTTAAACCGAATACGTGAATGTGTGAATGGGGAAAAAATGTATCAATTGATGAGACAAGCGATTCAGAGTAGCGTTATGTAGCCCAATGTAGTGACAGTTACTCTAGAAGCTACTAGTGCCAGACAAATGTTTCTTCTGACCTCAAAGGCTATGGAAGCTGTTAACCACTGTCAGATATGCAAACTGCTCGATAGATCCATGTGTTTATTGTGGCCTAGTGGAATACAGCATGACAACGTGCTCCTCTTCCTAACAGACGCGGCGCCTTACATGGTAAAGGCGGCAAAATCGATCCAATCATTTTACAGTAAGATGGTGCATGTTACGTGTTTGGCCCATGCTTTTCATCGAATTGCGGAACAGGTCAGATCAACGTTTCCAGAAGTAGATACACAAATTTCCACAGTAAAGAAAATATTGTTGAAAGTGTCAACCCGAACTATGAAGTTCAAAGAAAAAGCCCGGCAACAATTTTATCACGCTGGAGGACATGGTTAACTGCATGCATATAGTATATACCACTGTGACAATTTTCAAATAGTGAGAGAAGTGGTGAATAGCTTTGATAGGGTAGATTCTAAGGCAATTGAGAGCGCACAGGATCTGCTTTCTGATATTAAAATCCAAGGTAAATTAGCTTTCACTATATCAAATTTTACATTTTTTACGGATATCACAATCCGCCTTAAGGAAAGTGGCATTACATTGGATAAGTCGACTGAGTTAGTGAGGATTGCGGAAGAGAGGATACAAAATGTAAAAGGTGAGATTGGGGACAAAATTAGACAGAATCTAAAATTTGTGTTGGACAAAAATAAAGGATACCAAACAATTTGTGAGATTGTCGATATCTTGTCAGGAGAAAACTTCAGAACTGATACTTTTGAACAGGATTTAACAGGCAGTGACATAGTGTTTTTCAAATATGCCTCAAATAACATCTTATGGAAGTGGAGAGAAGTTTCTCAAAATATTTAGCTGACAACTGCCGTTCCTTTACTTTTGATAACTTGAAGATGACCATGGTGGTATACTGCAACGCTAAGTAAGGAATGTTTTGGCTAATGGGTACAGTAACTTATCTTTTCATATTTTATAAAATTGAAAATGACCTGATGAATTTTTAATTAATCGATTATTTAGCAGCAATAATTGCTTTATTTACTAAGAAAGTTAATTTTAAAATGTAGTTATTCGAACCATATATTCATTATTTGTCTGTGACAGTTATTAATTTACTATAATGAAAGAAATTCTTAATTTTTGTCAGGTCATTTTGTTTTCACATTTTATGTGCATTGTTTTATATTTTAAGGGCATTTTATAGCTCATTTTTAGAGAATTTTTAGGTCAACAGCTTCCGGGCCCTACTTATAAGTATTACCAAACAATTCAGCATCTGGAGTTCTCAAATGGCAAATTAATGAGCGAGTCACTTACTCTTCCAATCCAACTCACACCGTGACTCCTGGTTTCCCTGCAGCAAACTCAGTGTATGCAGAAAGTGGGTCCCCTGACACTGCTACACATCAGGTTATATTACTATCAGTTAAAGGCTCCACCATCACTATCACGAACAGTAAACAGACACTTAACTTAAACAAAAACATACTAATCTATGTTTCATATAACCTTGCCCCGCTGACATGTATCACTCCGCGTGCAACTACCTTCCCCCTCATCCTAATTGGCTAATGCTTTCGCGCCATAGGCCATAGGGGGTGCCTTCCCGTCACATTGAAACCTGCAGAAAACGTCATAATAATTGCCAGGAAAATAGATAAAATCATACACATAAGAATATGAACACATGCAAAAATAATGAAGTTTATAATGAAACTGAGCAAGTTGAAACTGAATGAATGAGCAATGAAACTCAAACAAGTTTATAATGAAAGGCCTTCGGCCTTTTCCACTGGGATTTTTTAAACCAGCACACATACCTTGCAAAAATGCATGTCTTTCAGTATTAAAAGTCGTGTCACGCCATACTTGTCCTGTGTTCCTCATTGACCCAGGTCTTGTCAAGGTAGTATATTTTGCGATTTGTATCCCGGTACAGTCTGATTGTCCTTAAATAACGTCTTCGCCACACAGCAATATCGCCCCTGGAGTGATAAGTTTTCCTGTTGTCTCAGTTTCATGTCGCGATGTTCCTACGCAGCTAACACACCTGTAAGTTCAGGGCACAGCTGTTCGACTTCTCTCACTGACAAAGACGGATTCTTCTCTGTGAGTGCATTAAACACATGCACCACAATTCTTTTTTCGCCGCTTTGTAAAGGTTTTCCCTTACGATGCTTCAGCGAAAAACTGGCGGTAGACTCTGGCATTATACATATAATAAGTACACACGCAATAAACGATCAATAAAATAATTTAGCTCCTGCACTCGGCATAGCACACCGTCGAATGGCGATATATGACTAATCCAGTTCAAAACAAGGTCAGTGATAAAAGTCATATAAACAAATATGTCACCACTACCGCTAAATCACGTGCTATCGTGCCATGTGCTTGAGAGTAAAGGAACCTCCTTTTTACTTCGTTTAAGAATTAACATGCATTTCAGATAAATCAACTCTGTTGCGTAATATATTTCATTAAAACATTTACGCAAATATAAATTTGACAATTCTGTTCCAGCATACAAAGACATATCACCATGTTAAATAAGGAACTAATTTTTACCGCACAACAGTCTGCATCACAACAGCAGCCAATGAGATGTGATAAGGTCACGTGACCGTTAATAGAGTCGGGGCAAGCTTATGTGAAACAAGGATTAGTTTCGCTATTTGCAGTAGGTAGCTGAGTATTGTCACTGATTTGGCAGGTTAACTAATGACTTGTTTTCGGTACTTTTTGAGGGTGAGAGGCATGAGGTCCAACGCAATATATTCAACCCTTACTGGTATAGGCTCACCTACTAGTTCCAAAGATTTTTTCACATGCCTAATTGTTTGACGATAACTATAATCACCTTCTTCGGATGCATTGTAAGTAATTGGCCAAAACAAGCACCTAACACTCAGAATTTACTTCAAAATATTATCGGAATAGTGTCCATTAATATTAACTAATTTTATTTGTAAAATATATTCCAACATTTAATTTTAAAAATATATTTATCATTTAAATTAATACTCATTGTAACTATGCCATTATAGGCACCAATTTAGACACAAAATCCGATACAGATACAGTTAATGATGATGATATTGATGATGTGATGATGCTTGATGATAATGATAATGACGATAATGTTAATAATAATAATAATAATAATAATAATAATAATAATAATAATATTAATAATAATAATAATAATAATAATAATAATAATAATAATAATAATAATAATAATAATAATAATAATAATAATAATAATAATAATAATAATAATAATAATAATAATAATAATAATAATAATAATAATAATAATAATAATAATAATAATAATAATAATAATAATAATAATAATAATAATAATAATAATAATAATAATAATAATAATAATAATAATAATAATAATAATAATAATAATAATAATAATAATAATAATAATAATAATAATAATAATAATAATAGTTATGGACCAGAGTAGTAAAATTGTCAAAACGATGATAATCATAGAGTATGCTTGCATGTGTACTTCAGAAGCAAGTTGAATAAGTTTATATTTCAATGATGCAGATAACTCTTTAGTCGTCCACGTGACAGGTAAATGTACAGCACGTGACAGTGCATTCACTATTACCATGTAGTTTCATGTTTTCCAATCCTGATCAGATTAACTACTAAGGGCTAGCGCTTTGTGGTCACTTCGAAAGGGTATTAAGGTGCTTGTATTAATCAATTATTGCTCTGCTGATTCCGTAACAACCAGAGATGTACCTCAGCCATATTTGGGTCTTGAGATCCACTTTTTTCTAAAGAATATGTTTCAGTGGCTGATGTTGGAATATTTCTGAGGGAGAGCGACTCAATGAAATCAAATTTGTACATTGAATACTAAATAACCACTCGCCTCTCACCAAGATGACACAGGTTCGATTCCAGCGACCGCATATGGTATTTGTAGTGTGGGATTTACCCCATTCTTCTCCCACCTGCTGCTCCATAATCACCTCTAATCTATTTCATATCTTCATCTTCTTCATTTCGAGCTGATCACCCATGATGGACCTCCACATGCTACACTTGGGGGAGGGGTGTATCTCCTTCATACCAGAAAAAAACCTGCTTTCCCTCGAACATAGAAAAAGCAACAGTAAATATTAATGGTGTGATTTATTAAATTAAAAAATGATCATATTAATACCAACAATACGTCATTTCATGTGACTACATGGTATTCGTAATTGCCTTGTGTCAGAGCGGATCCTTTCTGTGCTTTGCCCATCTCAGTTGGTGTTTTAAGTTTTCTAGTAGGTTTTAAGATCGTTTCTAAATTGGCTGGATCTCTCCAGCATTTTTCCAGGTGATCTGTAACGATCTTGATATAGGGAAAGAATTCTTTATACTGTAGTGCGGTTTATGTCGTCTTTTTTATGTATTTATGTCTTTTGTTTCACATCCTTTGTCCTGTAGTGACTGGTGTAGATGTTCTAGTTACTGTTACAAAGTATCTGGTTCTTAGTCACACATACTCACATCAAACACTATATTCGGTTATGACTACCGCTTTTAAGTTAATGCAGTTGCATGCCTTTGCATATAAGTATCGTACATATTTGCGCGATATTTTAATGCATTAAATTTTTTAATATTTTTCATGCTTATACGGAATATTTTAATGAGTCTTAACTTTCTATTTAATTTTTTTCCACCATCTGAATCATATAAAGAGGAATAAGCTTGCGCAGTTTGAGTTAGTGATGACGCTGTATAGGATTACGCAACTTCACGTGAAGAGGATTGAGCTATGCATGTACCTTGTGTGTTACTTTGTACGAGGCACAGATTATTATTATTAATTATTATTATTATTATTGTTATTATTATTATTATTATTATTATTATTCTTATTATTATTATTATTATTATTATTATTATTATTATTATTATTATTATTATTATTATTATTATTATTATTATTATTATTATTATTATTATTATTATTATTATTATTATTATTATTATTATTATTATTATTATTATTATTATTATTATTATTATTATTATTATTATTATTATTATTATTATTATTATTATTATTATTATTATTATTATTATTATTATTATTATTATTATTATTATTATTATTATTATTATTATTATTATTATTATTATTATTATTATTATTACTATCGGTGATAATCATAGAGTATGCTTGCATGTGTACCTTTAGTACGAGGCTAGGAAATCGCATCACATGTATACCCAGTAAGCACTAAGCAGTGTTGCTTGTTGTAATTATAAACTGAATACCAACCAGCTGAAGAATCGAGTTTGTATATAACTGTATTATGCCCAGCACATACACTCAGTCAAAGTGGTTGTTAATCAAATGGATTCGAATGAATCTGCATCAATAGAAGCAGTTCAGAATATTTTGTCAGTATTGAATTAGAAGTCCGTGGATCATTTTCATATCCGTCCATTTTATTTTTGCTTGCCAACTGTCGCAAAAATCACTGAAAACTTTAGAGATTCCCCTAAATAAATTAAAAAATATTTTTGAATAAATGCTATGTAAACTAAGTTGTTTTGCTGGTAGTGTAGGTCAAAAAGTGAAAGAGAAAGTGAACAATATAGTTTGAAACATGCTGGATGTAAACAGATCGAGATATTCTTTAAGGAAACTCATCTACCACGCAGTGGAGCAGTTAGCACCATTTAAATATGGCCCAGTAACATCTTGCGATATAGAGATAGGTTTTTCTCGATGCAAACGTGTTTTGCGCGAAAGCAGAACCTTTCAATTGGAATCTCATGTAAAGTAATGATTGTGAACTGCAATAATTCATTAGAGAACATCGGCAAGGGGGCCACAGCCACTTTGAACTCTAAGGAATGAAGTAAGTTTACATGTTGCTAACTTCTATTTTCTATTCTCAGGGATCATATATTGATTTACATTTTAGGGCGTGCTTTTCGCATACTTTTAGGTTTTAAGAGCATATTTGCTTGCATATTTGATAGTTTTTATGGCATGAACTTCCGGGTCCTAGCTATGACACTTGTACTGGATCACAATCAGAAATTTAACTTTCTCGCCTTATATCTTATTTTATACACTAACTCATTAGTCCGGAGTTTGAACTTGAGTTAAGCTCAACAATATGACTCAGTAAATGGAAGTATTCCTATTTCCGATCAACCTGATGAGCAACTTCAATCATTTTCTTAGCATTACAGACATTCCTGCGCTAGTAAACGGGATCTGGCACGCTCTAAGTTCATAGGCTAACTGACGGCACAATAGCCAATTCAAAGGGTCGTATTAGTGAATCATTTTCAACAATGAATAAGCAAACACACTTTACAACTAATAGCATAACGCAAACCGATATGCACAACATCTGAAACACCACAATAAGATTTTGGGAAGGTAACCCACACTTTCTCAGTGACCTTGAAGGTATAAGAGACATATATTGTACAGTTACAGTCTCTTATCTGCCATCCCTGGAGATTACATGCACTTCTGCAGAACCACAATGTTACAGAGCATTAGTGAGCAATTACCATCCTAATAATTTCCAGAGCAAGCCTACAACTGCAGTTCCACAGGAAGTTAGCGAGACTTACTTGTAACAGCAGAACAAGTCTACAACAACAGTTTTACAAGATGTTAGTGACCACTTACTTGCAATTCCAGTATAATTTCCAGAGCGAATCTACACCAACATTCTATCAGGAAGAAGTTAGCAGATGCAATTACAGCACTGTAGAGGGAGTCTACAGCTACAGGAAGCTAGTGGGTACTTAAAGCTTCAGTATAATCTCCAGTAGGTGTCTACAACCACAGGAAGTTGGCCGGCACTTACAGCTTCAATATAATCTCCAGGAGAAGTCCACAACCACAGGAAGTTAGCCGGCACATACAGCTTCAGTATAATCTCCAGTAGGAGTCTACAACTACAGAAACTTAGCCGGCACTTACAGATTCAGTATAATCTCCAGTAGAAGTCCACAACCATAGGAAGTTATCCGGCACTTACAGCTTCAGTATAATATCCAGTAAGAGCCGACAACTACAGGAAGCTAGTGAGTACTTACAGCTTCATTATAATCTGCAGCAGAAGTCTACAACTACAGGGAGTTAGTGGGTACTTACAGCTCCATTATAATCTGCAGTAGAAGTCTACAACTACAGCGAGTTAGTGGGTACTTACACCTTCATTATAATCTGCAGTAGAAGTCTACAACTACAGGGAGTTAGTGGGTACTTACAGCTTCATTATAATCTGCAGTAGAAGTCTACAACTACAGGGAGTTAGTAGGTACTAACAACTTCATTATAATCTCCAGTAGAAGTCTACAACCACAGGAAGGTAGTGGGTACTTAGAGCTCCAGTATGATCTCAAGGAGGAGTAGACAATTACAGGAAGCTAGTGGGTACTTGTAGCTCCAGTATAATCTCCAGTAGAAGTCTGCAACCACAGGAAGGTAGTGGGTACTTACAGCTCCAGTATAATCTCCAGTAGGAGTCGACAACCACAGGAGGCTGGTGGGTACTTACAGCTTCATTATAATCTCCAGTAGAAGTCTACAACCGCAGGAAGGTAGTGGGTACTTACAGCTCCAGTATAACCTCCAGTAGGAGTCGACAACCACAGGAAGCTGGTGGGTACTTACAGCTTCATTATAATCTCCAGTAGAAGTCTACAACCGCAGGAAGGTAGTGGGTACTTACAGCTCCAGTATAATTTCCAGGAGGAGTCGACAACTACAGGAAGTTAGTGGGTACTTACAGCTCCAGTATAATTTCCAGGAGGAGTCGACAACTACCGGAAGTTAGTGGGTACTCACAGCTCCAGTATAATTTCCAGGAGGAGTCGACAACTACAAGAAGTTAGTGGGTACTTACAGCTCCAGTATAATTTCCAGGAGGAGTCGACAACTACAGGCAGTTAGTGGGCACTTAAATATAGCTTCAATATAATCACCAGTGAGATTATACAACTGCAGGATGGATGGAACTTACTTACAGCTTCCGTAAAATTACTGGAAGTTACTGTTAACTTATTACAGTTCCAGAATAATCTCCAGGAGGTGTCGACAACTACAAGAAGTTAGTGGGTACTTATAGTTCCAGTATAATCTCCAGGAGTCAACAACTACAAGAAGTTAGTGGGTACTTACAGCTCCAGTATAATTTCCAGGAGGAGTCGACAACTACAGGCAGTTAGTTGGTACTTACAGCTCCAGTATAATTTCCAGGAGGAGTCGACAACTACAAGAAGTTAGTGGGTACTTACAGCTCCAGTATAATTTCTAGGAGGAGTCGACAACTACCGGAAGTCAGTGGGTACTTACAGCTCCAGTATGATTTCCAGGAGGAGTCGACAACTACAAGAAGTTAGTGGGTACTTACAGCTCCAGTATAATTTCCAGGAGGAGTCGACAACTACAAGAAGTTAGTGGGTACTTACAGCTCCAGTATAATTTCCAGGAGGAGTCGACAACTACAGGCAGTTAGTGGGCACTTAAATATAGCTTCAATATAATCACCAGTGGGATTATACAACTGCAGGATGGATGGAACTTACTTACAGCTTCCGTAAAACCTCCAGGGGGAATCTACAATTACTGTAAGTTAGTGTTAACTTATTACAGTTCCAGAATAATCTCAAGGAGGTGTCGACAACTACAAGAAGTTAGTGGGTACTTATAGTTCCAGTATAATCTCCAGGAGTCGACAACTACAAGAAGCTAGTGGGTACTTACAGCTCCAGTATAATTTCCAGGAGGAGTCGACAACTACAGGCAGTTAATGGGCACTTAAATATAGCTTCAATATAATCACCAGTGGGATTATACAACTGCAGGATGGATGGAACTTACTTACAACTTCCGTAAAACATCCAGGGGGAATCTACAATTACTGGAAGTTAGTGTTAACTTATTACAGTTCCAGAATAATCTCCAAGAGGTGTCGACAACTAAAAGAAGTTAGTGGGTACTTATAGTTGCAGTATAATCTCCAGGAGTCGACAACCACAGGAAGTTATTGGGTAGTTACAGCTCCAGTATAATCTCCAGGAGGAGTCGAGAACTACAGGAAGTTAGCGGGCACTTAACTATAGCTTCAATATAATCACCAGTGGGATTATACAACTGCAGGAAGCTTGGAACTTACAGTTTCAGTATAACCTCCAGAGGGAATCTACAATTACTGTAAGTTACTGTGAACTTACTTACAGCTCCAGTATAATCTCCAGAGGGAAGCTAAGACTACTGGAAGTTAGTGGGAACTTACTTACAGCTCCAGTATAATCTCCAGAGGGAAGCTAAGACTACTGGAAGTTAGTGGGAAATTACTTCCAGCTCCAGTATAATCTCCAGAGGGAAGCTAAGACTACTGGAAGTTAGTGGGAACTTTCAGCTCCAGTATAATCTCCAGAGGGAATCCACAGCTACTGGAAGTTAGTGGGAACTTACTTACAGCTCCAGTATAATCTCCAGACGGAATCTACAGCTACTGGAAGTTAGTGGAAACTTACTTTCAGCTCCAGTATAATCTCCAGACGGAATCTACAGCTACTGGAAGTTAGTGGGAACTTACTTCCAGCTCCAGTATAATCTCCAGACGGAATCTACAGCTACTGGAAGTTAGTGGGAACTTACTTACAGCTCCAGTATAATCTCCAGACGGAATCTACAACTACTGGAAATTAGTGGGAACTTACAGCTCCAGTATAATCTCCAGACAGAATCTACAACTACTGGAAGTTAGTGGGAACTTAGTTTCAGCTCCAGTATAATCTCCATAGGGAAGCTAAGATTACTGGAAGTTAGTGGGAACTTTCAGCTCCAGTATAATCTCCAGAGGGAACTTACAGCTACTGGAAGTTAGTGGGAACTTACTTACAGCTACAGTATAATCTCTAGACGGAATCTACAGCTACTGGAAGTTAGTGGGAACTTACTTTCAGCTCCAGTATAATCTCCAGAGGGAATCTACAACTACTGGAAGTTAGTGGGAACTTACTTCCAGCTCCAGTATAATCTCCAGACGGAATCTACAGCTACTGGAAGTTAGTGGGAACTTACTTACAGCTCCAGTATAATCTCCAGAAGGAATCTACAGCTACTGGAAATTAGTGGGAACTTACTTACAGCTCCAGTATAATCTCCAGACGGAATCTACAACTACTGGAAGTTAGTGGGAACTTAGTTTCAGCTCCAGTATAATCTCCATAGGGAAGCTAAGATTACTGGAAGTTAGTGGGAACTTTCAGCTCCAGTATAATCTCCAGAGGGAATCTACAACTACTGGAAGTTAGTGAAAATTACTTACAGCTCCAGTATAATCTCCAGAGGGAAGGTAAGACCACTGGAAGTTAGTGGGAACTTACTTCCAGCTCCAGTATAATCTCCAGAGGGAAGCTAAGACTACTGGAAGTTAGTGGGAACTTTCAGCTCCAGTATAATCTCCAGAGGGAATCTACAGCTACTGGAAGTTAGTGGGAACTTACTTACAGCTCCAGCATAATCTCCAGAGGAAAGCTAAGACTACTGGAAGTTAGTGGGAATATAGTTTCAGCTCCAGTATAATCTCCAGAGGGAATCTACAACTACTGGAAGTTAGTGGGAAATTAGTTTCAGCTCCAGTATAATCTCCAGAGGGAAGCTAAGACTACTGGGACTTAGTGGGAACTTTCAGCTCCAGTATAATTTCCAGAGGGAATCTATAACTACTGGAAGTTAGTGAAAATTACTTAGAGCTCCTCTATAATCTCCAGAGGGAATCTGCAGCTACTGGAAGTTAGTGGGAACTTACTTATAGCTCCAGTATAATCTCCAGAGGGACGTAAAGACTACTGGAAGTTAGTGGAAACTTTCAGCTCCAGTATAATCTCCAGAGCGAATCTACAGCTACTGGAAGTTAGTGGGAACTTACTTACAGCTCCAGTATAATCTCCAGAGGGAATCTACAGCTACTGGAAATTAGTGGGAACTTACTTAGAGCTCCAGTATAATCTCCAGAGGGAATCTACAGCTACTGGAAGTTAGTGGGGACCTACTTACAGCTCCAGTATAATCTCCAGAGGGAATCTACAGCTACTGGAAGTTAGTTGGAACCTACTTACAGCTCCAGTATAATCTCCAGAGGGAATCTACAGCTACTGGAAATTAGTGGGAACTTACTTAGAGCTCCAGTATAATCCCCAGAAGGAAGCTAAGACTACTGGAAGTTAGTGGGAACTCTTAGCTCCAGTGTAATCTCCAGAGGGAATCTACAACTATTGGAAGTTAGTGAAAATTACTTACAGCTCCAGTATAATCTCCAGAGGAGTCTACAACTACAGGAAATTAGTGGGCACTTACTTACAACCCTGAGCGTGATCTCCGGGTCTTGAAGCCGAACGTCCCAAAGTAACGGTAGGACCTCGTCGATTATCTGCGACTTGTCAAATTTGTCCAGCGTCTTCTCCACGCAGCTGAGGACGTTGAGGACAATCTTTAGATCGGTGGAATTCTTCTCGTAGACAGTCTTTGTCTTGGGCAACACCATTCTTCTGATCGCCGTTTCATCCAGGTACTCGGAGACGTTGGTCACCGCCACCAGCGCAGCGCTCTGCGCACAGTTCACCAAGTAGTTACAAATTACTTTTATAAAATGCATAAATATTTTACTTTCTCAAGTAGCTGCTAGAGGAAGTGCAGTGTAAACTTCTATGACTATGGCAATGGCTAAAAAAGGGTGGGGACCGAATCATTGTGGGTCATTTGTGTATACCACCCTAGGAGAAACAGACGGAAGAGAAAAGTTCCTATAAAGCAGAAATTTTAGACACTGGGAAACGGGTCTCTGTCCTTTACAAGTTCGGACATTGCCCTCTGACTTTGAAGTGAGGCGTCTACACTGGAGCCTAGAGTATGTAAAGAATAGTAGGAGATACGTTTGGTTAGGTTTTAGGTGTTTGCTATGGGTTGCCTAGCATAAGGGTGAAGTGTGTGTACCTATATTTGATCAGGGTCTAGACTGTACTCTCCTGGTCACAGTAGGGACTGGTTGAAAGTGGAGGAGAGTCTGAGATCGCGGGACTTCAGGGTTTCCAGCGAGTGCGCGCGATAACTCCACATAATCGGCAGGGCCAGATTACTTGATGATAAGTACAAGAGTAGCTTCTTTTCTAGGGACAAGAGTTATTCAACAGTTATAAGATCACCATCCTCTTGCTGAGGAGGTTATTCAGGGCCTTTCATATCAGTCTGGTACCCAGGTTGACACTCAGGTATTTTACGGTGGCAATCAGGTAAGACGTTCTCCTTTACACAGCAGATGAAGGTGATAGCTTGAAGATAAATCCGTAGTCGCAAGCGCTTAAACCAGATGATTAACAGGTTCGGAGAAAATGATGTTTGGAGAAAAACAAATAGAGTGAACAGGTTAGAAAAATACGACCCGGTGACATCGGAAGACTATGCACAAAATGTTGCAGTCTGGTAGAACTGGGGAGTAATCGACGTATCTGAGGCTGCTCGTAGAAGCAAAAGCTTTGCAGCTAGAAAACACCAACGGCATTTGTCCTATACGGCCCCTTCGCCTATTTGAAATTAGAAAGGGAGAGCGAAATTATAAGAAATGAGAGAGAGGTAGTTCGGGGTAGAGAAACTTCATACTGTTACCAGTAAGGAAATAAACCACGAGAAACCCACGGTTACCGTGGAGAGACTTGAACACAGAACGTGTCGAATGTGAGCCTAGCAAATTACCACAGCCATCTTGCTTAGTAAAATATCTGATATTTACATATTTCAAAGCAAATGCAAGTTTTAAATAGTAATAAGATTTAGTGCAGCCTTGAGGTCGCGGATGGAGGGCGATGGACTGTTTTGGGTGTAAAAATTCTAAACACGACTTCTTTCGAAGGGAAATTAAATCCAGTGGTCCCTTGTCGTACAAGAATCTCAAGCTTGTTAAAGAGGTCTCTAGAATGAGATGCTGAGAAACACAGCAGTTAAACAGCGCTCATAAATAAAAACCCAGTTTCAATTAGCTCAGTAACTTACAAATTTTTCGATAAAGATTTACAAGAAAATTCCCTTATAAACGTAATTTTGTTACCTTTTATTTTTTTACCAAAATTAGTGCTAACAACTTTGACTAAATAACATATGTTTAAGATTTTGGATAAATAACTAAACGTGTGTTGCGGCTAAGAATGGAGAAAGAACTGGAAGAGGCTACTGTTCTAGAAAATTCGTTTACCTACTATATCCTGGTAAACTGGAACACTGTATGAATGTTTCTCTAGCAACAGGACATTATAGAAAAAAAAAAAAACGGTAGATTCGAGAGCTGAATTACGGGTTATTTTTGAGTCAGAGGCACTTCGTGTAATGAAAAAAGAACTTTATTAGAAGTTAATCGATGTCTTTGTTTGAAGAATACTATTTCGCAAGGTCGGCGCTGGCAGTCGAAATTGTAAACAGATAAGCCGCATGCTCGTTCAGCGTAAACACGATAAATAATATATCCAAATGAATCATCAAATATTCCGCCATCTCAAACATTCCGGAAACCTCAAAGATGAGTACTCTGGCAAGTCTCGGGAAGACAGGGTGCTTCTTGTGCAACAAGAAGTGCTGTTTTCCGAGCGAATTTTGGTGAGCGCGTGGGATTAGAGCTGTGTTGTCTTCGACTCTTCAGCGAGAAAGAGGCTGCATTGGCCATATTTCGTTACACTGCAACGTCAGTGAGGTGCCAGCAAACACATGGATGCGTTACCTGGCGATACCATGCACTTTCAAAAGGAATTTTGAGTACTTGGGAATGAGTTGTATGGAATCCAAGTCGTGTCTTGTAGCATCACGATGTGATGAATGTGATACGTCAAACGTAAATGAATGAAGGAAATATAACCGAAGATTAGCAAGATAAATGATAATTTGAGAGTATCGATGAAGTATACTTCAAGAAAAGAGCTCGAAATCAGAATTATTAGACATAATTTTTAAAAACTAACGATAAAGTTTATTAAGGTAAACAGGGTAATATGATCGCTAAGATGTAATGTTGTCAGTCCAAATTGTGATGAGAGTTGGTGTTATTAAGCGAGGTACTTTTCAAAAGTATTATAATTAGGGACAAGTACCACCACACAGAGGGTCACGGGTTCAAGTCCCGCCTCGGACATGGGTGTTGTGTGGAAGAAAAGAAAGCGCATAACGTAAAGTGGCAAAACAAGAGCAAAAGCCTAAGCTTGATATTTAACTTCAACATTTCCGAAGGAGAGCTCCTTCAAGTAAGAAGCATTAAAAACGCTATATCTCAATAGTAACGCAAGTATAAAGTAAATTACATAGACTGGAAGTTGTAACTATTGACAGCTTGTTATTTTGTGACACATTAGCTAATGTTAAATCACACGATACCCACAACTGAAACACACCTTTACTATTTTTATCCATTTGTCACAATTATTCTCTATTTTTTCGTGTGAGCTTAAGGAAACATCTGAGCACAATTTGTAATTTAGAAAGAGGACTACATACGATGTGTTCCAGATAGTAACATTCCTTCTCATAAAGGTCTGAGTTGAGCTCACATGACTTGGTCTACTAACTGTTGCAGCAAACGCCTATACTTTTATCTACTTCAGGTTAATTGAAATTGAATTTTTATTTATGGACGCTCGTTAACTGCTGCGTTATGCATTGTACGTATGACCGCTTAGTTTTATTGAGGGACCTCTGTATCAGACTTGAGGTTCTGCGACAAGAGATTACCTTCCAAAACAAGCCATGCTACGTCCAAAAAATCCATCGCCTTTAATTGGGTTTAAACCCGCCAACTCAGCAATCAGAGGCCCATAAACGACGGAGCACGATATTTTAATTCAGATAAGCGTTTGTTATGCACAATAAACTTTAAGTGATATCCCAATGTTTGAAAGAGTTGGTCGGTATGTAATGACTTTAAAATTCGGTTCCCTTTACATGGTGGGCATAAAAAGCGAATAACGACTTTCTATTCGAAAAGCGAATAAGTATTTCAAAATTGTGACAAATTTTTTCACTCCACAAAAAAGGTATCAGAAAGAAGTGTGTGGTTTAACATATATTTTTTTGTGCTGTAAGATTTTGTATTTTACAGTTGTAAAAAATTTATTCAGAATGGAGAGCACTTCTGAGCACATACCCTGAAAGTTCAAGAGATAAATTTCATTTGTCATGGAAACAGCTTAAATATATGGTAATATATACTTTTTAAAATTAAAATTTCCAAGGA
This sequence comes from Mantis religiosa, assembly GCA_030765055.1. NCBI lineage: Eukaryota > Metazoa > Arthropoda > Insecta > Mantodea > Mantidae > Mantis > Mantis religiosa. Next base: position 77,491,124 of record CM060952.1, read on the forward strand.
AATGTTCTATATGAAGGGTAATCTGGGATCGGTTTTTTAAATGTCATGTAGCATATGTGGAAGATGTGGAGATTAAATGCCAGGTGTGATGTTTAACCGTATGTTCAAGCTGTTGCTCACACAGACACATAAACCTTATTCTAGAACTCCTTTTATTGGATTCAAGAGACCACAGAACGCATTTTTCCAGTAAAATCCGGGCATGACTTCTAAACGAAATGCCTGTCTACTGTGTAGGTAGTTGAGAAAATAAAAGTCAATATACATCGCTACATCATATGGGCACCATTGAACTTTGAAGAGTTAACATGAGTCTCTAGGCGACAAACCTCCATTTCACTTCACCTTTCATTCTGGACGGAGGATTTACTCTGTAAATGCTCATGCTCGGATCTCCGAATCCTGAATCCTGAGCTCCCAGTGCATATAGGGTCCACAGGTACCCTGCCCTCTAGTGTCATCCCTCCCCTTCGTCAGGGGATACACACAAAGGGTGTCCCCCCTCCAAACATTGTCATAGAGTCGTACATATCAAAAAGTACATATAACATTTTTACTATAACTACAACTAAGTTTTACACTTATCTAATAGTTTAGTCTTCACTGTATATAGAGATATTAGATATTACCTACTCATATGAGTAATTCTATTACAACAGCTTCATCACACTGGTTTTAAAACACTTAAGTTCAAGGGATTGGTCGCGAATTCAAAAAGATTACCTGCCCAGCAGATATATAAAAGAAGATGCAAAACCGACAGTCAGTATGTTTAGTGTGAATGGTACTTCGAGCTGAGTATGCTACGTCCCAAGCTTCGTTTTAAGGAGTAGGCAGGCCGCGGGTCAGTAAGTGAGGCTTGGATAAGGGATGGCCGAGCTGTCGAAGTAGTTCAAGTGAGAGCATCGGAGTTGTGCTGTGTAGCTCCGTGTTAGAGGTGGATCTTTATATAGGTCAGTAGCACAAACGTAGTTCAAGTGAGAGCATCGGAGTTGTGCTGTGTAGCTCCGTGTTAGAGGTGGATCTTTATATAGGACAGTAGCACAAACGTAGTTCAAGTGAGAGCATCGGAGTTGTGCTGTGTAGCTCCGTGTTAGAGGTGGATCTTTATATAGGTCAGTAGCACAAAGGATGCGTGCTACAGAGAGTTAAAGAAACAGCGTAGAGACATGTCGAAGTGTGTATTTGTGTAAAGGAAAGGCTAAGGTACGTTAGCGTTCAGCTGACGATTTTTAGGTGAAAATAAAGAAGTTTTGAGGTGAACATTGTCACAATACTCTGTGACAATTATCAAATGAGAAAGTCCTTATAATTACAAAAAACAAGCAACTTATATTGTTAAGGGGGGTTATATAAACAATTTGCTTAATTTAACTCTTTCCGAGATTGGTATCAGCCTATTTTTGGAATTGTTCATGGGTATTCTTCTTCTTCCTCTTCTTTTTCAACACGGTTTAGGTCATTTAGACTCATCCGGCTCCAAAACCTTGCTCGTTCCATCTTTTCCTCGGTCTTCCTAGATTTCTTCGTCCTTGCGGTTGGTAATTCTATACTATTTTAGGAATTTTATTTCTTGATCATGTGTCTTCTTTGTTAATGTATGTTGCCTGGGTTACCGTACTTCTCTTTTTAATGAGAGCTTGGTGTTCTGTTACTTTTATTGACCCTACAATTACTGTAAACTTATAATTGTTGTAATGTAGTAGTAGCAGCGTCACTGATTTATGCGTATGGCTGTCTGGAGAGTTGATGTAGAGGTTGAGTAAAATCTCAAACAGGGAGCGTAGGTGAAGAGATTCAGCACAAGCTAAATATCGACTCTGTTCAAGTTCACTTGTTTACTGATTTTCAATCTCCGAAAACTGTTATGCATTTCATCTAATTTATTTTCTGTTAAAAGTGTTTCTTGTCTGATATGAACCCGAAACCTCAGATTCATTAACGATCGCATGCCCTGATAACAACTGGAGTGTGTTAACTGTTAAGAAAATAATAGGAACCATTTTAGACATATGTTGCCTGTTTATGCAACTCTCGCGAAGTCAAGACAGCCCCTGACTGGGTTACCATATATTTTAATAAACTTAAGTTGTGAGGGGGACCAAAATATTAGTAAATCCTCACCTCAATGGTATCTGACAAAGAGAAAAGCGCCCGACTCTGACATTCCCCTGCAATACTTCAATTTAATTTGTGTTACATTTGTTTAGATAATGGAAAACCTTCTGAACTTTCTGAAGAAAAATAAAAAAAACCTGCAAGCCACAAAATTAGTGTGGTAAGTCTTCACTCGGGAAACTCTTTGAGAGTCATATACAAGATTCACGTCTACGTTAATCCCTTACGTAAGCACCAAAATTAATCACTGGCGTCTTTCTGCTCAGGCTCTGCACTAAGCTTACTTGACGTACTCGATTGTGTTTCTCTTAGTGATCGGTCGATACTCATGTTAAAAGCAACTTCAAAGTCGATAGCTTGTCTTCTGTGTAAACACGCAAGTTACCAATAATATGGTTTTGTTCATTATTTTCAGATGTCGCTGCATCATGTTCTGACAAGTACAGAAACTCATACATTACTTTTTCACTAGGGTGCTGTAAACTTCATTCGGTGTAGTATGTATGTGAAATGATTTTTTCAAACTTGTTACTTATCATTGCGTAAGAATGTTTTCTGTGTATTTTACACACTGCTCCATTATTATTAGTACTGTTCACTCCAAAATAGTGGAAAATTGCACTCAATTTGCACTGCTGTAAAACAAAACACGAGGTACGTCCAGAAAGTAAGTTTCATTTGGTAATAAAATTAAATTATGCACAGACACAGAAAAATTACTTATTTCACAAAATTCTACAACTCTTAAACTACTTTTCCACCTAACTGCCGACATTTTGCAGGCATTTGTCATAGCGAGGCACAAGTTTTCGTATACCTTCTTCATAGAAGTTTGCCGCCTGTGTCTTCAACAAGTTGGAAACATCTTCTTTCAACTCTTCGTCATTGTTGAAGTGCTGACCGCCAAGGAAAGATTTGAGATGCAAAAACAGATGAAAGTCGCTAGGAGCGAGGTCAGGGCTGTACGGGGATGGTCAAACACGTCCCAGCCAAATCCCTGTAGGATATTTTTCGTCGCATTTGCAGTGTGTGGTTGTGGTTGTCGTGAAGAAACACAACACCTTTCGACATCGTAAATTTGCCGATAAATTTCAATTGGTTTCACTTTCCTGGCATTCAGAAAACGAATCACAGATCTGATTTCACAAGCGGCGGGATTTTCAATCCACACCGACATTGTAAACAAGCACAACAAAGCGTACGTGGCTGACAGCGATCTCACAATGGCGCACGTTTCTTCTCCTTGATACAGAGCGTCTACCGCGTATGTGCGGAACTGAGATCGCAGCGCTGCAGTGGAGATAAATTGAAACAGAACTTACTTTCTGGACGTCCCTTGTATTTATGGTATACCTGTAAGATTCGATCATAACTTACTAAACAAAAACAGATAGGAAGAAAGGAAAAATATTTCCATGTGCTGCATTATGTACTGATTTGTTTTTGCTGGATTCACATATTTTGTGACCGGAGTAGGTGAATATTATGTCCGAGAGTGAGTCAGCAAGTCAGGCTTCATTCACAACTAGTTTCGCTGCATGTTACATAAACATTTCTACTTTTTATATTATTTTGTTTATGTAATGTTACATTTATTCACTCACAGTCAAGGTCTATAGAGAACTGTGGTTCAACAACTCTTCGGGGACGCGAGAGGCAATAATGTAAAGCCTCGACTACTGTCATTCCACACTTAAAATTGCGTTAAATATAACAACTTTCAGTAATTCAAACCTATTTAAACAGTAGCGGAGGTTTATCTAGAGTACAAGATTACACATACTTCGATATCACTCTGTATGGGATTATTGATGTGCAGCTCCCACGTCTACTTTCTCACGATTTGTTACCATTAAAATTGAAAAATAATGGCGTACATAATGTTATCTTGGTTATCTTCAGATCATATTTGTCTGATAAACTGCAGTACGTGTATAATTCTGTTACAAACAATATTGGTGTACCTCAGAGATCTATTCTGTTTGTTTATCATTGTGATCTATGTACTGTAGATAATGTACCAAATAGTTTGCACCACCTTTTCCGGGATCGTCTTTGCCTTCGTTGCAATACATACATCGCAAGTAACGCACTGTACTTTTTTGTTCCCTGGTTTACAATAACGAATCCGGTATGGTCACAACTTGGAGCAAAAAGTCCATCTTATTATATTTAAGGAGCTCCAAACACAACTTCGAAGTTGAAAGTCTCCCAGCTGTTGTCCAATGTGTAGTTCTCTATAAGCTCTACCATTTTGTCAAGTTTTGTTCATATTATACATTTTTTGAGTGACTTGTTCGGTAAATACATATGCCAGGCGTTCAGGGCATTTCTCATCAAATGTGGATATTTAACCGCGTTTAAAATCTTTGAAGTATAGATAACTGTTGTCATGGATGGCGAAAATTTGCAGAAAGAGAATCAAATTTATTTTTGTCTCCCCGCAGGTTTACCCATCCGAAAGTAAAAAAGCGATTCATTCAACATTTACCATTTTAGCAAACGATCAATGACAAATTCAAACTAACCTAAGAATCAATACCGCATTTGGTTTGGTGATGTGTAACAAACATTGCAACACCAACTTACCTATTTTGAAACATGAATACGTAATAAACCACTGTCGTATTTGATTTAGCTTTTACTGGATCTAATATATTTCTTTATCAATGAAATAAGTGATAATTCAGGTGACATAATTACAAATGCAGCACGTAATTCAGATTTAAATATTGTAGAACACCTAAAGCGTTTATCATTTGGGAAAATGTTGTGATTACATTATTTAGCAGCGCTTATTGACACTGTCAAGCATGATTAAAAAACTCTAAAGCAGGCGCGGCTCTGGGAGAATTGATTAGGTGACTCGGAAAATTGGCTAACCTAAATTCGTAAAATCAGCATCGCAAAAACGGATTTTGAACTGTCATAGTGATTTTGAATTTCTATTTGGCTTCCCCCTGTACATGAATCCAAAAGTTCCTTAAAATTACCTTTATTTAAAGAGTCCTCGCTTTCATTATGTTCACAAAATGTCATTTCTTGTCTACTTCCTTAATGGGATATTGGATGTAAAGCCTGTTAAGTTTAACGTTCTTATTTTAATTTACAATATATAGACGTGAGCTTTCCCGAAGAGCATCTGCAATTTTGTTGATGTTTTTCCATAGCTCCTTCAATTCGACACAATCATGTTCCTCATACCAAAGAGTCTTAAATTCCCAGTGTATTTTGAAGATGCTCCGCCGGAAAGTTTTTCTAAACATAGCCTACTTACATTTACCACGACACATTTGTCATTTTTCCAAAAAGAAAAGGGTGTTTGGAGACACACAGAGTCTGGTGTTGGATTCATTATAAATCCCTTAAATATGAAAAGTTAAACACTTCGTATATCAAACAATAATCACTGATCACCTAAACAATTACGTACACAGGATGCTATCTGATAGTAAGCAGTAGTAAGGGCTCGCTTCAAGCAGGTTCCCACTTCTACCAACAGATTTCTTTTCAAATAAACGAAAAAGTAGCAAGAAAGTCCTGTATTGTGTTGGCAACATGAATTGATGCGGAATATACCGCTTGTATGAATCGAATCCGTAGCCATGGTAACCAGCAATGCATTCTGCCTCTCCAACCTCTCCTCACTCACCGCAATTGTTACGGCCACCTTGGCCTTTTAATAAGGAATTACTAGTCGGGAGGTAAGCTAGCTGCATTATCAACACGCGAGCGCCAAGGGAGCGGTTCCATTACAAAATATAACTTGGAGAACTTTTACAAAGGAAAATTAAATGCTACAACATAAAACATAACCATGTAAGTTATTTAAAAACAAGTAGGTGACTCGGCGATTCAAACGCATCAAGGAAGAACCGCCCCTGCTCTAAAGATTAAACATTTGAATGTATTGTACTATGCAGAAATATGTCTAATAATGGTTGATTGTTATTCTACTTTAGGGAGGTAGTGGGTTCAATTTCCGTGGACTGACTTCCTGACCCAGAGATGTAAAGTATTTTATATGGCAGACTTGATTTAATGTTTCCAAATCTTGCTACGATAATGTTACACCAATTTGTGATAAATAATTTTGTACTTTAATCTTGTTTGATAATTTTGTTTGTGGCTGTGCTGCGTGACGGCTATTTTTTGAAGATATGACGAACTAATAAAGAATTTCACTTTCTTCTACCAGCTTCCATGTAGTCGGTGAACAAGAGTTCTTAGCTCCGGGTCGTGGTCTCGTATCGATGCATTATTTTACTTCCCAATTACTTAAATAACAACACTAAAGCTTCTTTGTAGACGATCCTTTAACTAAAGAGCAAATGTTATAAATTTAAGCTATAGAATCTTTTACAATAACTTTCTAAAATGTCGACTTTCACGGATAACATTTTTTCTTGCTTACACATCTAGATTTAATCTCGCCTCAACTGTAGATAATTCAGAGATCACTTTAGAATTTCAAGTATTAGTTGGTGCAAGGATATTATATCTCGTTATTTAAATTACGCTTAACGTTGTTACTACTCTGCTTACCATTCTCCTGAGTTCGAACCCAGGAAGCTCCATGTAGGATTTGTTATGGACAAAGCGGTACGTATTTTCTGGTTTACGCCACCATTCATTCCACCAATTGCTCCATCATCTTACTAATGATCTATTGTGGCTACTTTCTCTGATCCAGAGTTTGTCTTATCTTTGACCCCAGATACGTCCATACAAGGAGGATAAATAATAAGAAATATTATTACTGCAACCAATTTCTGTTTTACATTCGGTATATACATTTTCCTCTGTCTCACAGCATTCCCAAAAGTTACTTACCTGCACCTGGATCGTAGTGCTCTCGAAGGCGTTGTACAACATGGGGAGGACTTCGGTTCGAATATCGTCACGTGGTGTTTTCTCTAGGATCACATGCAAATTCTCTAGTAGCGTAACTGTCGCCTGAATTGACTTGGGTATGGAGAACACATTCCTGCAACATAATCATCACATAGTTAGCATCAATGTGTGTAGAAAAGTTGATGTGTTCAAACCACATGCTACAAACTAGTTCACGTTCATCGAGATAGACGTTTGTGGAAATGGAAATAATCATTTCTTTCACACTATCCGTATGTAGGCCAAGGTTTGAATGAGTAGAGCCAGACTAAAAATTAAACGCCATAGCCGGGATTTGAACCACGGATCTCCCGCTCGCCGTTGGGTTGCTCTAAACCACTGAGCTACTATGGCCAATTGCCGAAATGACATTAAATTCTCCAATTGACTCGTATATTTCCCGGTAGACCACTAGGGGTTCTCATATGCTATGAGACACGCACCTTTTGTGGCGACTTACAATGCTGTGGGTACTTAAGTCCCAGCTTTCATAGTTAAACCACTACGTTTTATTTTAGGTAAATTAATGGAAATAATCATTTCTTTCACACTAGCCGAGTGTAGGGTAAGTTTTTTTTTAAAAAAATAATAAAGTACAAATGAAACCAGAGTCCATTGTTTAATATTTGAGCAGGTTTTGTGAGTGGACAAAAGCTTTTGCATTAACTGAACAGAGAGGTTGCATCTGTGTAATTTTGTCCATGGACCTTTCACACACACACACACACACACACACACACACACACACACACACACACACACACACACACACACACACACACACACACACACACACACACACACACACACACACACACACACACACACACACACACACACACACACACACACACACACACACACACACCCGCGCGCGCGTTTGTCTTCTTTCAGTTTTTATAGTGCTGTATCATGTGTTAGTGCACATTCGGACAGTACAAACATTTTGAAACCTGCACTGGCTTCTAATTGATCGACAGTTGACTCAGGCGTTAATGTTTCACAATCAATCTACCAAAGTTTTCCCTTTCTTCCTTGGTCTTTAGGTTCCGCGACTTCCAGTTCCTCCATTATTTAAGGACAGTGGGACGCGTGAATGCCTCAAAAAATCGAATTTCTTAAGCATTGATCATCTTCAAGCAATAGGTATACCTATGGAAGAAGAAGCTGCTTATTCCACCCAAAAATTGATATCAGGATTTTACACTATTAAAAAAAGTAATATGGGAGAAATTTGGAGGTCATTACAATGTGCAATTGTTCATAAAAATATTTTGTGATATTAACAATTTTCTAAAACATTCCGTTATTTGCTCGAAGTACACTGAAATGTTAAGTGACCTCCATCCCTCCTGCTCTGTTGAGATTATTCAGAGTGTATGTAATGATATAAATGCTAGCATTTATCAACTTCCGTAATAATCAGTTGACTGTTCTTTCACCTCTGTATGCAGTTAGTTGTGTCCTCACAATATTGTGTAATGAAACCTTTAATAACAATTATTTATCATGATTACTGAAAAGTAGGTGAAAAATAAGCTTTTGTATGAATAACTTATAGAGTAGCTGAAAAAATATATAATAGACAAAGTAATGCAATTATTGCACATCGGATTTGTATTAACATATTTAAAAATGAATCCTGAGGGATTTGCTTGCGTTTAATTTCAACTTTTGGGTATCATGAATTATTTTATTGTTTTGGTAAAAATAATTGCTTGTTTAATATTTAGATTTGCTCTTCATTGTCACCACTAAATTTATTTCCGTTTGTCAAAATCGGACACAACAAAGGACTCCTACGAATCACTAACAGTTTTTTATTAACTTTTTTTTTTATCTGAAAGGAATTGCATTCATATTGGAATGTGCTAAAATTTGACATGCATATGTATTTAAAACATTTAGTTTATGTCAGTTTCACGCACTGACTTGATTAATTTTATCACTTAAATGGCACAGTTGGTTCATTGCTAGCTTTCTTGTGTTCAAGACTGTAGATTTGATTCCAGCCTAAAACATTGGCATTCAAAGTGCCTAAAATAAAACAGCCTTCATGTCAGCAGGTTCATGGGCATGTTAAAAATCCTTTGCAGGTCAAAATTTAGCACATTGGCAATACTGATATTACTTGGACATTTGCCGAACAGAGTTTGTGAAAATAATAGAGCAAAGGCCAAGGTTTGAATGAGTAATGTGGAAATAGTTTGATCACATTTTACTTACACAAGGCGTGAGCGTATTAGTACCTTATTTCGGTGTGTCAGTTGGCTTAGGCAGTGTGAAAGCATTGGAATAGTTCGTATTCAACAATCTTTACTGCGGGGCCTGCCCACACAGTGTTATGTCTCTCCAAGGCCTGTGTACAAGGCGTTACTCACCAAATTGAAATCATAATACTGTTAAGTCCGCAAATGAAT